>JAXQQM020075813.1:0-13791 GCA_034641835.2 Pinus albicaulis | reverse complement strand
TGTTAGCCCCCCTATGAAATTCTTGACAAGCAAGCTGGGGGCTAGATTATTGTGGAGACCTTCAAGGAATGCATCTCCCCTGAAGACACATCATCCTTGAGGTCTCTCTGTGCTTTGCCCTATACAAGTCCCCTCTGCTGATTTCCCATCTAAAGCCTCACTGGTCATGATGCTGCTCCTAAAAAGACCAACATTGCCCCTCATACTCCTACAAAACACCACATTTTTACCTCCCTTCCCCTTTGTCAAAGTCTCCTTTTGAATCCCTCTTTTCCCCTTCTTATTTTCCCTATTAACCCCCTAAATCCCCTCTAAAAATCCCTAAACCCTTCGTTTGCCCAAATTCCCCCTCCATCTCCCTATCGTTACCCTTTGGAGGCTTCAGAATGCATTAAAATGGGTTAAAAACCCACTTCTGACCATATAATAGGCGTCAATGATTTCCCGCTAGCCCCGCACCTTTCCCTCTCCATATAACCCCGCGCTGTAACCGATCACTAACCCCCAAAGGCGCTTGTTACATTTTTTCTTCAGGCGCAATTACAGTCGTCGACCTGCACAGAATAGACCGCGATCGCCGCCCCCGCAACCTCCGTCAATTTCGCTGTTCATCACCTGTCGCCGCATCCCCACCGTCCGTTTAAAAGCCAAATCTGACGGTCCAGAATATACCCGCTTCATTGGGCCTCACCGCGCAATAGCACAAAACCGCCTGTTTTATTACGCACCACTTATGCGCGGTGGGTGGTTTTCCCCGAGCGCCCAGCGATTCCATTCAGCGCTCGCCACCTGTCCCTTGTACGACGGCAAAACCGCTTTCTCCCCACGCGTTATCTTTCGGCCCAGGTCACCCAGCGGAATCGCTGTCAACCGTCAGATCTCAGATCATTCATCCAACGACCATCATTCGCCAGAGTTGCGCACGCGGTAACCCATGCTATGGCCCGCCGTCCGTTGTCCTCCATCGTTGATCTCTGCCACGATCGACGGTCCAGATTTGTTCGCCCGCCGCTGACTTTTCCTCTGTCTCCCGGTCCCGCCACGTCATCTCCACATGTGCCCACCATACAATCTCCCCGCCCATTCATATTTATTCATCCAAAGGGGCCTTTTTCTATGTTTACGTTGATTTTTCATTTTCTCCGCCTGCGACTGCATTCCACCACCTTTCCCCATGCCACAAATGTTTCCACCGTAACCCTGCATCATTCCGCCATATCACCCATCTACGCGTCCATTCTCATCATCCCGCTGCATCCATCACCCCCATCCATGGATTTCTTAACGGGTTGCGTATTTTGCAGGTTTACAGAGAGATGGGAAAGTCTGTCACGATTTTACAGTGTTTAAATGCAGCGACAGGGAGTTTGTGCACCAGAGTTAATGAATAGCAGGTTTTATACATCAGCAGAGTGGTTTTCTCCATTAAAGGACAGATTTAAACTCTGAAAAACCCTTCCAGCACCATTAAAACCCGAGCTAACCTGTCATAAGCAAGAATGGAGCAGCAGAGTGTTTCAGTACAGAGCAAGGAGATTAAGGCACGCCAAGATAAATCTTAAGCCTTAAATCTAGAGTTTAAGGAGGCAAAGCACCAGCTTGAAGACCCCAAGGACCGATCATAGGTCTTGAACGCAAGCAAAAGGTAACATCAGGGTTTGTTCGTCAGCAGAATGTTTTTCTTCATAAAGTACAGGGTGCCCATACAACTTTTATTATGCACAATGCCCCTGAAGGAAGTTCCACCCTAACAACAGTTCAAAGCCGCCAGAGCATTTATATGACAGACTCCTCAATAGTTTATTTTATTTTTGTTCAAAACACCAGGAGTACTACAGCCAAAAGATGTCAAGATCATATCCGGAGTAGATCACTCTTTCACAAGGGAGGTGACAGAGATTAAATACACAAGCGGTCAAACATAATGGGTTTCGGCCCTGCATTCATTTTTGTGTTTAATGTTACATTTAGTGTTCACCTACCACCTCAGTCGATCTTCTGTTCATCCTCTATTATAAAACATAGAAGGAAATTATTGTAAAGGTTGTTGATGAGATATCAGAGAAATGCAAGTATTTTCCTCTTGAGACAAGTTCTCTGTGTAATATGGTAAGACAGGCTGAGATTTGATGTATTCAGGATGAATGTTCAAGCTGTGGGCATTGAATGTACCTGACTGGTGTTGTTTTTAATATGACAAGCATGTTTCTTTGGATCCTGATCTAAAGCAGCTGGTGATGTTTCCCTATCTCTGTGTTTGATTTCATTTCATTCCATTTCTACTGGCTCGCATCAGAAGTTTGGCATAAGATTTACCCTTGATAGGTACCTTATGTTGCTGCTGTCCCAGCCCTTTATGTTTTCTGCTTTTATGTGTATCTGAGTATTGATTTCAATTGATTTAACCAGTGTAGTGGATGTTTTTGCCTGCTCTCTTATGTATGAATTAATGAAATATATGTTTAGATGTTCTTGTTAGGATTTATTTGGATGAGTTGAGAACACTGGGAAGCTTGGAACCCTGTCTCTGCCTCACTAGTATCTTTCCATCCCGATTAAGAATTTTCTAAGATCCCTCGTACTGCCTCTAATTTTGTCCAAGCAGGCCTGGAGTAAAATGACCTTTGGCCCGATCTATAGACAGAATTGGTTGGTTCTCCTTTATCCATTTTTAGTCCTTAATGTTCCATTTCACCGATCATCTTGCAAGATCCAAATGCTCTAGATGACTAGCCCAACTGAAAGCTTGCACATTGAACAAAAGTAAATCCTCTCTTGACTCCATTTCCCAATGGCCTTGATTTTCTCTAAGTTATCTACCTTTGCCTAACTTCCTCTTTGCTCATCCTTGTCTTTTACTGGACCCTTCTTTCCTGATTCACAACAACCAAACTCTTAATCAAATAAACAAACCCTGTGCATATAACTAGCCTAACATCACAAACTTTGAGCCTCAAAGACATATATACCTTGACAATCATAGAGAGATCCCTCTCTGGACCTAGGAGGGCTAGATCCTAAGGTCTGAAAGTGGTTCTATGTTGTCTCATCTTTTGGTCTTGTCAACCTGGCCAAAACATGGGAACCCCAACATAATGGCGACTCCATTGGGAACTTCTGAGTGCACCTCACCTTAAACACATTTCCAAGACTCAGAAAACTTAGGACTCTGGTTAGGTTGACAGCAAGTCACTCCTTTCTTGAACCGACCTCCATTATCGATAATCCACCACACTCTTAGACAGAGCCTGGAAAGGGCCAGGTAGCCTCCAGATCTCATCCTCTTTTCAGAGGTGACATATCTGGTAAATGCCCTCCCAGTCAATCTCTGGTTGGAGTTTGTTTTTTGAGGAGATTCCTGAAGGGTGATTGTGCCTGAGCACTGTGGTGGACGGTGTAACCCTTTAGATATACCCTCCACCTGGCGACTCCATAGTTCCTAAACGAAAAGACTCCACTGGTGATCAGTAGGCCTGCTGATTGTCTTGGTTTCACATAAGACTCCACTGGGAGACCAGCCTCTGAGACAACAATCAACCACAGTAGAAGCAACAAGTAGGGTTAAGCTGCTTGGCCTGGGAAACAACATTCTAGCTTTCAGAACCATCCACACAAGAGCTTATCCCAACCCTGACCCACCTGAAATAGTTGACAATCCGGAGAGTATCCTCAAAGGAGCTCCTACACCTAAAAGACCAACTATTTTCAGTCACATTTATAGAGCTAACTCCGCACCAGAAGACCTAGCAGCTCTACGACATTTTCTCTCTGACCTAGACATACCCAATAGTTTACCAAGGACTAGGTCATTCGATCATCTAGACCAGCCAGGCCCTGAGTTTCACAGTACACCATCTCATAGCAATCAACACACTAGGGATAGAGGAACCCCTCCATCTACACCGCCCGATATCCACTTCATTCAAAACTTGGGGCTCTCCCACCCTAGATCTGCTCAACAGATTGCTGCTGGTCCTAATATCCTTGTCATCCATATACCAGCTGCTCAAGCCAACCCTATACCTCATCAGAACATTATCATGGCAGCTTGGTATGCACCTTTGCTCTTACCTTAGCCCTTGTTACCCTTACCCAATGATTATAAATAAAAAATCCCACACTTCACCGCTAAAGAGCCCATCACAGCTTAGCAACATGTAGATAAGATGGAGGATTCTTTCGACTATATGGAAATTGATGATGAAACAATCAAAATGATAATCTTTGCCCAAAGCCTGGGGGGTGATGTAAAGAAATGGTTCAAAAACTTACCTCCTGGCAGTATCCAAGATCTCCCTACATTGTATCAAATCTTCATCAACAAATGGGAAGTTAGGGAAAACCCTCGCCAGCTCCTATCAGACTACATGACCCTTAAGAGGAACGTGGGAGAGAGCGTCCATGCTTACACCACTAGATTCAACAGCATTTACAATGCTCTTCCTCCACACATGAAATCTCCACAAGGGATGGCCCTAGCAAAATACCCTGACGGATTTGATGCTGACATGGCCTATGAGCTTAGGGATAAAGAGTACACCACATTGGAAAACATGCAGAAAGGAGCCATAACCATAGAAGCAAACTTGATGGAAAAAAGGGCAAGATTAAAAGCTGATAAAAGGGTAACCTACAGGGATGAAAATGTAGCTTCCACATCTGATCCCAAATATGATAGACTGTCTAAAAACGTGGAAGAACTACAAAAAATGATAAAAAGGATGGTTGTGCAAAACATAAACCAAAACCAGAACCAGAACGTGAGAAGAAACAATGCTGCTCCCAACAGACAAAGAGAGTCAGATCAACAAGTTGTTCCCCCATTTCAAGAAAACTTTTTAGATGAAGACGAGGGACCATAGAAGAGTCTGAAGGGACTGGAATAGTTCAAAACAGAAGACTCAGTCCTTAACTGTGATTCAGGGGAAGACCAACCCTCACCTTCATACTGGGATGAGGAATGGTTAGAAACTGAGGATTACAGGTTGGGATTTGAAAATGCCATGATGCAGGTCAGAGAAAAATATGAACTTAGAAGCAAAAAGAATCAAGATACTTCCAAAACCAAAGCTCCCGAGATCGCCATCAAGAAAAGACCTGATAAAACTTCTAAAGCAACCTCTGAAAGTAGAAAATCAGCAGCTGAAATTTCTGGGAAAAACAAAGACAAAGACAACCAGAAGAATGAAAAACAAGGTGAGCCCACTAGCGGTACTAGCACTGCAGTTAGTACTCCTGACACAATTGTTCCCAACCCTGTACATAGTGAGAAATCACAAACTGATTCAGCCACTAAGGCAGTGGCCAATAAAACAGAGTCAAGCATTTCTAAGGGTCAATCCACTTTCAATTTAGAGAGTGAGATTGCAAAAATCAAAATCTTTGTACCATTAGCTGAGTTGGCCACTCAGGATGTGTATAAAGACCAAATTTTGAAAGCACTAAATTTAGGGGAAAACAATGATACTGTAAATTTGAATGATGATCAACCTGCCCTATTGTTCGGTCCAAAGATTGAGGGAAATTTTCAGGAAGGGGTAGTTCCACCTTTCTATATTAGTCTCAACATTCATGACAAAATACCCCACAATGCCATGCACGATTCTGGAGCATCACACACCTTAATGCCTAAGGTAATAATGGAAAAGCTAGGCCTGGAGATAACACGACCTTACAAAGATCTATATTCATTTGACTCTAGCAGAGTGAAATGCCTAGGCCTAATTAAAGAATTATGTGTGAGTTTGATCCAGATCCTAGCTAAATGTATGGTCCTGGATGTGGTGGTAGCAGATGTGCCACCCAAATACGGCATGCTGCTATCTAGATCATGGGGAGCCAAGCTGCAAGGAACGATGCAGATGGATGGATCATATGCAACTATCCCTATCTTTGGCCAAATTAGAAGACTGTATAGAGAGCCCCAGATGAAATTCCTAGTCAGTAGCCCCGAGAAGCCTGAAAATTCACCATTATACTCTGTACACACAGATATGGATTCTTTCATTCTTTATAACAACCAATCCTTAGGAGAGCCAGAATCTGAATGCAGAAATGCAAGCAAGGACATAGAGCCCATGGATTGTGGCATAATGGCTACCCTAGAAGAATACGATGAAGAAGACCATGGGCAGGGTACTGAAAACGGAGCTCAGAGTGAACCAGTAACACAATGCAGTTAGCCTATTAGTCACACCCTTCAAACTAACACACCACGTGAAGAACAGGGCAGCCCACAACCTAGTACAGACCCCCCAACGCAACATAACGACGAACCCCTGTGGGAAATGAACTTCGATGGATCATGTACTAGGAAAACTGCTGGAGCAGGGGTGTGGCTACGTAACACAGAAAATGATCATGTAGAGAGCCATGCTATGAATCTGCACTTCAAATGCACAAATAATATTGCAGAATACGAGGCTCTTATTCTTGGCTTGAATCTGTTGAAAAGATTAGGAGCCCATAGGATAACTGTGAGAGGAGACTCAGAGTTAGTTATCAAACAAGTGAATGGTGAATACACGGCAAAACACCCCAGGTTGAGAGCATACCGGAACGACACTCTGGATTTATTGAAAACATTTGTTGAATATGAGTTAGTGTTTGTTCCCAGGAATCAAAACGTTATTGCCAATGGGTTAGCTTGCCTGGCTAGTTCATATCCTAAAACTCCCCTTGACCAACAAATCATCATTCAAACCAAGTTCAGACCTGCAGTGCCAAACAACGAAAATTATTGGCAGGTTTTTGAAGGAGATAAACAGATCGAAGATTTCCTAGTGGGCAGGAATGAGTTTGAATTTTCTGATTCGGACTCAAAATATGATGACAGCTGCCCAAGTGAGGATCCCCCAGATGAACAAGAAATACCCTGTAACATAGAAATAAACGCCCTTTCTGAAGAAACTGGACATTCAACCGAAAAATGTGAAAACGCAGATAACGAAGAGATAGAGGTGCTGCAGGCCAGAGATAAGAACATACCCAGAGGCCTGGCACCCCTAGAGGACCTTTTTGACTTTGATGACGTAGCAAAAAAGCCCACTATAGAACATGCAGACTCAGATGTAGAAGAATGCAACATAGGCACTGAAGATAAGCCTAAAATGATTAAACTAGCTAATTCTATACCTGCAAGCACGAAGAAGAAATACACTGACCTGTTTAAGGAATTCATTGATGTGTTTGCATGGAGCTATGAAGACTTAAAGGCCTATGACACCAACATCATACAACACAAGATACCCCTGAAGGAACATCAGAAGCCTTTCAGACAAAAACTCCGTAGAATCAATCCAAAACAATTGCCTGCAGTAGAGAAAGAGATAAAAAAGATGTATGATGTAGGCATAATAGTCCCTGTAAGGTTTTCTGACTGGGTGTCAAACTTAGTGGCTGTGAGAAAGAAAACGGGGGAGATCAGATTGTGCATAGACTTCAGAAACCTCAACAGAGCCTCCCTGAAAGACAACTACCCTTTGCCTAGAATGGAACATATCCTACAGAAGGTAGTGGGCTCTAAGAGAATCTCCCTGCTTGATGGTTTTTCAGGATACAACCAAGTTCTGGTACTCCCAGAAGATCAACTCAAAACAACTTTTACCACTCCATGGGGCACCTTCATGTATGTGAAAATGCCCTTTGGACTGATGAATGCTGGAGCTACCTTCCAGAGAGCGATGGATATAGCTTTCTCAGATGAGATAGGGCACTTCATAGTTATCTACTTAGATGACTTGACTGTCTTTTCTAAAACTGAAGAAGAACACCTGAAACATCTGAGAGAAGTTTTTGAAAAATGTAGAAGGTATGGTATGTCCTTAAATTTTAAGAAAACTGTGTTTGGGCTGCAAGAAGGAAAACTTCTTGGCCACATTATATCTGAGAAATGGATTAGGATAGACCCACAACGAGTTGAGGGAATACTTCAAATTACACATCCAAGAAACATCAAGGAGTTACATTCCTTCGTTGGGAAGATCAATTTCCTTAGGAGATTCATTCCCAATCTTGCTGAGCACCTTAGGAAAATGACTGAAATGCTAAAGAAAGGTGCAGGAATCAAGTGGACTGTTGAAGCCAAGAAATATTTTGAGTCAGTAAAGCTTGCACTCACTCAGGCCCCGGTCCTTATCAGCCCAGACTTCTCAAAAGATTTTCTGATCTTTTCATTTGCTTCCCAGCATACAATAGCTGCAGTCTTGCTGCAAAAGAATTCAGAGGGTAATGAACAACCGATTTCCTTTTTCAGCAAAGCCTTGAGAGACGCACCCTTAAAGTACAACATTATGGAAAAACAGGCCTATGCCCTGGTAAAGGCCTTAAAGGACTTTAGATTGTACATTCTACATTCTCACACCATTGCTTATGTGCCAAATATAGTGGTTAAAGATATCTTGTCCCAGGACCTTGATGGGAAAAGGGGCAAATGGATTTCTACAATCTTGGAATACGACCTTGAAATAAAACCCACCAAGCTGATCAAAGGTCAAGGCCTGGCCCAGTTAATGGCTGAATCAAACTTGCAGGCCCTTGAAATTAACATGATAAATGCCTTAGATGAGCAGGAAGGATTGCCCCATCCAACTGTTGAGGATCAGTTTCAGAACTCTCCTTGGTACTCCGATATCCTCTATGTGCTCACTAATCTCAATGCCCCTCCAGAACTGTCCAAAACCAAGGCTAGATTCATAAAAATAAAAGCTAGAAACTACTGCATTTTAAATGAAAACCTGTACTGGAAGAATCCAAATGGCCTATTACTGAAATGCTTATCCAAAACTGAAGCTGAAAAAATCAAACAAGAGTTCCATGTTGGGGAGTGTGGAGGCCACCTGAGTTGGAAAGCCACTGCAAATAAGATACTCAGGGCTGGCCATTACTGGCCCACTCTCTTCAATGATGTCCATAAAATGGTAACTGCCTGTCATAAATGCCAAATCTTTGAGGGCAGAAAAAAGCTCCTTCCCCTCCCCTTACAACCTATCACCGTATAAGGTCCCTTCATGTAATGGGGCCTAGACTTTATAGGAGAAATTAATCCTGCCTCCTCTGGACAACATAAATGGATCCTAACTGCTACAGATTACTTCACTAAATGGATAGAAGCCATACCCACTAGGAATGCTACTGATTCTGTCATCATTAGGTTCCTAGAAGATTACATCCTTTCTCGGTTTGGCTGTCCAAGAAAAATAATCACTGACAATGCTGCTGCTTTCGGATCCAGGAGAATGGTTGATTTTTGTCACAGGTATGGAATAGTCCTTGGTCATTCAACTGCCTATTACCCCCAGGGTAATGGATTAGCTGAATCATCCAACAAAAGCCTTGTGAACATCATTAAGAAGCTGCTGGAAGAGAACAAAAAGTCATGGCATAAAAAGTTGGTACATGCTTTGTGGGCCGATAGGCTCACCACGAAGAAATCTGTTGGCATGTCACCATTCCAGCTTGTCTATGGAACCGAAGCAGTTTTTCCTACCATCCTGGGAGTACCAGTGATTAAGCTTGTTCAAGAGATCCAGACAGAGGAGAACAGTATGGTGAGAAGAATTAATGAAACAATCCATCTTCAACAAACAAGGGAGCAGGTTTATAGCAGAGCTATCAGAGTGCAGGAAAGCATAAAGAGGCAGTTTGACAAAAGAGCCAAAGCTTCATATTTCAAATTTGGGGACAAGGTTCTGAAATGGGATTCAAGGAGAGAAGACAAAGGCAAACATGGCAAGTTTGATAGCTTGTGGCAATGTCCATATGTCATCCAAGCCACTGTGGGTCCTAATGCATTTTTCTTGCAAGAACTTAATGGTACAAAGCTGCTTGGGGGTCCTGTCAATGGCAGGATGCTCAAGCACTACTTCTGCTAAATTTTAGTTTCCAGTTTCCATTCCATTGTACATACCATAGCAGTGTTTTCTTCTGATTTCAAAAAAAAAAAAAAGGGGGGAGAGGTTCAGGCATGCTAAAAAATGGAACCTCCAAAAGGCAAAAAGAGTGGCTCAAACATGATCAAAATCTGAGCCAAAGGGAGGAGAATAGTTGGCCCTAATATGCTCAAAATTTGGACCAGCAGTGAAAGAAGAATCAACTCTAACATGCCCAAAACCAGAGTTGAAAGGAAGAAAAAGAAGTGACTCAAACAAGCTCAAAACGTGAGTCACGAAAAGAGGAAGGATGCTGCAAGTTTCATATTTTAAGCCTTCACAATTTTGTTTTCTGCAATATTCCATCCATGTGCAACTGTTTTTATGCCTTGGATCCACAGCAAGTCAGACAGTTTAATCATGGCTTGGCTGTTTTGAATTTCTTGTCTTAGAATGTAGGAGAAGAAATCTGTTGGATAGTTTAATCCCAACAGATGTTAGATTAGGTAGAGAAGCATGTGAGGCCAACTGTTTAATCTGGTCTCATGGAGCAATAAGGTTAGATTTAGAATAGGTTGTTTTTTGTTTTGAAAATAAAATGTAAAGGGTCTGCTAGCTCAAATGCACCATAAAGAAGAAAAAATGCTAGGATTGTAGTGTGGGTAGGTAGCTTTGATTGGGAAAAATGTTTCTGCTGTTGTAACATATTCATATTGTGGTAGCTGATCAAAGAAAGGGATGTGCCAAGCAGCAGGCAACTTGCCTACTCCAAAGATCATTTCTGGTTTCTTGCCTCCTTCAGGAAGAAGCCATCCCCATGTGGAGCCACTGTTAGCCCCCCTATGAAATTCTTGACAAGCAAGCTGGGGGCTAGATTATTGTGGAGACCTTCAAGGAATGCATCTCCCCTGAAGACACATCATCCTTGAGGTCTCTCTGTGCTTTGCCCTATACAAGTCCCCTCTGCTGATTTCCCATCTAAAGCCTCACTGGTCATGATGTTGCTCCTAAAAAGACCAACATTGCCCCTCATACTCCTGCAAAACACCACATTTTTACCTCCCTTCCCCTTTGTCAAAGTCCCCTTTTGAATCCCTCTTTTCCCCTTCTTATTTTCCCTATTAACCCCCTAAATCCCCTCTAAAAATCCCTACACCCTTAGTTTTCCCAAATTCCCCCTCCATCTCCCTATCGCTACCCTTTGGAGGCTTCAGAATGCATTAAAATGGGTTAAAAACCCACTTCCAACCATATAATAGGCCTCAGTCCTTTCCCGTTAGCCTCGCGCCTTTCCCTCTCCATATAACCCCACGCCATAACCGATCACTAACCCCCAAAGGTGCTTGTTACATTTGTTCTTCGGGCGCGATTACAGCCGTCGATCTGCACAGAACGGACGGCGATCACTGCCCCCGTAGCCTCCGTCAATTTCCCCGTTCATCACCCTTCGCCGCATCCCCACCGTCCGTTTAAAAGCCAGATTTGACGGTCCAGAATGTACTCGCTTCCGTGGGCCCCGCCGCGCAATAGCACAAAACCATCTGTTTTATTCCGCACCACTTATGCGCGGTGGGTGGTTTTCCCCGAGCGGCCAGCGATTCCATTCAGCGCTCGCCACCTGTCCCTTGTACGACGACAAAACTGCTTTCTCCCCGTGCGTTATCTTTCGGCCCAGGTCACCCAGCGGAATTGCTGTCAATCGTCAGATCTCAGATCATTCATCCAACGACCATCATTCACCAGAGTTGTGAACGCGGTAACCCATGCTATGGCTCGCCGTCCGTTGTCCTCCATCGTTGATCTCCGCCATGATCGACGGTCCAGATTTGTTCACCCGCCGCTGACTTTTCCTCTGTCTCCCGGTCCCACCACGTCATCTCCATGTGTGCCCACCGTACAATCTCCCCGCCCATTCATATTTATTCATCCAAAGGGGCCTTTTTCTATGTTTACGTTGATTTTTCATTTTCTCCACCTGCGACTTCATTCTGCCACCTTTCCCCACGCCACGAATGTTTCCACCGTAACCCCGCATCATTCCGCCATGTCACCAACCTACGCGTCCATTCTCATCATCCCGCTGCATCCATCACCCCCATCCATGGATTTCTTAACGGGTTGCGTATTTTGCAGGTTTACAGAGAGATGGGAAAGTCTGTCACGATTTTACAGTGTTTAAATGCAGCGACAGGGAGTTTGTGCACCAGAGTTAATGAATAGCAGGTTTTATACATCAGCAGAGTGGTTTTCTCCATCAAAGGACAGATTTAAACTCTGCAAAACCCTTCCAGCACTATTAAAACCCGAGCTAACTTGTCAGAAGCAAGAATGGAGTGGAAAAGTGTTTCAGTATAGAGCAAGGAGATTAAGGCATGCCAAGATAAATCTTAAGCCTTAAATCTGAAGTTTAAGAAGGCAAAGCACCAGCTTGAAGACCCCAAGGACCGATCAGAGGTCTTGAGCGCAAGCAAAAGGTAACATCAGGGTTTGTTCGTCAGCAGAATGTTTTTCTTCATAAAGTACAGAGCGCCCATACAACTTTTATTATGCACAATGCCCCTGAAGGAAGTTCCACCCTAACAGCAGTTCAAAGCCACCAGAGCATTTATATGACAGACTCCTCAGTAGTTTATTTTATTTTTTTTCAAAACACCAGGAGTACTACAACCAAAAGATGTCAAGATCATATCCGGAGTAGATCACTCTTTCACAAGGGAGGTGATAGAGATTAAATACACAAGCGGTCAAACAGAATGGGTTTCGGCCCTGCATTCATTTTTGTGTTTAATGTTACATTTAGTGTTCATCTACCACCTCAGTCTATCTTCTGTTCATCCTCTGTTATAAAACATAGAAGGAAATTATTGTAAAGGTTGTTGATGAGATATCAGAGAAATGCAAGTATTTTCCTCTTGAGACAAGTTCTCTGTGTAATATGGTAAGATAGGCTGAGATTTGATGTATTCAGGCTGAATGTTCAAGCTGTGGGCAATGAATGTACCTGACTGGTGTTGTTTTTAATATGACAAGCATGTTTCTTTGGATCCTGATCTAAAGCAGCTGGTGATGTTTCCCTATCTCTGTGTTTGATTTCATTTCATTCCATTTCCACTGGCTCGCATCAGAATTTTGGCATAAGATTTACCCTTGATAGGTACCTTATGTTGCTGCTCTCCCAGCCCTTTATGTTTTCTGCTTATATGTGTATCTGAGTATTGATTTCAATTGATTTAACCAGTGTAGTGGATGTTTTTGCCTGCTCTCTGATGTATGAATTAATGAAATCTATGTTTAGATGTTCTTGTTAGGATTTAGTTGGATGAGTTGAGAACACTGGGAGGCTTGGAACCCTGTCTCTGCCTCACTAGGATCTTTCCATCCCGATTAAGCCTTTTCTAAGATCCCTCATACTGCCTCTAATCTTGTCCAAGCAGGCCTGGAGTTAAATGACCTCTGGTCCGATCTATAAACAGACTTTGTTGGTTCTCCTTTATCCATTTTCCGTCCTTAATGTTCCATTTCACTGATCATCTTGAAAGATCCAAATGCTCTAGATGACTAGCCCAACTGAAAGCTTGCACATTGAACACAAGTAAATTCTCTCTTGACTCCATTGCCCAATGGCCTTGATGTTCTCTGAGTTATCTACCTTTGCCTAACGTCCTCTTTGCTCATCCTTGTCTTGTATTGGACCCTTCTTTCCTGATTCACAACAACCAAACTCTTAATCAAATAAACAAACCCTGTGCATATAACTAGCCTAACATCAAAAAATTTGAGCCTCAAAGACATATATACCTTGACAATCATAGAGAGATCCCTCTCTGGACCTAGGAGGGCTAGATCCTAAGGTCTGAAAGTGGTTCTATGTTGTCTCATCTTTTGGTCTTGTCAACCTGGCCAAAACATGGGAACCCCAACA
>JAXQQM020082186.1:0-27348 GCA_034641835.2 Pinus albicaulis | reverse complement strand
AGCAAGGGAGTAGCCAAGACCATTCCTATTGCAGCTCCACTAGTAGCGTATCCAACATTAGAGCCGAGGCCACCACTAGCAGTAGGTCCTGCCCCAGACATGATAAAGGTGAAAGGTGGAGGATAACCGGGGATACTCGGACCCTACGTGGTGGAGTAAGTCTTCCTAATGGAAACTAAGGATGAAGGCCTTGGAGTCTTTGCGATGAATGCCTTGGGGGTGCAATGATGAAAAATTTACATGGAACCCAATGATGAAGAGAGGTAAACAAGGGAACGAAGGTTTAAATTAATTAATTAATTACAATGTTTTATGTAGAGATGTTTTCTGGATCAATCACATCCTTTCTTGGTAAATTCAACATTTTGAACCAAGCCACTGTGGTTCATCTTCAGGAAAAGATCCATGGGTAAGATATAAATATGAGAGTGAGGGATGATGAACGACAGAGAGATGCAAGGGAAGCCGAATTAAAAATTTTAAAAAGTAGATTAATAAATTGAAGAAAAATATATCAATCAATTAATTATAGCGATTTGTATATATATTAATAGTATTATTTATGAAAATTCATTATTGTGATGAATTTCAAGAATAATTTAATTTTAATTTAATTTAAAAAAAAATTATTTATTTAAATTTTAAAAAGTTAAATCCATTATCATTTATTAGAGGTGATCAATTATCATTTATATATATTAATAGTATTATTGATAAAAAATCATTATTGTGATGGATTCAAGAATGATTTAATTTTAATTTAATTTAAAAATATATATATTTAATTACATTTTAAAAAGTTAAATATTTTAATGCTAAGTTATAAGTTAATTAATATATTAAAATGTGATCTAATAAATGACAAAAATTATTTATAATGATAAAGGGATGAGAAATGAAAATTATGCATGAACAAAGATAGAAGTAATGTTTAATTTATTAATTAGTATATTTAAAGCATGATATTAAAGGATGAAATAAAAAGCATGGAAGAAATTAATTATAATTAATATGTGATGGAATATCTTATTAATCATATTAAATGGCTAGTGTAGTATTATATTAATTGGAATAATTAGGAATTAATTAAATTGAATAATATTATATTAAGGGACAACTAAAGAAAAGTTATTATTAATTTATGATATGATTAAGGTTATTCAAGAAGGAAGGGGGTGTAAGAGAAGGTGTAAAGGAAATGATAATTACGGGATTAATATAATGAAAATGGATATTAATAATGTTTTTTCAAGGTTGATAGGATTAAAAATTAATGAAGTTCCAAGTTAAAGAGGGAGAGTGAGGAAGGAATAAAGGAAAAGGATGAGATGGATATAGGAATAGGAAAACAGGGGTCGGGGGATGTCAGAGGAGGTGAAGGGTAGGGAGAGGATTAGGATTGATAAATAAGGACGAAAGATGAAAGACAAGGAAGGGAGCGAATTAGGCATGGGTATGAATGTTGTTCAAGATCAGAATCCAATTATTGCTTATTTTAGGCTTGGCTTGGCAGTGTAAACTAGGCACTCTTCGCTTTACGTGTGTGTGTGTGATAAGTGTGTTAATTTTAATTAAGCCTAGACATATGTATAGAGAAAAGAGAAAATATGTTGTATAACTACAAATAAAACTGAAAGTGAGAGTAAATAAAACTGAAAGCGATAGTAAAATAAATAACTAAAGATGCATAAATTTAAACCCAAAAAGGAGGGCTTCCCAACAAGTAGTTTAAGGGTGGGCGAAATATACTCACAACACACAATATGGAAAATAGATATAAGGTCAAGAGGGATAGGGATATAAAGGCTAGATATGCTAAAAAGAGGTGCAGAAAATAGCAAGAAACCAGAGGGAAAAATGCTGAAAAATAGGTGGTGAAAGGCTACAACCTAAAGGGAAACGTAGGGGACCCTAAAGGGAGGACCAAACAAAATTAAAAGAGGTGTTTTGGATGGAAAAATAACTTATCTGAAATGAATCTCAAAATACAGGTTTAGATCTAAAAAAATGGTTGAAAAACACTAAAATCTCAGACGACCTGATTCAAGTAAACTCCTCCTAAAAAGGTGGAAGTGTACCGAAGCCCTAAGGGGATTGGTTCCTACTTCTACGAGTAAAACTAAGAAAGTACAGGTCCAAGATAGGTAAAGACAGAGGTCAAAGAACCCTGAACAGTGCCCCATACAAACTCTGAAAAATAACAAAAAAATCCCGCAAAAAAAGTTGAGGTCGTAGGTACTAACTTGTTTTGTACTAAGGTCGCGGTTTTTGGGCAGTTTTCTACTACCTAAGACCTGAGGTCGCAATTCTTGGGCTGAAAAGTGCGACCTTCACTTCTGGCTGTCTCAGCGGCAGGTTTTAGAAAAAATTGTTGTTTCTGTCGCGACTGATACCTGTTACCTGTGCAAATGGCCCAGAAACACACAAAAGTTAGAATTTTTACTGTTTTAGGGTAAAAAAATGTTAAAAAAAACATCAAGGAATGAAAAATAAGAAGCTAAAGAAAAACCATAGTGGCTGATGTAGTTGGTCATGCAGGGATTTAAAAAATGACAGTGGTTGTAATTAAAACCCTAGTGGATTCGCCAGTTGTTAGAGTGAACTCTAATCGCAAACGTACGAATAAAGCTCACTTTAGATGTACATAAAAAATAGCCCTAACATTAAATGTGGCAGTCAATTTCCTTAGATTTGCAGTAGGTGATCATAATAAATGCTACAAAAATCCAGATCTATACAGTTAAAGACATTAAACAATGAAAATAAACAAGAGTTGCTCCATACATCCAATAGACAAGACAAGAATTTATAAAGAATTTTTTTGTATTATGACACCTGGTAAGGGAACACAGAAAGATGTTACCAGTCCCCTTCAATGGGATGGGTTCTTGTATGTCCTCAACGCTTCAGATCCAAGATCTCTCTCTCTTGATGGTGCATAAAACCTAGACATAATAGAACTCGAAGGGAGCTCATGAGAAAAATTAGAAAAAATAAGAAAATGATGGAGGATCAAAGTCAGACCAAAAGTATAGATCAAAAGGTGATAAAAAAGGTAGTGAATGAATGGGAAAACCCTTCTATTTATAATAAAATATTGAGTTAGTCTAGATATCGGTGCATAGTTAAAATATTATTAACAAAATCTAGATCCAACTTACTTGGAATATTTTATTATTTTTGGTGGAGGGAAAAGGAATTTAGAATTGGTGAAATCCCTTTATTTAGAAATAATAAATAAATAAATGATTTATTTATTATTTGAAGGATGATTTTAAGGAATAATCAAATAAATAATGATTTATTTAATTATTTAAAAATGATTTAGTCAAATTCAACAAGGAATATTATTAAATAATGATTTAAATAATTATTCCTAGAGAATAATAAGATAAATAATAATTTAGCTAATTAATTCTCATGCTTTGGGTTAAATATGACCAGGAATATTAATTAAATAGTGGTTTATTTAATTATCCCTAGAGGAAAATCAAACAAATAAGGATTTATTTAATTATTCCTCATGGGGTTTCCTATTTAGACCAAAAATAATTTAATAAACTATGGTTTATTAAATTATTTCTCATAGTGAAAACAATTTTAATATGGTGAAATTGGTCTTACATGGTGTACTTTAGTCCATCTAATAGTAACATGTTAGATGACCAAAAATTGGTATAACATATACCAAACTTCCTGACAGTTCTGTAGCGAATTTGTCAGTAGTTTAACTGTTTTCATTACAAAACTGGGTTTTTTCCTACAGAGATTGACAAAGCGGTGTCAGATGTCAAATTTTGATGGATGAAGACAAAGGTGAGGTCATGTGAGTTAGTTATCATATTTCTCAAGAATGAAAGTTCTTATATTTTGTAATCATTGCCTCTTATGGTCACATGTGTCATTTTTTCCCCTTGAGTTGTCAAATTAATTTTTAAACCTTGCCCCCAAGCTGCTCTTTGTCGTTCATCATCTAATTCTTTTAGTGTCACTGTTTGAGAGTTAGTTCACCATGCAAAGTAGGTTTTTATTCAGTTTTGATTCTACATATGTCATAAGCAAGGAAGCAACGAGAAGTATAAAGGAACAATGGCATCAAAGAAGAAACAAAACAAGGGTGCTTATTGTGTGAGGTATGAACCTATGAATTTGAAGTTGTTAAATGAAGATCCCAGTGATATGGAGGCCTTCACGAAGGTAGGTTGCCTACAGTTTTGTCAAAAACTGCAAGGTTTCCATGTCTAGCTATCGAAATACTTTGTAGCAAATTTTATAGGAACAACCTCAAAAGTTGTCATTTTGAACCTCACAATCAGATGCTATCTCCCAAGCTACATAAATACCCAGAGGTGGTGAAGAATGTATCAAAGGCACAAAATTAATAATGCAAAGCTGTGAATAATTTCTCAAACAGGAGCACAGAGGAGTTGACATGACAAAAGGCATCCCTAGGGGTTATATGAAAGAAAATTATGCAAAACTGTTGTTGGTGGTCCAAAAATACTTCACCTATGAAGGGAGATTCCACATGGTTTATTCTTATCATTTTAGACTCCTTCTACATTTTTTTGGTAAGAAACCACTTGACCTACCTTACTTTTTATATATAATTTTGGGGAAGATGTTAGATAAAGTCTAGGTCAAGGCAGAGGATAGTGAAACATTAGTCTTTTTCCATGCTCTGATCAAATTGTTAGTACTGGAGGAATTAAAAAAATTTAATAGAGATTGGGCTTCTCTTATTTTTATGAGTGGATATGAAGAAGATGCAGTGACACCAAATAAAGTTTCAAAACCAAAAACTACTCCATATCCAGCTATAATAGAAGAGATTGATGAAGAAGGAGGACAACCTCTTGTAGAACCAATGGACATTGAAGTTGACCCTTTGCAAGAGACTAATATCTCTCAGCCATCACCTGCAAGACAAAAACATAGAGTTAATAAATAAATCAGTAGGAGGGTAACAAGAAGACAAACATTTTCCAAAGGAAAACTAGAAGACATCCTCCAGGCAATAGATATTGAAGAATACCCAATTGTATGGGCAGAAGACATGGAAGGAGATAGAAGAAAATTGAAGAAAGGTAAATCTGTCAAGAAGTTGGATTTTGCAGGAAAGGATGCTGGCTTCATTTTCCAGCCAAGGAAGCCAATGACCAGGTCACAGATTGTAAAGGATGCCATGGAAAGCAAAGGAGCATAAAATTTCAGTGAAGGTAAGCAGCCATAAAACATCATAGATCTATCCCCAGCAGCAGAAGAAGTATTTGTACAAAGAAAAAGGAAAGAACATGTTGAAGAAAGGACTGAAGTAAAAAATCTACAAGAACAATTAAGAGAGGCTAGGGAAGAGGTAGTTGAAGTGAAGATGGAATTAAAAGAAGCCAAGGTGGATAGAAAACCAATGGTTGATTGGAGAAAGAGATGAAGGAGAAGCTAGATAAGTATGATAAGACTTTGCCAAATGCCAAAAGGATGTTGAAGAGAAGCCTTCCCTTAAGGAGGGTGGTAAAAAATATAAGAAAAAGGAATTTGTAGTTACAGTCTAAAAGGAAGAAGTTCAAAGGAAATGTAAAGAGATGGAAGACCAAATGGACATGATTCAGGAAGAACTAAAGAAAAGAGGATTGAAAATGAAATTGGTAGATGAACCTGAGGGACAAACTGTTGTTAATGAAGATGAAGCACCCAAGGACTAAGAATTTGATCCAAAACATTTTTGTTTAAGTTTAAAACTTGCAGGTGACACCAATTTTGGGTTAGAAGGTTATTTTTTGAAGAAAACTACCAAAACTACAGTTTCAGCCATATCAAGCAGTTTCGTAGTGAGCTCCGGGCTTGAGGGCCGAAAGTCACTACGAAATTTATGAATAATGCTTTTTATAAAAACAAATAGTTCTATGGATATCCAAGGAGGGAGTTTTATGGTATTTAGTTATTTTGACCTGAAAAACACTTTCTGACTAGAAGAGGTGGAAAAAGAGAAGGATAAAAGGCATAAAAGGGCACGCTACAAAATGTCACTACGAAACTGCCTAAATATGCTTTTTTTTGCAGTGAGATACTTTTAAAGAGTTTTTGAAGGTTTGAATAGTATATGGAAGGCTAGCCATGCACCTGGAGGTATCCAAATAGAGAATGGGCCATCCCAACAAGCATCCATTACTTGGAATGTGTGTCACTCATACGAATCAACATGAAGACAAAGTTCTAGATAATGCTAAACTTTTGCTAAAAAGTAGGACAGTTGTTCCTAAATTCTTGGGGGTTCATTCATGTTTTGGTCATGGAGAATGCTACTCGAGCATCTCATATTTATCTATGTAATTGTCCCACTACTAGAGAAGTGGTTGAAATAAATTTAAGTAGAGTCCTATTAGGAGAGTAATTCCTAAATGACTAGGTGTCTTTTTATGTTCCATAAATGTAGTTTTCAGTTATGATTAGGTGTTAAGGTCATGGTTCGATGATCTAGCTAGCTGGGCAGATCCTATGCAAGCAAAAAGGGTCTATATATAGACAGAAAATTGAATGAGAAATGGTTGGAGAATGCTTTTGACACTTCTACTATTGTAAATTTTTTATATCAGTAATAGACAAACAATGACTATTTCCTACTTCACCTGAGATTCTTGAGATGTTTCAATTAGTTTGTGTGTTTATTTTATATCTTGCTTCCAGTAGTCTTGATGTTAAATTACTTATAATTCATGTTATGCATGCTCTGACTTCCTTTTAGCATTGAGTTATTGATTATTCCGATGTGTTAATGTTGTTCTATCATTGAAACAAAAGCCTAAGTTTCCATAACTAGGAATGCATGTCATTGAATTCCTTTTACTGACTCCATGAGCCCAATGTTAGTTGAATCTTTCCCATTTTTCACCTGCAATAAAATACACTAAGACACTCACAAAGTTAGCCATATGTTTTAATATCTAATTGAGTAACTCTGATAAGTTGAGAGAGCCCTCTCAGTCTGAAGAGGCTAATCCTTAGTCAAAATTTGGTTTGAAAGAGTTACTCTAAGTTGTCTGGTGGAGCAGCCCATCATTACCAATTTAGAGATAAGAATATGTATAAATATCAACAGATATTTTGTGAGCCCTACATATGTGCAAAAAAATAAGGCCCATCTATGATCTTTTGATATCCATTTTATTAATAATTATCTTACCATAGAACATGCAGTTGTTCATTGTGCTTGTAGGGATTAATACAAATTAGAACTTGTAAATTATATTATCTATTCAACACTTCAAATCAAGGTTATTTGTACTATCTCAAAAAATACTGTATACAAATTACTCATGGAGATTGAATGTGAGGAGAAATATTTTCTATCAGGGCAGCTGGTGAAGTAGGGTGCAGAGGTTGTGAGTGAAATTAGTTGGTTTATTGTTTCCTTGAGTTTTTCTAGGGTGTTGGATTTCTATATTATTTTCTATTTCATAGTCTAATTGTTTGAATGCAGAGAATATTTGAATGAAAATTTCTTGGAATGATGGCCATTATTAAAGAGTGTTTCTCCAAGAAGTAAAGGCATCCCATTTTGGATTCAATATTGACCTTGAAAAGTCTTTATGGGCTCATTTTATGAGACCAATTAAATTTTTTTTTTTCTATCTTTACTTCATGGCTATAAGGAGATAGATTATTTTGCATGTTTCCTAAGGTGGTAGTGAGTGAGATCCTTTTAAAAATGTGATTATGGGAAGCACATTACATGGCTAAGGCTATAAATCTTGGAGTTGCAATATATACCTCGATTAATGCAAAAAACTGGATGCATTCTCATATATTAAATTATGAATTTCCTAGTTTTCCTTTCCTGAAGTTATCACTTTAAGAATTTAATCCACCTATATAGACATGGCTAAAAAATGTAGATACACTCTCATATAAGAAATATGAAAGTGTGCCAGCTATATTTAAATTAATCATCATTTTTTCTCCTTGCAAGGGACAAAACTGAAGAGAAATGTGTGTTCTTAAGTCAGGTTTCCTCTTTTTCTACCTCAGAATTTGGGAATCATGATCTCTATTAATTTGAGGGTATGGGATATGATGTAGATGTTTAATCGTCTCCTGCTACTATCATGGAAACTGGAGGGATTTCAACTAGTTTTCTTCCAACATAGGGGCCTAAAAATCCTTGCTAAGATTGACGATATAAAGAGCCTTATTCCACTCCTAGACATGAAAGTTACAAATCTCTTTGTTACAAATTTCAATGCGTTTAGACTCTCCTTACAATCTAGCTATGTTATAACCTCCCTGAAGAGCCAATAAAATGCCTTAAATCAGACCATTTGTCTTGGATGAGTTGTGGGAGGATTTTCCTAAGAAACCAACTTGGCTTGTAATAAAATCTCATTAGCATAATTTAATTCACAACTAGCCCTTGATACCTTGGGATTGTTTCTAGATGCCCCATTAGAATTTATATTTACCTCTATGGCGGGGGGATCCTAAGGAATGGTCACTAATTTGATAAGGGAGTTTGATTAGCAGAGTGTTTTAAAATACTTCAAAATATATGTCTCCTTTGATTCTTTGTATATTTTAGTTTGATACATTTTAACTAATTCAACCAAATCTTATTTTATCTGGACGCAAACCTGTTCAGTGATGTAGATTTTTCCTTCAAAATTTTTTGCAATTGGGTTTTCCACAAGGACTTAAAGACATTATCAGGGACCATTTTATAAAGGGAAATCATGTTTGATGATTACCAATGGCCCTTCTTCCATTCTAAATAAGAGGAGTCACATTCACCATAGGACTCAGGAGTACTTTTATCAAGAAGGCCTCCATTGGGATATATCCATTAGGGACATTTTATTTTAACTCCAATTTCTTATGAGAATCTTGAATATGTAGGACTGTGGATACCTGTGTGCCTTAGAGGTTCTCCTAAAAGGAGTTTTCCCTCTGATGTTGCAACAGAAGGTTTCCACCTAATCCAACACTTTGGATGCCATTTTTTTTATTGAATTCTATTTTTTTGTATTCACTTCTTCTAAAATGGATGTTTAATAACCCTTCCTTACATTGAATTCCCTTGATGGAAATTTTCATCTCTAAACATTTGCTTGTACTTTAATAAGAATTTATCTCTCATGAAAATTTATTTTGAAGGTCTCATCTTGTGTATCTGATAAGTGAATAGGCTATTATGTTTGGTCATGCCATAATTTGATGAGTGAAGAAGGGTTACCAGTTTCCAGTAGTGGGAGATATTCTTCCAATTCTCTAGTAATATATCTTCTTTGAAAAATGTTAATTGGATTTCTGGAGAGATGTCTTTATCTAATTTCTAATCATGTTTCAATTATTTTCTTTTGGAAATATTTTCTTGTGTTGATATAAATCTCATACGAGAGATTGTAATTATCTTTCCTCGAACTCAAAATTAATCCTTTATTAGCTCAAAGCACATATAATTGCATAGTTACATAGAAAGATGACAACATATGTATGTACAAGAAATCATAGTAAAGTTATAAAGTAAATGTGTTTTCAAGACAATCCAACAACCATCTTCAACTTATTTAAAATGAATATATAGTAATTCTAGTTTAGATATTAACTAAAAATTTCCTTTCCTCCAAAAGAAGGATGAATCACAGGTTGGTTACAATATGGTTGTGAGTAACCTATGATTCATATTCAACCTATAACTTGCAACTCCCACTCTTTTTTCCCTAGATTCTAAGCTTCACACCCTTACATTTGAATATATAGAGGGTCTATCTATGAAAGAAGTGTTTTTGCAATTAGGATCACTTCCTGGCTATGGTATATTTTTCTATTCATATTCAAACACAATATGATCTACATTGTGAATTTACAGATAGTCATTTCTAGCTTGGAATAATCATTTTAAATTTGATTTAGCTCCAATTTACTTGGCCTTCATTTGATCCCCTATGCTAGTAATTTTATGTTTGTCTTAGCTGAGCAAGATATATCTTTGATTTCTTTATAACAACAGAGGAACAAATAGGAGATATTTCTCAACATATAGGCAGAGTTATTGGACTTTTACATGGAGGTTTGGTGCATGGTTTTCTGACAACATCAAATACGATAATTCATCAAGATTCCAAACAGTTGGTATGAAGTTATTTTGAATTATTTCCTTTTCCTATTTGAATACATTGATTGGAAAAACCTTACCCTTGGCCAGTAGTAGACATTGTTGTTTTATCCTAAACTATGAAAATTGTTTAATGCAATTATAAACTTTACTGCATTTTAACAACATGTAAATATTTGTGTTTGCAAACCACAAAAACATGCATTGTTTGTTAATTCCTATTTTTCTTGGATTTCTGAAAGAAAAAGTAATTTTCCTTATATTTGTTCAATCTCAATGCATATACAACTTGTCTTTAGTGGCTTGGAAATTCTTCTCAAATGATGTCATGTACATATTGCATAATAATTTGGCTTGTCTTTTATATTTAGCATGTTATATTATCTTTGCAATATATGATGTTATGGGAAAATGAATATTCGATGTTTGTAAATTATAATGGTTTTGAAACAGGTCCTGATTGACTTTGGCCTTAGTTTCACATTTACATTACCAGAAGATAAGGTTGTAGATTTATATTTTTTAGAGAGTGTGTTGTTGTCAATGCATTCTTCTAGCAGGAATGTTGTAAATTGGCACTATTGTTAACACTTAACTCCGACATATGCTTGTATTTTAATGCAATTAAGCGATTGTTCTTATTTATGTTATGACTTGGGGTAGCTTATTAATTACAGATATTTTATTCCACTAGATTTCAGATGGAAAGAGAATTTTCTTCTTATAGAAAATTTTCAAAGCAATGGTTAGCTACGCTAAATAAACTAGGTCAAGGTAAGTCTGAGTTCTTGGAATTTGTTGCAATTGTATCTATTATTTGGTCCGCACATAATTTCTTATCCCGGTGAATGATTGTATTCATGAATTTATGTTTTCACTTTCCTCTTTATTCCAAATTCAAATATTTGTTAGGTGGATTGTACTTGGTGACTGTCAACTTGTCCTTGTTGTCTTTGGTTTTGAAAAATCTCCATTTCTCATAATTGCAATTTAATACAATTCCTGGAATTTGTTGCAAATGAATCCATTATTTGGTCAGCATATGAGTTCTTATCCCAGTGAAGGATTGTATTCAGAAATTTATGTTTTCACTTGCCTCCTGATTCCAAATTCAAATTTTTGTTAGGTGGATTTTTCTTTGTGAATTTCAACTTTTCCTTGTTGTCTTTGGTATTGAAAACTCTTAATTTCTCATAATTGCAATTTAATACAGTTTTTCACTTCAATAACTTACATTTTTGGGTATGTTTTACAGTTAGTTTGCGTGGTAGAAAGCATACAATGGTGGGATAAACATCTTAAATTATTATGGATGTACATATTTTTGTAAACTATCAAGTCTTTCATTGTTTTCTACCAAGCTTAAATATTTTTATATCTTGATTTCTTAATTTTTTGGTGTCTTTGATTAAAATAATATTTTTTCATAAACTTTGATGTGGTGGATACTTGCAGGACTCTGCTGAAGTATACTCAATTGGAGTATCGAAAACTTTATCTTTTAAGTGATATCATTATGTTGTTTTAAGCATTTTAATTCTCTATGATAGTTCATATTGTTTTAATATCTTATGCAAAGCTAAAATATAGTTTCAGTTTAGAATGTTGAACAACCTTGACATGTTTCACTCTTGTAACTAAACAAAAAAGTCAAGGTTTTAGCTCAAATGTTGTTACCAAGGCTTCTGAATATATGGCTAGCTCAAAGCTAGAATGTGTCTGGTTTGAATCCCCGCTGGATGAGGTGTGCTAGTCTTCGCTGATGGGTATGCACAAATAGTATGTGGAAATACACAATAGTGTATGCAACAATATGACCATTTATTCCAATGCTTTGATGCATGTTGTAACAACTGCAAACACTTTCCTAAGGGAAAATATGGTGATTCAACTGTGATTTTATATTCACAATAAGTCTGTGCTCACATTTAACTATGTTTCTTACACAATTTTGTTTTTTTATTCTGGTATTTTATGGTTTTAATTTGTTACCAGGAATGGCTGAGCAAAGCCATAAACTTGGCAAAATTCAGTGCTACGACTAGCTTGGGATTCCTTCATAGGGGTCATCTTCAACAAGGTCATTCTTTGATGACTCCTTATCTTACCCAGATTGGTTTTAGTGGAGGTAGAAGCCTCTTTTCTAAGGCTAGAGCCCTATATGCCTTGGGAATTATACGTGAAAATCATGCAGAATGGATCAAGCAGTTTCTTTGTGAAAGCTTACGCAATGCAAATATTCAAGTATCTCATTTCTTTGCAAATACACATTTTTAAAATAAAAAAAGTTTATTCACCCTATTTTTCCAACATGTTTTGCTCTAAAGGGAGCCATTACAGATGTGTATTGTAACTTATACAGGTAATTCAACATAGTGCATGCTTAGGTTTGGGATTAGTAGCTTTTGGAACTGTTGATGAAGAAATTTGTGAGGATATCAATAATATTCTCTATGTAGATAGTGTAGATGTTGGGGAAGCTTATATTAGCTCCCCGTAATTTCCTAGATTGATTAAGATACAAATGGATAGGGGTAAAATCAAACTAATATTTGGAATCAGAGGACCTAGCCTTCCTGGATTCGGAGAGGGATCTCTCTAGTAGGTGCAAAGATGTGAACTTGTTTGCTGATTTGGGTTGATTTTAGGCTAGATGTTAAGTGCAGGGTATTTTGATTGTTTTTGGTTGGGTATGATGCTCAGATAGGTTTAGATAAAAAACAAGGAATATTTTTAAGTCATTGGGAAATGGAGTCTAATAAGGTCATGATAAGTTCATCAATGGTTTCCAGATAATTTGCAGGGAAATTTTAACTTGGTTGGTGGATCTTTTAAAGTTGTGAAGGATCATGACGTGAACAATAAGCTACTAAAAGAAAAAACTGAATCCTTTATGTACTTGTAAACTGAGAGAGTTAGAATATTATAAGCATAGCAAGAGAATAAAAGCCATAAGAAAAACCTAATCCATTTGATTTCAGACTGAAAGCAGATAATCAACCAAGACAAACATTTAGATGAAACATAAAAAGGCAAGAAACTTATTTAACTTTCATAGATTTCATCATTAAGAGAAGAAAAACATTTAAGATGCACAAGTAGTTATAACCATAGAAGGAGAGAAAATACTAACATCTAAATTTATAGCTATGAAGTTTCCTTGAAACAATTTAAGCTAAGTTAAGGCAAAGAGCATGATTCAAACAGACTTCTTTGACAAACCTAGGCAAAGCTGCTTTAAAGAGGTGATTCCAAGGACAAAGTATTTCAGTGGCCACAATATGCAAGGCTAGCCATAAATCATACTTGACACTAAATGATCTAAACAATTCAAGAAATGAACAAGCTAAGAACTTCTTAGAGAGAAAGAAATAGATTCCCTAACATATCTTAGTAGAAGAAAACATTGAGGGAATGAAGGACAAATAGACTTAAGGTGCCATTAGAAAACATTTCTTTATCTAAATTCTTTGTCCTAATACAACAGAGCAAGATGGAAAACATAATGGAAAACTAGAAAACATAAACAAGAGAAAACTTCACCATCAACTAGGCCTATGGATCTTGCAAACAGTCCTCCACCATTAGTAAACAAATCAATGCATGCATGAGCTCCAAGACATCAAATTCTCATCAAAGGCTCCAAGATACTATGTATTGCTTCAGCATAAGCTATCAAAATCCCACAAATACCTGAGAGCCTCAGGCTCTATTTATGGAGCAGCTGAGGAGGTGGGAAGCCCTAAGAGGCTTCCAGAAACCCTAATCTAATCATAAATGCCATAAATGTGCTTAATGACCATGCAACACCCAAGACACATAGTTGATAAGAAAATAAATGAAAAACACCAAAACATAACTCCCCAATCAAATCAGGAGTGATTTGTCCAAAAAAAAATTAACAAACTCCTTTGCCATCAATCTGTGTGTTTTGTTGACTTTTTTGGCAAAAGGTTGCTCCTGTGCGTAACACCTTTTCAGCAGAAAATAGGGTCTGTTGTAGCTGAGTTTTGAACCCCTTCCCGACATTAGATTTGGCCTTCCCGGCATCAGATTTGGCCCCGTAATGGCTTGTTGGAAAGCTTGATGAGTATACTTTCAAAAAATATTTTATTTGTGCTTAATGGATGGAATTTACCTGCTCAAAAAGTAAATCTCCCAACACTACTCTGTGCGTAACACCTACTCTGAAAAAGAGGCAGAAAGGTCAAATTTGAGGTGTTGTTTGACCTTTTGAGGGGGGAAAATGCTCCAATTGACCTGAAATTTTGTGGGTAGACTATTGGTGATGTGACAAATCCAAAAATGTAAACTTAAGCAGTTGAGGATGCCCCAATTGTGTGCGTAACACCTAGGGTGTTGCGCTCCTAGGGGTCAAAATTTGGAAAAAACAAAAAGCTTCCAGATTTGCCTCAAAATTGGTGTGTAGACCCCTCAAGGGGTTTTAGATATCTGTTGAGAAACTTGAGCCAAAATTCCAAGCCTAGCTTGGTCATCTCCATCATTTGGCACCGGGCGTCTCCTTTGGGCAATTTTGAGCTTTTCCCTGGCAAACTGATTTCTCTTTTTGTAATGCTCAATCATCTTCCTCTGTAAGCCCAGATCTTTGTTTGCATTATTTAGCTTAGAATCCAAATGTAGGTTTGCCCGTTCGAGCCATGATTCTTTTTCATGCTCAATTTCCAAGGAAAGGAGCTCAGTGAGAGGGAATTTCTATGCTTGGGTTGATTCCTCCTCTCTCTGTCTCTCCAAAGCTTTTCTAGGACCCATAGTCTTAGGTATCTTCGTAGCTTTCCCCTCTGCCTCTTCATCTTCCTTACAGTCACCCATGTATTCCTCTAGCTGTACTTGTGACCTTGAGCTTCTTTCTTGTATTTGAGTGCTCAGGCTTCATAAATGGCTAGCTGACCACTCATTTGCTTGTTTTTCATATGTAGAAAATGAAAGTGATCCTTTAACCTTTCCAAATCAACCTCCAAGTCTTTGATTTGGGCACTGCGGTCTTGGAGGAGGGAATTCAGTATCCTTGTTTCATTTTTCTCATCATTGTCAATATGGATGAGCTCAAATTCCTTCTCTTCTTTATGACTACTTTCTTCTTCTTCCACTGTCTTATTGCCTTTGTCCTTCATGGGCTTCTTACCCTTGTCTTTCACTGGAAGTTTACCCTTGCTTCTTAATGACTTGGTGAATTTGCTTTTTATTGTTTTTGAGGAGGAGAGCATGGCACCTTGCCTTTTGGAGGCAGCAAACACATGCATCCTTCCCCTCTGATAAGTGATGTCAAAAGGTGCCATATCATTAGTTTGCAAGATCTGATCATTAATTTTCTTGACATCTCCTGCACTTGCCTCACTCTAATCTTCTTTTTCATCTGTGGACTGATTTTTTTCAAGACAGTCACGACAGCTGTCATGACTGTCATGACAGCTGTCATGACTTTCATGACTCTTTTCTTGACTTTCTTGGGCACTTTGATGGTTTCCATCCTCATTATTTTGTTCTTCTTCTTCATTGTTTTTCTCTTCCTCATCATGTTCACTTCTTTCACTGTGTTGTTCTTGGCTATTGTTGCTTTCTTCTTGGCCATCTCCCTCTTCTTCATTTTGTTCTTCATCTTCATCATTTTTCTCTTTTCCATCACTTCTTTCTTCATTTTCATCATCATCCTCTCCCTTAATTCTTTCCTCATGATCATCACTGCTTTCTTCATGATCATGGCTGCTTTCTTCAAGGCCAACACTACTTTCTTCATGGCTATCATTATCTGTCTCAGTTTCCTCTTGACTGATGCCCTCTATTTTTTCTTCACTAGGGCTACTCTCAGCCTCTCCACTTGGTAGATTAGGGGAAGAAACAAGAGGTGAATTTCCTTGTGGAGAAGGCACATGGGGAGATGATGGATGGGTGGAGGTAGATGGTTGTGAGGTGGAAGGCAACTTCTGTTGGATGAAGGCCCGGGGGTCTACAAACATATCATGTGAGATGAAGGTTTTCCAAGGTATTCCTTGTTGTTCTAGCTGATATAGGACAATAATTTTTATGAGTGAGTGGTGAAAAAGGCTCGGCATTTGGTGGTCATAGCTTTTCTTTTTGACAAGTGAGGCAATTTTTTCAATGCTCCAGAAAAGGTAGTATGGTAGATTCATCATCTTGTTTTTAGTGAAGTGCATCGGCAACCTTATATGATATGATCAGAGTCTAGAATATCTCCCTTCACAGGTGAAATACCTGATAATTTGTTTCTTTAGTGCTGCATACCTTTCTAACAAGTGGGAGAAAGGGAAAACAACCTTGCAATTTTGTTGATAGCTGGGTTTCAGGTAGGGATCATAATAACTCAACTGCAACTTATTTTGTTTGAACCATATTTCACCAATGTCTGGTATACCAGTTGCTTTTGAAATAATCTTAGCTGAGAGCTCAAATTGCAACCTTGCTAGGTTAATTTGATGATTTTGTAAGTTAAAGGAAAACAACCTAGTCAAGTTTGGATGACTGCCAACTTGTTTCATCTTTTCACAAAATTGATAACACCCTTCATCCTGAAAGCATGAAAGGATCATAGGAGAGGATGTAATCTGGACTGTGTCTAAGGGTTCAAATCTATTTTCCCTCCCTCCTTTGTACTGAGGCTTGGTAGGTTTTTGAACCTCATCACTGCTGGTGTGGCTCTCTACTTCAGACATAGTGGTTTATTCTCTTAACACAGAAAAAGGGCTCCTTTAAAACTGTTTGAGGGCTTTTTGGGTTAAAAGGTTGTAATGAGTGAAGTGAGGGAAAAGCTAAGCAAATGAAGGGAATATGGAAGTCTCCAAGGGTGTATTTAGTGTTTTCAGAGGCTTTATTGATGCCACTCACCCTCTAAACCAATTTCCTCTTTCAAACTCTAAACCAATTTTCAAAAATTGACTGTAATGTAGCTTAGGATTTATTTCATTCGAGCCCTTAAATATGATTTTGCCTAGAAAAATGGAGGTTTAGGAGGCCAATCAAATCACCAACCTTACTCTTGTCCTTTGCTAAGGCCTTGAGTGTGAAGAAAAATCAAATTTTTGATCTCCTTGAGCAATTTCAGAGAGACTCTGTCTGTGCGTAACAGCCAGGAGCATAATAGGTAGAGTCGGGCGCCTAGGAGCGTAACAGGTGAGTCAGGCGCCCAAGAGCGTAACAGGCAGATTCAGGCGCCTAGGAGCGTAACAATCAGGGCGGGCGTGTGTGTAACACTGCCAGGTGTGTAACAAGAGCAGGCGCCTAGGTGCGTAATAGGCGGGCCGGTTGAGTCGGGCCTATGCATAACACTACCAACCTCCCCAATTTTCTCAAAAAATGAAAAACACATTCTCTCAATGGCTCTCTTCAATTTGGAGATGATAAATGGTGTGGGGGGGGAGTATGCTCAAAGCTTTTTATAACCTTTTTTGAAAAATAATTTAGAATTTGAAACCCACTTTGATGATATTTTTGTTCATTTACCTTTTACTCACTATGCCCTTTTGACTATTTGGAGTTGCAGGTGGCATTTTTTCTTTGACCTTTATCATTTTATACGAAAAACAAACTTATCCCTTTGTGCCATTTCTTCCTTTTAAACTGATACCCTTTGTATGCCCTCTGCTGTTAAGAAGGAGGCTTTGTCATCTTCAATTGACCTATCTTGCCAATTTGTGCAAACTCTTAGGTTTTTAGGGCTTTTTAGAAAGGATAAGGAGTGTTGCTAAGTTTCTATGTAGCCTCTCAAAACTTTATTCATTACTTTGCAACAATATTCAATGTGAATTTGAAAGTAGTTGAAGTGGCTTTTGTCCTTGTGGCCTTCATGATGGTTTCTTGCCTATCATCACTTTGTCTTGTTTGTGGATGTCTCCTAGTGATGATTGCATCCAATTTCCTTACTTCTTCTTTTTGCTGATGGCTAACTTAATAATTCATTGTAAATAATGAACAAGGTCAGTTGTCCCTTGTAGTATTTGTGCTCTAAGCCAGGGCCGTTTTTCTTGAATGATTGTTTTAACCAGTCCTGGACCAAATTTCTTGATTTAATCCCTCTTTGAATACAATTTCCTCATGCAGGAAGGCATAGTTTGTAGGGCACAAAATCCATCCTATGACTGAGTGAGACCTTAGGTGACCTAATGGGGCTTTCTTGCATTTGGATTTTGGATTGAGATCTAGATTTAGTTTTTACAAGTGTAAGATAGGATCCATGCTCAGCTTAGTGTATCGAAGACCTAAGATCCAACATACTTGACTATCCAAAGGGTCTACAGAGACAATCAGTGTTTGAGAGTATTATGGAAGAGACAACAAAGTTATCTGATTGGTAGGTTTAGGTAGTAGTGGGAATTTCAGAGGTAAACAAAATAGAGGATTTGCCAAAAGGAAAGACATGGTGAAAAAATGGGCAGACAAGTTAGGGTTAAAATAAATGGCTTGAGCCCATGATGGGTCTTCCAGGAGTGGTGGGCCAGTCATGACTAGATAGGATGATAAAATAGTGAAAATTTTATCTTAGGATAATGAAGGCAGTGAGATTTCTAGAACTCAAAATGTTCATGAACTTTATTTCTAGAAATCTAGGACCAATACTGATCGAGGTGGATATCGGGTGGCCTCCACTGGTATTCCATTTGGACATGACATCAAATTATTTCGATTTTCGGCTTGGCTAACTTACTATTTATAACGGGTTTTGAGTCCTGCACACCGAACCGTTTTGGGGCATTAATAATCGGTGGATATTGGTGGCCACCCATTGAAGTCCATTTGAACCCCCACCATCGATTATTTCGGTTGTAAGTTTCGGCACAACTTACTATTTTTACTTGGGATTTTCGGGTCTTAAACTTCCAGGCCGTTTTGAGCCTAACGAGCGCTTTTGGGAAAACGGAGAGCAACATGGGTCCATGGACCGATGTTGCTCATTCAAAAGTTGTATTGATCAGATAGATCTTTCTAATGAGCTATTGAGCGCATCAAACGGAGATCGGATGCCAAAGTTATGCCCCGGGGAAGTTGAACCACCAATTTACCCAAACGGGTGCCCATAGTGTTGGCACGTCATCTCCTACGGTTAGGTTTTTGGATGTTTCAGATTCTACATTGTTTCTAAACAACAAATAGGCCCTCGAGCCTCATTGTAAGAGCAGAGTTCGAGGGGCTGGGATCGATATCTCTCTTCTCGAGAGATAAACTTACGGTTCCTAGCTCGCCACATCTCTATCATGTCTATATTGTAACACAGTTCAGGGGCTGGTATCCGACACATCTCTTCTCGGGGATCGCTACCGGTGCCTAGCGCTTGTTTCCATTATGTTTGTAAACTTTTTGAGTCATTCGTTTATTAATAAATTGAAGCATTATTTCCTTGCATCTGTATCTATGGTTATATACGTATTCATTGTTGCGTTCACCGCCAAAATCCGGATCGGTGGTATCGGAGGGGAAGTGCTGCTCTTTCTCTGTTTTCTCTTCATGTCCCCAACGCGGCCGAGTATAAGAGTTCAACCTCGCAGCAGACGACCCCCCATGGCGGAAGAAAGAACGAGGAGCGAGAGATCTATCAAAACATTGCTGGCACCCTCGAGAAGCAGGAGACGCGATGATGGAATTTTTTTTCGAGATCCTTCATTGGCTTCCCCTTGGTGGCACGGGTTAATCAGCCTTCGTCTACCAACACCAAGTTCAGCAAAATCCCCCCCCCCCCCCCATGGAGGAACTTAACGCAATGGAGACCATTGCTTCCTAAGGAGGGAGGAATGATCCAGGTGGATATCGGTGGCCTCCCACCTATTCCATTTGGACCCGCAGCATCAATTCTTTCAGTTTTTCAGCTTCATCACAGCTTACTATTTCTAGCAGGTTTTCGGGTCCTGCACACTCGGAGCCGTTTTGGGGCATTAATAATCCAGGTGGATATTGGTGGCCACCCATTGAGTCCATTTGAACCCCCACCATCAGTTATTTCAGTTTGTAAGTTTCGGCACAACTTACTATTTTTAGCAGTTTTTCGGGCCTTAAACTTCCGGAGCCGTTTTGAGGCCCTAAACGACGTTTTTTGGGAAAACGGAGAGCAACATGGGTCCATGGACTGATGTTGCTCGTTCAAAAGTTGTACTCCTCAGACAGATCTTTCTAACGAGCTATTGAGCGCATCAAACAGAGATCGGATGCCAAAGTTACGTCCCCGGGAAGTTGAACCACCAATTTACCCAAACGGGGCCCACAGTTTTGGCGCTTCATCTCCTACGGTTAGGGTTTTGGACATTTCGGATTCTAACGTAAATAGGCCCTCGCGCCTCATTGTAAGATAGTTCGGGGAAATTTGGGATCCGATACATCTCTTCTCGGAGATAAATATTGCAAGTTCCCTAGCTCGCCACATCTCTATCATGTACGCATTGTAACACGGTTCGAGTGCAGTAGCCACCACATCTCTTCTCAGAGATACGCTACCAGCGCCCTAGCTTGTTTCCATTATGTTTGTAAGCTTATTTCAGTCATTCGTTTATTAATAAATTGAAGCATTATTTCCGCTGCATCTCTGTATCTATGGTTATATCTGTATTCTGTTGCGTTCTTGCATAAAATCCCGAATCAAATACTTAGTCATCTTTAGATAGTGAAAATTATGGATGACTAACAGCTTCAAGTATTAGGCGCATGAGTCTCCTTATGGTTGGACTGCAAGTGAAAAATCTAGTGGACTGTTAGCATATGCACATGACATACAACATGAGAAGATTATCAAGTATTAATTGTTTGTTGTGTAACAGAGAACTCTACTTTCAAATAGTTTTTTACTTTAAGCTGTTAAATTTTCTTAATTTTCCTCGGTCTAAATGGAAGATATGATTCCAATTTAGAAATGACTTGTAGGGTTTTTGCACCTGGAATATCCCTTACTAATTGTGGAAGAGAATAGGAGGTAGATACACTTAATTTAACAAATAACACAGGATCAAGATCCTATTTTGCGATATGGTGGAATGTATGCACTCGCCCTAGCACACTGTGGAACAAATAATAACAAGGCTATATGATTCCTTGTCCACTTTTCTATCTCAGATGTCAGTGATGATGTGAGAATAAGTGTAGTGTTTCCCTCAGGCTTGTTTTATACTCTTAATCTAAGTAGGTTAATTTTATTTCCATGTTCCTGATTCTGAGCATCTCAACAATAATACACACACACACACACACACGCACACACACATATATATATATATATTAGTATTTTTTTATAGTTATAATCATAAGTGGAATTATTTTTCATAAATATGTAGGCAACATTGCTACTATTTCAATTTTGCTGTGTTGATTTGAAAATTTTACTTGTACTTTCACAGACACCACAGGTTGTATCTTTCCCTTCCCATCCTAACAATCCACATGTTAGTTATGGAGAAACTATAGCAGTGGGTGTTTCTTATGTTGGTATAGGATTGAGTGAAGCTATTTCACTAATAAAGTCTCTGACATTAGATGTATTTTATTTTGTTCGTCATGGAGCGCTAATAACGATGGTTATGGTTCTTGTTCAAACAACTGAATCACGTGAACCACGTGTAGGTAACTTTAGGAATGTTTCCCCTAGACTTTACAATGTCTTAGGAGTACTTCATGGAAATTCATATTTTAAAAGAAAATATTTCCATCGCTTATCAAATTGTTTTCAAATATTCGTATATACATTTATTTCAATTTTCACCAAAATGAAATTTTTTCTTAACATTTCTTCGGGCATCAACTAGAGAAAATAATTCTCATTGAGCATGAGGATACCATGAATAATATGGGTGCAATTTTGGTTCTTGGTATTTTAGATGTAGGTGGCAGGAATGTAACTATTAAATTACTTTGCAGGTCTAAGAATGATAGAATGACTATTGTTATTAGAATGGAAGTATACACAAATTTTTGGTATTTGTATCTTCTTATCTTCTTCTTGAGCCTGTCTTTTGCACGAACTACTTTTATTTGGCTTAAACATGACTTGAAGACCCCAAAGTTTGAATTTATATCTAATGAAAAGCCTTCATTGTTTTAGTATCCTTACCCAATGGCACCTCCAACAACCATTTCAACTGCAAAGTTGCCAACATATGTTTTTTCAACATCAACAAGGGATGATTAGTTACTAAAAAATGGAAACGAATATTTTCAGATACAATATTCACATTAATCTTCTGTAGGAATTTTCAAATTTTCATTTTTGAAACTGTTCTTTCTTAATTTATTTACTAATTATTTCTTCATTGCTCTAGTTATCAGGGGCAGACATAATTAAATAAAAACAAGCTTTATTTATTCTACTTGAGAACACTCTGAGTACTTGAATCTAATAGTAAATCTATGAAATGTTTCTAACAAGTTTCTATATAGTAAACATCTGGGAAATGAATTAGCCTTACCATGTTTAGGTATGTTATTGCTTGTTCAGTTGCCTTGGGATATAAAAGTAACCTTGTGTTGCAAATTATCATAGACTTGTTTTCATTCTTGAAAGAGAGATACAATATTTCTCTACATTTTCATTGTAAATAGTAGTAGGTGTGTACATACATCTATTTAGGTATTTTTATTGCACAAAGACGTGATTACAATGGAAAAATATTCAAATGATTGAGACATATAATAGATAGATACCATCTCTTGGAATGTGGGGAATTATGCACATCATTGAATATGCCCTCAATTCTAGTTAGTTGGGATCAACCATGGGGCTGGGTTATGAAGCCAGCTCCAAAAATAGAAGAAAAAGAGATATCAACGCCTTAGAAATAAGCCACTTCGAGGGGGAAACCTCCAATACATTACATAAATGAACAATTCTTGGATGATACAATTTACAAAACCTCCTTTCTATATATAGAAGTCCATGGGGCCATAATGTAATCCTAGTGGGCCACAATGTAATCCTAGCTGACCTAACAATAATAATTTAAGGGCACAATAATAACAAAATGGGGGTTACGAGGGTACAATAATAACAATAAGGGGGTTACACTAACAACAATAAGGGACTATACTAGTAATATAGGGACCTAACATGCCCCTCTCCTTCAAAAAAGTGTTGTCCTCAACGCTTGAGTAGCTCTGGGTGCTTCTGTATAAAATTCTCATCCTCCCATGTAGAATCTTCAGTGAGTAAGTTCTTCCACTTGATGAGATACTCTGAAATTGATCGATTTCGTAGTTGTCGAGTTCTTGTTTCCGTGACCGCTTCAGGTTCCAATATGATTTTTCCTTCCTCATCAAGTTCTGGCAATATTGTTTGAACTGGAATATTTTCACCTATAACCTTCTTTAAGCATGAAACATGGAAAACTTGATGCACTCATGAAGAAGCAGGAAGCTCCAATTTGTATGCCATAGTACCAATCTTTTGCAACACCTTGTAAGGACCATAGTACTTTGGCGATAATTTATTATCCTTCTTAGCTTGCTTGAGGGACATTTGTTTGTATGGTTGTAGTAGTAAAAATACCCAATCTCCTACATCAAAAATTCTCTTGCTGTGATGTTGATCTGCCTGTTGTTTCATTCGATTTTGTGCCAAATTTAGGTTATCCTTTAAGAGTTGGAGAACTTCTTGCTGATGCTCGATGTGATCTTCCACTGCTTGAACCTTCGAATTTTCCCTTAAAGATGATGTGATGGATGGTGGATTATATCCATAAAGTGCCATAAATGGGGTCATTTTTGCTGCAGTATGGAAGGAAGTGTTATACCACCATTCAGCAAGAGGTAACCACTTGACCCATTGTGTTTGTTTATCAGATACAAAACAACGAAGATATCCTTCCAAACATTTATTTACTATCTCAGTTTGACCATCAGATTGAGGGTGATAAGATGAGCTATGAGCTAATTGAGTACCCAAACAAGAAAATAACTCCGTCCAAAAATTTCCAGTAAAAATGGGATCTCTGTCGCTCACAATAACCCTTGGGTTTCCATGTAGCTTTTGAATTGTATCCATAAATGTAGTAGCAACTGTACTTGCTTTAAATGGATGAGATAATGCACAAAAGTGTGCATACTTGGTAAGTCTATCAACTACCACCATGATAACACTCTTTCCTTCGGACTTAGGTAAACCTGTGATAAAATCCATTGAAATCTCCTCCCAACGTTGACTTGGAATGGATAAAGGTTGTAGAAGTCCCGGGGTCTTAATTGTCTCCACTTTATTCTGCTGGCAAACCAAACATTACGCCACAAACTTTTGAATATCAGATTTAAGGCCATCCCAAAAAAATTCTTTCTTCACCCTGTGGTAAGTTTTTAAAAATCCTGAGTGTCCTCCTAAAGGAGAAGTGTGCAATTCCAGAAGAATATTTTGTTTTAGTTGGGAATTCTTACAAAGATATAAGCGATATTTGTACCATAAGGAATCATTTTCCAACTAAATGTATCAGATGTACTAGGATCTTGCTGCAACTTTTGAATGAGTGTCCATACATCTTTGTCCTTCTTCCATTCATCTCTTGATTCGGTTATCCAATCTGGTTGGATAATAGAAATGGCACAAAGCAATGCTTCCACCTCTTCATTCTTTCTTGAGAGTGCATCTGCAACAACATTTAGCTTCCCTTTTTGTAGATTATTTCAAAGTCATAACCCAACATCTTTGTGACCCATTTTTGCTGCTCTTCTGAAGATAGTATTTGTTCCAAAAAGTGTTTAAGACTATCATGATCAGTTTTACCTTGAAGTGTCTTCCCATTAGGTAAGTTCACCATTTCTTTAGTGCATGCAGTATTGCTAACATTTCCTTCTCATAAATAGCTTTCTGTAAATACTTTCTTTTGATTGGACGACTTTCAAAAGAAATGGGTCTTCCTTCTTGCATTAAAACAACACCAATTCCATTTCCTGAGGCATCACATTCCACAATAAAGGTTTTTGTGAAGTCTGGCGTAGCTAAGACCGGTGCTAGGCACATTAACTCTTTAAGATGTTCAAAGGCCTTAGTTGCTTCAGGAGTCCATGAAAATCCATCTTTCTTCAATAATGTTGTTAGAGGTGCTACTATTCTCCCATAATTCTTAACAAACTTGCGATAATACCCTGTTAACCCGAGAAATCCTCGCAACTGCTTTATGGTTGTGGGGACTTTCCATTCCTTAATGGCTTTAATTTTGTTAGTGTCTACCTTAACACCCTCGTGAGATACAATATGACCCAGATATTCCACCTCTTGTACTCCAAAGAAACATTTGGATGTTTTTGCATATAATTGTTTCTCCTGCAATAGTTTGAACACCTTGTCAACATGTTCAACATGATCCTTCCAAGACCTGCTATAGATTAGTATATCATCAAAAAATACTAGCACAAATTTTCTAAGGAAGGGTTTGAAAATGGAATTCATCGACCCTTGAAATGTAGAAGGTGCATTGGTAAGGCCAAAAGGCATGACCAAAAATTCATAATGACCCTCATGAGTTCGAAATGCTGTTTTTGGAATATCTTCAGTCTTCATTCTAATTTGATGATATCCTGAACGAAGATCCAACTTGGTAAAATAAGTTGCTCCATGTAATTCATCCAATAATTCATCAATCACAGGAATGGGAAATTTGTCTTTAATGGTGAGCTTATTGAGCTCCCTATAATCCGGACACATTCGCCATGATCCATCCTTCTTGTGTACCAATACTACAAGAGTAGAGAAAGAACTTTGACTAGGTTGAATTATACCCGCCTCTAACATTTCTGCAATCATACGTTCAATTTCGCTCTTTTGGAAGTAAGGATATCTATAAGGCCTGATGTTTGGAGGAACACTTCCTGGAATCAAATGAATAGCATGACCATGATCATGAATAGGTGGGAGTCCTTTGGGAGTTTCAAACACCTTGGAATGATTGTCCAAGACTTGTTGGAGATCTGCAGAAATAGATGATTTTGATGTTGGAACTTCTAGTGAGCATAATTGTGCAATTACGCTTCGTTGTTCTTTCTTTAGAAGCTTTTTCATGACATTAGAGCTTATTATCCTTCCTGGCTTCCCTGCAATACCTCGTAATTCAACTTCCTTTCCTTCTGAAAAAAATTTCAAGAAAAGTTCTTGAAAATTAAAAGCTACCGTCCCCAAATATTTTAACCATTGTACTCCTAGTACAACATCAGCACCTCCCATAGGAATGGAAAGCATTGGAATATTCAATACATATTCCCCCATGGTTAGCTTGATATTATGGCATTTTCCAGAGCAATTTATAGTTCCTCCATTTGCAACCATCATTTGACATTCTGGTGCTGGGTATAGGAAACAATTCAATTCCTTGGCTACCTTACAATGAATAAAATTATGGGTACTACCTGAATCAATCAACACTATTACCTTTTTATTCTTAATATGTCCTTCTATCTTGAGAGTTTGAGGAGTGGTAATTCCTTCCAATGCATTACACGATATGGTCGGACTCATTTCTTCCTCTTCTTGGGTTGGTTTCTGGTGTATATCCTCTTCTTGCTCATTTTCTTCTTCCTCTTCACAATCTATGTAAAATAATTTCTTCTCAGCACACTTATGACCTTTAGTGTATTTTCTATCACAACTGTAGCAAAGCCCTTTTGCTCTTTTTTCTTCCAATTGTTGTGGTGTCAACCTTGTGGGTTGTGGAAATCTAGGCGTAGCAACACTTCCTTCTTTATAGAATTGAGTGGTAGGCTTCCTTGTCGCCATAATTTTACATTCAACTTTTCTTGCCAACCTGAATGCCTTCTCTAATGAATTAGGTTCCAACACACGAACTTCATGTTGGATGTTATCCTTTAGAGTACCTATGAAGAGATCAATCCTGTGTTCCTCTGGAATATCAGTTACCCTTATATTCAATTTTTGGAAGTCCTCAATGTGCTCCCCCACTGGACACTTTTGTTTGAGATTTATCAATTGGCTAAAGAAGGTGTTGCTCTTTGTATCCTCATAATGTGCTATCATTTCCTCCGTAAAAATTGACCAAGTGACAATTTTTTTACGGGAACAAAGCCATCGATACCATACAAATATATTTTGTTCTAAATGTAAAGTTGCAATGCGTACCTTTTGTGTGTTTTGCACGTTATGGAGATCAAAATATTGCTCCATCTGTAGTATCCATGTTACAATATCCTTTCCATCAAACTTCCTCATATCCATTTTTGGAATATGGTGGTTCTTCCCTCCAACATTAGAGTTTATGAAATCACGATTAACATTTATTTTGTTCTCATCATGAGTTTCCTCT
>JAXQQM020093323.1:600000-1064157 GCA_034641835.2 Pinus albicaulis | reverse complement strand
ACTCCTCCTGGAGGAACCAGTGGTATAAAGGGTAGCAACTGGTTCCGGTAATGGTGGAACTACTCTGAACAAATAAAGGTCGAGAGGCTGGCTAACAAGACCACTCATAGCAGCGGTTCCTCAGGAACGGGTAAAACAACCAAGTGAAGGCATATGATCGGCCAAGCAGATAGTGACAATGGAGTGAGAAAACCAAGGCTTATCTGGTAAAAACAGGCTGATAAAATGACCATCACAAGAGGTAAAATAAGAATGGTTTCATTTTTACACAAGCTTGAAACAAAGATAAACTATGCTTGAAACCGGTTTCATTTTTACACAAGCTTGAAACGGAAACAAACTATGCTTGAAAAAGTAAGCATGCCCCCAGCATGGTGACTCAATTTGAGGTACATGCCCCCCAAGCTTCATTCCATATGAAAGGCAGATGGAGTGAAGGTTCAAAGCACGAGATCTAAGAAAGACTCGACTGGGATTTTACGAGATCTAAACAAAGACTCGAATTGAACAGGAACGTGTTTCATTATTTTAACGAGGTTGACACATTAAAAGAACTATCCTCAAACAACTTGTTTCATGGTTTAGGGAGCTTGACACAAGACCAGGAACTGTGCTCCGACAAACCTTGTTTGACAAACCTTGTAAAGACTCGAATTGAACGGGAACGTGTTTCATTATTTTAACGAGGTTGACACATTAAAAGAACTATCCTCAAACACCTTGTTTCATGGTTTAAGGAGCTTGACACAAGACAAGGAACTGTGCTCCGTCTGACTTCATCATAATGAACAAGAAGTCATTGCTTCCAAGAGTTCCACACCAGATGGGAGGAAAACATCCTGGAATTCAGGACCCAATGCCCCCAACACTTGATGCACAACGACATCATCACTGAGCACAGGCACGGGGTAGGTAGACACATAGTTGACCTGCGGTGGAGCAGATACAACGGGTGGATAAAAACCAGGGGGGGGTGATGGCGGACCAGTTGCCACATTAGGACCAAAGAATGACAGCTGATCAATGGTCACGATCCTTCCTTCATGCGGAAAACAGGCCACACGAAAGAGGGAGGAGACGAGCGCTCCCATGGCATAGGTGTAATTGCGCCCCAAAAGCAGATTGAAATCCAAGGGGCCTGGAACGACCATCACGTCCATATGGACGGTTTTGCCTCCCAAAGTAACAGGTAACCTTGGAAGGATCCCCAACGGTTGACTCGTCCTTCTGTTAAAAGTGAGCAGATTCTGCGTAACAGGCGCAAGCGGCGGCGAACCGAAAGCTTGCCAGGTAGTCGAAGACAGAATGCTAACAGAGGCACCTTCATCTATAATGGTACTGGGTACAACCAGACCAAGAGCCTGCACTGTGATCTCGAAAGGCACATAAGACGAAAGGCGAAATCCTGCAAATCGATTCCAGTCAAAGGAAGCGACCAAAATACTCGGAGGGGCTACCATCGACAAGCGAAGGTCTTCCCCTGATGTTACGGAAGCAGAAGCCTCCTCCATGACCTCCATCTCGAAGGCGGGAGGAATATCCTCTAGAGCCTCCATCATGGGAGGCGGAGGAGGGGCTTCTTGAAGCACAGGGATAGGAGAATCTTTCTCCAAGTCTGAAGAATCTGAATAAATCAGAAGGACATGAGGGGTGTGAGATCCACTCTCGACAGAAAAGACCTGGTGCACCGCGGACGGGGCCAGTTCAACCGATCCAACGACCAATGGTTGGTCGGGGACGGATCCGTGAATTTGAATTTCTGGGGGAGTGGGATCGACCAATGATGACTCTTGACCAATCATAGGATCAGCTGGTAGAGGACTCAAAGAAAGCCGATTATAACCAGGTGGAAGGCGTGGTGTAGAACCGACTGGGTTGTCCAAGACTCGCTTGGCTTCATCCATATAAGGACAAAGGTGAATGGCATGGTGCCCTTCACACAACTTACAGGGATTGGTGATCTTACCCTGCTTCTTAGAGTTCTTATCAGTAGCAGCTGAAGACGTGCCCCCAACTTGACTCCGGGAAGCCAAAGGCAACGGTGGGCGGCCGTTGGACCATATTTCGAGCACCTTGGGAATGCCAGGGCAGTCTCGAAGCAAATGGTCTCCCGTGCACAACATGCACGGGAACTTGACTTTCCGAGGAGGGTTGGAAGGACTATCAAGAGGAGATTCCTTAGGGACAGCAGCTGTGCATTTAGCCTCTCGCTTATCAGACTTCTTCTTCTTTGTCTTCTTCTTCTTCTTCTTAGCCACCTGGTTACTCGAATCCAGACTTTCACCGGGCGAAGTAGAAGAGGAGGACGCAGAAATAGGCGAAGAAGGGGAGAGGTCCACCTTGGAATCAACATGAGGTTGTTCAGGTGGAGGAACTGATTGAACAGTAGTGGAGACATTCGGGACAACAGAGGTTGAGAACAACCAAACGGGCAACCCAACAGTTAACCCAGGAAGGGACAACGTCGCCATGTAAGGAGCACCAACATTTCCAAAAGGAGGAAAATGACCAGGATTCCCTTCTGAGGGGATTCCTTGGTTGGTGAACTCTGGAAAAGTTGCCATCAAACTCAAAACCACACACGGGCTGAAAACGAACTAAGGGCACACGATCAAACAGTCAACAAGAAATGTCTAAACGGGTGTGTAATCGTGGGCAATTAATTTTACCACATTGGAAAATAAGAAGTTCTACCGTTTCATATTTCAAGAGTCGAGAAACGATAAAAAGATGACTCTATCTCTTTCAGAGTTGACACAAGCGTGAAAGGACAAGCGCTTGACGGTCTTTTCAAGTTGAGGGAGTCAGAAAAGACCAAATGACTGCTCAGGAAAAACTAGGCACAAAGGGTGTACCAAATATCCGTGAACTGCAATATACACCTTGGTTTCAAAAATGAAACAGAAATCGACCAAGGACTTTCCGTACGTGCAGGTAGTCTCCCCGAATGCTGTGTTCGGTGTATCACGGGTATAGGGTGGCAGACTCGGCTTCCTGTGGATAAAGGATTGAAAACCTATAGGGGTCTCCCTTTATATACGCGACGGTATGGGGAGCACAAGTCCGTACTAGCGCTGTCTAAAGCCAACAGGCGAACGACAGCTGCTAGGTTTAACGACGCCGGAACACGTCTCTAGCCTAGACCTTCTAAATATGTTTCGTTAAGTTCCAATGTTGCCTTAGGTTAATTGAATAAATTTTACAGTTGATCTTCAATTAAGTTTCAATTTTCAGGCCCTATCGTATGTAGTGTCTTAAAAGACGCCTAAATGCAAAGCTACATGAGAAAATAAATCTTTTCAATTCGATGAATGCTATCTAGTTAAGGGAAGAGCTTCAAACAATGATGCAACAAACAGCAAAACTGAAAACGAAACTTTTCAAAACTAGATGACTTTCACTATCCAAAAGTATTCTAAAACATTTAGCGAAGCGAATTATGCAATGTAATCTATGCAAAAATCTTTTTCCGAAAACTATGCAATTGTAATCTATGCACAATTTCCTTTTTCTTTTCAAATGATAAGAATGCACTCAATGCATTTTTCGATGAAATGAGAATCTACTTAATGCAAGCTTTTAACAAAAGAGAATGCACTCGAAGCGATTTTTAGTTTTCAATCACTAAACAATGTGATCTAAGTCCAATGATGAATCTCAAAAACACTTTTTGATGCAATGTGATCTAATGCATTTAAATGAAAAGCAAACTATGAGACGAAAACTAAAAGAACGCAAATCTTCTTAATGAAGGATGAAAGCAAAAGGGATGCAAACAAACACTAAGAATGCAATCGTTGTTTCAAAATACTTTGTGACAAAATCCCTCAAAAGTTGACAAGACATATGCGGTCAAACACAAAAAGGACTTCCAAAGCAAGAGATCAAAACAAGGCATTCATCACTTTTACATCAAACAATCATAGAAAGAAGACATTCCAAATAATGAGCAATGTAATCTATGCTCATACAGAGGAAAGACCCAAAGGGAAAGACACACTAGTGAAGGATTAAGGAAAAAAAAACTCAATTTTCATACACCCTGAAAGTGGCCCGACTTGTACATTGACAACTAGCGCCACTTGGCGCGACTTTTACTTGAAAACTAGCGCCAATGGCCAAGTGGCGCGGGTTGCTAACGGACAACAAGCGCCACTGCCTGAAAATGAAAAAACAAAGAATTTCTCCCAACCAAAACCAGACTTCCCACTTCAAGCTGAATCTAAAACAAACCCAGAAGCAAAATACTGACCAACAGAAACTTCCGAACAAGGATAACCCTACCACCTACAGGAAATGGCGCGACTGTCTGGCTGTAATCCGCGCCAGACAGGGGATGGCGCGAGTGATAAACTGGCAACCTACGCCAACTGGCGCGACTGTCAGGGCTAAACTCGCGCCAATCAAGCCAACTATGAAAAGGTGAAAATTCGGAAAAGCAAAGGTCAGATCTGATCCTCTGGGGGCTGAACCAAAAGCCAAAACACAAAAAGAACCCAACCCAGAAGGTTCATCAAGCAAGGAAAACAATCAAAACGAAACAACATAAACGAGACAAGGAAAACTGGACGATCCCCAGTGGAGTCGCCAATTTGTTGAGGAGGTAAATCCCCTCTGCGGACAGAGGCGATCCCTACTAGCCCAGCAGGGGTCTAGCAACAAACAAACAATGCTATGACGCAAGCTCCTAGTTATGAATGAAAGACTTGGGATAAGAGCCTACCTGGATTCCAACGCTAGATCTGAAGAAGAAGATGTCCCCGTCCTTCAGCCCTGGCAGATCACAATCCTTCCACGATCTCCGTGGATGAACACCTGCACACAGAAGAAGCGAACAGATACAAGCATAGGAACCAACATACGTAACTAAACATCGGTCAGAAAAGATATAACTCGCATTAACATGATGGAAAAAGGAGTGGAACCATAATCATAGTCATCTATTAAAATGATAAACGAATAGAAGTTACAACCAAGTTCTGACGTCGCAGCTTCCTTTGAACGGGTCTCCGGTCGTCCACGTCTCGCAAAGCTCGCCAAGGAAAGGGAAACCTCTCCAGAGTCTCGTAACAATGGTCTCCTCGCTTGAATGGGCCTTAAGGAAAAGAAGGGATTCTTTACAGCACAAAGGCACTTGGGAATAGGGAGATGCAAAGCTTCAGCACTTCAAGACTAGCTTGCCATGGATCTGAGCAAGCTTTTATAGATGGGGAAGGAGGGAGTTAAGATCCCTATTATTATGGGATTGGCCCTATCAACAAGGAAGGTTCTATAGGAGGTGGCAAAACTACTTCCCTTCCATAGAACTCCCGCAGCCAAACCTCCCAACTCAAGATAGGCAATGGTTGTGAGTTTGTTTGAACTCAACTTCCGCCATCCATATTTCAAAAACAGTCCCTAAAATGGGTGGCGCGATTGCTGCTCTATGACAGAGCGCCAAGTGGCGCGACCTCTTTACAGGATTTCCCTGATTGGCGCGAGCACTGAACTGTCTACCCGCGCCAATGCAAAAAGAGCTGTTTTTCATGGATTTTTGCAAGGAGATGTCTCAAGGGGAAATGAAGTTCATACTCAGAGGGATGCATTGATGATGTTTTCAAGGCATGACAGTGTTCACAGGTCACATAATGGGTCCTCCATTGTGCGGGATGGGGAATGGTAGGGACGGTGACAAATTACTGTGTAACACATGGCAATTTTCTGCCGCTATAACCCCTGCAAAACCCGAAAACGTGTTAAGAAAACTATGCACAGAGAGGATGGATGCATTGATGGTCATCAGACTGGTGATGGGACTGTGGAGAGATGGTGAAAAGTGCAGTGGAAGGTGTTGTGGAATGGTGATGGCAGAAAAATTCTTTGGTGTAGGTTGGCGGAATGCGGAAATGTGAATGCGAAACCTTTGAATTTTGACCCTTTGGATATATAAAGAGTGACGAGCGAAATACGATAAGCTATGTGGAAAGGGTGACATGGAAGAGGACACGTGGTGGACGAGTAATTAATCTGGACCGTCTGATCTCAGGAGGATATCGACGGTGGAAAACGTATCAGAGGGCGATGAAATGGTGGGCCAGGGGAAATATTGACTTGGATTAACACCCGTGCAACTTCGTGGAGCGACTACCTTTGGATGGATTGCCCCAGATCAGACAGCTCTTGTGGATATCGCACCGTGTCTACGGACGAACGATAACGCGCGATGGAGGATAGTTTTTGAGCCATACGCGGGGAAACATGGCAAACGATGTATGGAATCGCTCCGAAATGAGAAATACCGCCCGCCTCAGAAAGGCGGTGCGATATAAACCACCAGTTTTGTACAGCGCACGGAGTGGGGACCACCAGGGCGGATATATTTCTGACCGTTGATCTGCAGGTTGATCGGACAGTGGATAGCCGATCGGAGTGGTGAACGGAGTGGGCCATGGGCACGATGAAGGTTTGCGAATGCCGTCGGATCTTTACAGATCAACAGTTATAAACATTGCCCACGATATATATATATATATATATATATATATATATATATATATATATATATATATATATATATATATATATATATATATATATATATATATATATATATATATATATATATATATATATGCGTGATAAGCACTTCCGGGTTTAACGCTTGGTCTGGCACCCAGGTTACATGGAGAAAAAGACTTAGGGGCTAGGGGCGAAAGGTGCCAAACCTTATATAATTTCAAATGCGGGTTTTGGCCATTTTTAATGCGATTTTGAGGCTAGGCAAAGGTAACAATAGGCAGAAAAAGGACTTTTAGGTCAACCAGAGGGGGTTTGAAAGGTTTTAAACGAGATTGCTGGCCAGAATTTCATAGGGGGCTGACATGATCAACATTGGCTCCACCTGGGGACAGCACGTTCATCCCTCGGCGTGTCGAGAACTTCGCAGACCATCTGATAATATTATGTGAAAACTCTGCTCTTCAGCACTGCTACCTTTCTTTTCCATAATTCATCACGACACCCACATTATTTCAAACAAGAATGAAAACAAAATAATATACAGTATAATACATCAGGCTATCTCTGCCTGAATTAGAACTGGAAGTAGGGTTTAAGAAACTGACCATTTACAGGGGCATCAAGCAAGTCACCATGTAAATTTTCCAACTTGAAAGTACTGTTACCTCCCTGCTCCACAATCTTGAAGGGACCGAACCAGAGTGGATCGAATTTACCATGTTTTCCTTTTTCAGCTCTCCGGATATCCCACCTGAGTACTAAATCACCGATCTACAGATTCTTGTCCTTAGCATGCTGATCAAAAAGGTATTTCATCTTCTCATGATAATCTGTCAGCCTTTGATTCACCTGGCTCTGTGTTTCCTCCAATTCTACCAGCTGATTTATTCTCCTGGTCATATCATCAGGCTCTTCTTGACTTTCTTGCATGAATTGGGCTACTGGTAGTGTTGGGGTTCCCATGTTTTGGCCAGATTGGCAAGACCAAAAGATGAGACAACATCAGAACCACTTTTAGACCTCAGGATATAGCCCTCCTGGGCCTAAAGAGGGATCTCTCTATATGAGCAAAGGTTTTATGTCTATGAAGCTCAAAGTTTAAGATGTTAGGCTAGTTATAGGCATAGGTTTATTTGTTCGATTGTCTGTTTTGGCTGCTGGTTATCAGGAAAGAAGGGTTCCATGTAAGGTCAATATGAGAAAAGAGGGATAAGTCAGAGGTGAAATATTCCAGGAAATACTTAGCACCATTGGGAAATGGAGTCAGGAAAGGATTTTCTTGCTAATCAATAGGCAGGCTTTCAATTGGGCTAGCCATCTGAAACTTAGGATCTTCAAGATGATTGTGTGATGTGGAAAGTAGGAGGGGAAGAGATAACACAGATTTCAGAGCACAAATTTATAGATCAGTAGGTCGTAAAAGGATCCTAGTGGATAGGGCTAACTCTAATCCCCAGTGTTCCCAAATCTTCCAACTGAATCAATAACAAGAAACATCTAAGAACTAAATTCATTTAATTCATACATCAGAGAGCAGGCAATAACATCCACTACACTAGTTAAACCAACTGAAATCACTTCTCAGATAATACATTCAGAAGAGGAACATAAATGGCAAGGAGAGCAGGAACATAGGGTACCTAACAAGGGTAAATCCTATGCCAAAATTCTGATGCAAGCCAGTAGAAACGAAATGAAATGAATGTAAACACAGAGATAGGAAAACATCACCGCTGCTTTAGATCAGGATCCAAAGAAATGTGCTTTTCATATTGAGTAACAATACCAATCAAGTACAATATTGCCAATAGCTAAATACTCAGTCTGAAAACATATCCATCAACCTATCTTACAATCTTTACATAGAGACTGAGTCTCAAAAGAAATTGCTTGCAGTTCTATGATAACTGATCAACAACCTTTACAATATTTTCTCATGGATTTTGTAACAGCCGATGAACTGAGGAGGTAGGTGAGAACTAAATGAAACATTAAACGCAGAAAAGGGAGATAGGGCCGAAACCCACTCTGTTTTAACTCTCTGCATTTATCTCAGGTATGGCTTAGGTGTTTTGATTGCAGTACTGTGTGGTACATTTGATGAAATAAAAAAGGAAAAATAAGAAACAGTGAGGTTTGCCCTACTTGTGCAACAAATGCTTCTGACCATGTAGGACTGTTGTTGGGGTAGGAAACTTCAAGAACACGATGTATAATAAAAACTGCATGGGCACTTTGTCCTCTGATGAAGAAAAACATCCTGCTGCTGTAGAAAACCCTGGTGGTATGGTTTCCCGTGCATTAAACTTCTGATTGATCTTCGGGGTTTTCAATCTGGTACCTTGCCTTTGAAAAACTGGATTAATCCTTTAAAATCTCTAGTTTAATTCTTTAACTCTTCGATTTCCTTGCTGATTTCTCTTTACCGCTGCCACAATTACATTCTGGCCATGAAACTGTGCTTCTAATGGCTCCAGAGGAGAGTGACAGAATCTGATGTAATCACGTCGAACACTTCCCAGGGCCTTTTCTTCATTAAATGTATCTCTGTACATAGCCTGTTCTACAATTTCTACCACTGTGACAAAGATAATGAGCCATGGCGGTTTTCACCACTTGAAACCCTGCAAAATAGTAAACTTGTCAAGAAATACACGGACAGTAATGATGGAGGTAGTGTGGATGGATGAAATGGCCGTGCAGATAATGAAATGGGGGAAAAATCACAGAGAAATGGTGAAAAATTCTCAAGTGGAGGGTTGGCGGTCTGCGGGCACAATACGAATGAAAAACCTTAAAAAACACGAAACTTCCACAAATATATGTGATGCATGGGATGACGTATGACGAGTGCACGTGGGGGGTGACTTGGTAGACTGGGAACTGCATGGATAGACATCGGAGCAGACAATTTAACGAAAAAACAATGAAATTTGTCCTTGGAATGGATACATGTCACGGGGGTGGACGAATGTACGGAGGAGACACGTGGACGAATGACGTGGAGGACCGGGCGATGGCGGAATAGTCAACAACATGGGCAATTGAATGTGGACCGTCCGATCGTGACAGAGATCAACAACGGTGGATGTGTCGGAGGGCGACAGATGGCGGGCCATACCCTAGGTTATCACGTGTGCATCTGGGTTAACTACCGCGCATCTTCGACGAGCGATAGCCGTTGGATGGCCCGCCCCAGATCGGACGGTCCATGGCAATATCGCTGGGCATCCATCCCCGAACAATAATGCGCGATGGACGACGTTAACGCCTAGGGACGGCGGTTTTGAAATCGTACAAGAGGACGCGTGTCGATTGTTGTATGGAATTGCGGGCCGACGAGGGAAAACCGCCTACCGCCCAAAGGCGGTGCGATAGAAACCACCGGGTTTATGAACAGCGTATGGGGACCACCACCGCAGGCGCATTGTGAACCGTCAAATCATCGTTTAAATGGATGGCGATGGCATGATCAGAGATTTGAATGGAGAAACACGGGCGCCGAAGATTTAATGATAGCCATCTGATCTACCAAGATCAACGGTTGGCGTTGCGCCCGATATGGATTGGAGATTAATGCTTTTTTCTCTAGCGGGTGGTTCCAGCACCATGATCACTTGGAGGAAAAGGTGTGGGGACTAGCAGAAGAGGGGCTAGGCCTATTATTATGTGGAAAATGGGTTTTTAGGCCATTTTAATGCATTTTGAAGCCTCTAAAGGGTAACGATAGGGAGATAAAGGGTAAAATAGGCCAAATAAGGGGCATGGGCAGAATTTGAAGAGGATTTTGGGAGATTTTAGAGGATTGACAAGGGAAGATGAGGGCAACAAGGGAACCTTGAAAGAGGGGGGAAAAGGGGTAAAAATGAAGGCTTTTAGGAACACAGTTTGTCACAATCAGAGAGGCTTCTTGTATGGAAATCAGCAGAGGGGATTACATCACAGGGAAAAGGAATAGAAGACTTCAAGGATGATGTGTCTCCAGGGGATATGCATTCATTGAAGTCTCAGAAACATTTTAGCCCCCTACTTTGCTTGTTAAAAATTTATAGGGGGGCTAACAGTGGCTCCACATGGGGATGGCTTCTTCTTGAAGGAGTCAAGAATTCAAAGAATAAATCTTTGGTGTAGGCCAGATGGCCTGCGTCTTGGCGCATCCCTTTCTTTATTTGATCAGCTGCCACAATATGAAGACATTACATCAACAGAAAAACTTTCTCCCGCAAACTACCTACCCATACTATAATCCTAGCATTTTTCTTCTTCCAGGGTGCCTTTGAGCTAGCAAACCCTTTACATCTTTTTATTTTTGCAAACAAAAAATAAACCTATTCTAAATCTACCCTTATTGCTCCATGAGACCAAATTAGACTATTGGTATCATATGTTTCTCTACCTAATCTAATATCTGCTGGGATTAAACTGTCCAACAGATTTCTTCTCTACATTCTACAACAGAAATTGAAAAACAGTCAAGCCAGGATTAGACTGTCTGACTTGCTGTGGGTCCAAGGCATAAATACAGTTGCACATGGACAAAATTTGTAGAAAACTGAAAACAGAACTGTGAAGGCTTGAGATCTGAAAATTGAAACATCGTTCTTTCCCTTTGTGACTCAAGATTTGAGCATGTTAGAGTCACTTCCCTTTTTCATCTCAGCTCTGGTTTTGGGCATGTTAGAGATGATTCTTCTTTTTTCTTTGCTGGCCCAGATTTTGAGCATGTTAGGACCAGTTGCTTTAATTTCTTTGGCTCAAGTTTTGAGTTTATTAGAGCCACTCCTTTGCATATCAGAGGTCCATGTTTTAAGCATGTCTGAACCTCTCTTTTTCCTCTATTTTTTGAAACACTTTTCTTTTTCTTGAAAATAAACACTGCAATGGTATGTACAATGGAAATGGAAACTGGAAACTGTAAATTAGCAAAAGTAATGTTTGAGCATCCTACCATTGAAAGGACCCCCAAATAGCTCAGTTCCATCCAATTCTTGTAAGAAGAAAACATTGGGACCCACAGTGGCCTGGATGAGGTATGGACCTTGCCACAAAATGTCAAATTTGCTGTGCTTTCCTTTATCCTCTCTTCTCGAATCCCACTTCAAAACCTTATCTCCAACTTTGAAATCAGCAGCTTTGGTTCTTTTGTCAAACAATTTCTTTATATTTTCCTGAACTTTCACTGCTCTATTGTAGACCTCTTCCCTTACTTGCTTAAGATGGATTGTTTGGTTTATTCTCCTCACCATGCTGTCCTCTTCTGTTTGGATCTCCTGGATCAGTTTGATCACTGGCATCCCAAGGCTGGTAGGGAATACTGCTTCTGTTCCATAGACAAGCTGAAAAGGTGACATGCCAATGGACTTTTTTGTTGTAAGCCTGTCAGCCCACAAAGCATGTACTAGCTTGTTATGCCATGATTTTTTGTTCTCTTGCAACAACTTTTTGATGATGATCACCAGGATCTTGTTTGATGATTTATCTAATCTGTTACCCTATGGGTAGTAGGCAGTTGAATGACCAAGTGCGATTTGGTACCTGTGACAAAAATCAACCATCTTTTTGGATCCAAAAGCAGTAGCATTATCAGTGATTATTTTCCTTGGGCAGCCAAACCGAGAGAGGATGTGAATTTCTAGGAAACTAATGATGACTGAGTCTGTGGAATTCCTAATGGGCACGACCTCTATCCACTTGGTGAAATAATCTGTGGCTGTAAGGATCCATTTGTGTTGAGAAGAAGAAGCAGTATGAATCTCCCGTATGAAATCTAAGTCCCATTGCAGAAAGGGACCTTCAACAGTGATGGGTTGTAGGGGTAAAGGGAGGAGTTTTCTTTTTCCCTCAAAGATCTGACATTTGTGGCAAGCAACTATCATTTTATGAACATAATTGAAGAGTGTGGGCCAATAATAGCCAGCTCTGAGTATTTTGTTTGCAGTGGCTTTCCAACTCAGGTGGCCTCCACATTCTCCAGCATGGAATTCTTGTTTAACCCTCTCTGCCTCATTTTCAGGAAAACATTTTAACAATAGGCAATTAGGATTCTTCCAATATAATTTTTCATCCAAAATGCAGTAATTTCTAGCTTTTAGCTTTAAGAATCTAGCCTTGGTCTTTGATAGCTCGAGAGGGGCATTGAGGTGTGTAAGCACATACAGAATGTCGGAATGCCAAGGAGAGCTCTGAAATTTTTCCTCAACAGTGAGATCAGGCGATTCCTGTTGCTCATCCAAGGTACTTATCAAGTTAATGTCTAGGGCTTGTAGGTTCGATTCAGCCATTAACATAGCTAAGCCCTAACCTTTAATCAGTTTGGTGGGTCTTATTTCAAGGTCATACTCTACGATCACTGCTATCCATTTGCCCCTTTTCCCATATGGGTCTTGGGACAGTATATCTTTGACTATGATGTTGGGCACATAAGCTACAGTGTGGGAATGCAAGATGTACACCCTGAAGTCTTTCAAGGCCTTAATCAAAGCATAGGCCTGTTTCTCCATGATGTTTTTTTTCAAGGGTGCATCTCTAAGTGCTTTGCTAAAGAAGGCAATTGGTTGTTCCATTCCCTCTGTGTTTTTCTGCAGCAAGACTGCGGCCACTGTATGCTCCGAGGTGAATGAAAAAATCAGGAAATATTTGGAGAAATCTGGGCTGATTAGGACGGGAGCTTGGGTTAGTGAAATTTCTACTGATTCAAAGGATTTTTTTGGCTCCCACAGTCCATTTAACTCCTGCACATTTCTTCAACATGTTAGTTATGTTCCTAAGGTGTTCATCCAAATTTGGAATAAACCTCCTAAGGAAGTTGATCTTCCCAATGAAGGATTGTAATTCCTTAATATTTCTGGGATGTGTGATCTGTAGTATTCCCTCAACTCGCTGTGGGTCTATCCTGATTCCCTTCTCGGATATAATGTGGCCAAGAAGTTTACCCTCTTGTAGTCCAAAGACAGTCTTTTAGGGTTCAGGGACAAACCAGACCTTCTACATTTTTCAAATACTTTTCTCAGATGTTTCAGGTGTTCTTATTTAGTCTTAGAAAATATTGTTATGTCATCCAAGTAGATAACAATGAAGTGCCCTATCTCATCTGAAAATGCTATGTCCATTGCTCTTTGGAAGGTGGCTCCAGCATTCATCAATCCAAAAGGCATCTTCACATACATGAAGGTACCCCATGGAGTGGTAAAGGTTGTTTTGAGTTGGTCTTCTGGGATTACTAAGACTTGGTTATACCCAGTGAAACCATCTAGCAGGGAAATTCTCTTAGAACCTACTACCTTCTAAAGAATATGTTCCATTTTAGGCAAAGGGTAATTGTCTTTGAGTGAGGCTCTATTGAGGTTCCTGAAGTCTATGCACAATTTGATTTCTCCTATTTTCTTCCTCGCATCCACTAAGTTTGATACCCAATCAGAGAACCTCACAGGCACAATTATACCTGCTTCATACATTTTCTTAATCTCTTTCTCTACTGCAGGTAATTGTTTAGGATTGATTCTGCGAAGTTTTTGCCTAAAGGGCTTCTGATTTTCTTTCAAGGGTATCTTATGCTAAATAATATTTGTGTCATAGGCCTTTAAGTCTTCATAGCTCCATGCAATCACATCAATTAATTCCTTGAAAAGGTCAATGTATTTCTTCTTTTAAGTCTGTACATCTAAAGAGTTTATTTCTATATTACAGGGTGTTTCTTCCTCATCTGAGGATTCATCACTTAGGCAGCTATGGTCAGATTTAGAGTCTAAATCAGAAAATTCAAACTCGTTTCTGCCTAACAGAAAATCTAATCTGCTTATCACCTTCAAAGACCTGCCAATATTTTTCATTATCTGGCACAACAGGTCTGAATTTGGTTTGAATGATGATCTGTTGATCACAGGGATTTTTTGGGTATGAACTAGCCAGGCAAGCTAATCCATTTGCAATGACATTTTGACTTCTAGGAACAAACACTAACTTGTATTCAACAAACGTTTTCAGTAGGTCCATAGTGTCATTCCTATATGCCCTGAGCCTAGGATGTTTCACTGTGTGCTCCCCATTTACCTATTTAATAATTAGTTCAGAGTCTCCATGCACATTAATCCTACGGGCTCCTAATTTTTTCAACAAATTTAGGCCCAGGATCAGAGCCTCGTATTCAGCGATGTTATTTGTGCATTTGAAGTGCAGGTTAAAGGCATGACTCTCTGTGTAATCATTCTCTATGTTATAAATCCACACTCCTACCCCAGCAGTTCTTCTAGTGCATGACCCATCGAAGTTCATCACCCACAGGGGTTCATTTTCATTTTCATTATCACTCTTTTCCCTATGGCTGGTTTCGCCATTATGTTGCGTTGTAGGGTCTATACTGGGCTGTGGATTGCTTTGTTCCTCATGAAATGTATGTGTTTCAGGGATCTGGTCGGGTGGTTGTTCATGCTCTGTTTCTTGTTCACTCGGGGTTAGGTCTCCACCGCATATCCTACAGGTTTCATTGCGGTTTTCTTCTTCGTTGTCCTCTAAATTCAGAGCAGCCATTATGTTAAAATCAACAGCTTATGTCTCTCCGTTTGTATCTCTTCTTTGGGAATCTAACCCTTCTAAAGATTCATCATTACAAAAGATGAAGGATTCAAGGTCTGTATGTATAGAATAAACAGGTGAATTTTCTGGTTTTTCGGGGCTACTGACTAGGAATTTCATCTGTGTCTCCCTATACAATTTTCTAAGTTGGCCAAAGATTGGGATTGTGGCATATGAGCCATCCATCTGCATTTTACCCTGCAGCTTGGATCCCCATGATCTTGATAGTAGCATTCCATACTTAGGTGGCACATCTGCCACCACAACATCCATGACCATGCATTTAGCTGGGATTTGAGTTAGGATCACACACAAGTCTTTGATCAGGCCTAGGCATTTTACCCTGCTAGAGTCGAAAGAGTATAAATCTTTGTAGGGTCTGGTTATCTCTAGACCTAGTATTTCCATGACCACCTTAGGCATTAAGTTGTGGGATGCTCCAGAATCATGCATTGCATTATGCAGGATCTTCTCATGAACATTGAGACTGATATAGAAAGGTGGAACTACCCCTTCCTAAAACTTCCCCTCTATCTTAGGACCAAACAAGAGGGCAGGTTGATCATCATTCAAATTTACGGAGTCACCATTCTCACCTAAGTTCAAAGCTCTCAAAATCTGGCCTTTATATACATCCTGAGTGGTCAGCTCAGAAAGTGGGATAGAGATTTTAATTCTTGCAATCTCACTTTCCAAATTGAAAGTGGACTGAATCTTTGGGATGCTCATTTCTGTTTTATTTTCCACTGCCTTAGTGGCTGAATCAGAGGGTTGATTCTCATTATGTACAGTGTTGGTGACAGTTTTATCAGGAGCACTAACTGCAGTGCTAGTGCTGCTAGCTGGTTTACCTTGTGCATTAGTGTTTTGGTTGTCTTTTTCTTTACTCTTTCCAGAACTTTCAGCTGATGGTTTGCTACTTTCAGCAGTTTCTTTAGAAGACTTCTCAGGTCTCTTCTTGGTAGTAGTCTCAGAAGCTTTGGGTTTAACAGTTTCTTGACTCTTCTTGCTTCTAAGTTCATATTGCTCTCTGACCTGCATCATGGCATTTTCAAATCCTAATCTATAATCTTCAGATTCCAACCATTCCTCCTCCCAACCAGAGGGTGAAGACTGGTCTTCTTCTGAATAACAGTTATCGATTGAATCTTCTGTTTCAAACATATTAATTATGTTTCCGTCAGACTCTTCTATGATTCCCTCATCCTCGTCAAGAAAATTCTCTTGGAATGGGGGAATACCTTGTTGATCTGATTCCCTTTTTCTGTTGGGAGTGTTATTGTTTCTTCTAAAGTTTTGGTTCTAGTTCTGGTTTCTATTCTGGTTACTAACTGTGACAACCATTTTTTCCATCATTTGGTATAGCTTGTCCACTTTTTTAGATAGATGATCATGATTTGGATAAGATGTGGAGGCTACATTGTCGTCTCTATATGTTACCCTTCTCTCAGATTTCAGTCTTGCTCTCTTTTCAATAAGGTTGGCTTCTATGTTCACTGCTCCTTTCTGCATGTCCTCCAATGTGTTGTATTCCTTATCTCTAAGCTCATAGGCCATGTCAAAATCGAAACCCTCAGGGTATTTTGCTAGGGCCATGCCTTGAGGAGGTTTCATATGTGGAGGGAGAGCATTATAAATGCTGTTGAACCTTTTTGTGTAATCATGAACACTCTCTCCTACATTTCTCTTAAGGGTCATGTATTCTGCTAGGAGCTAGTGAGGGTTTGCCCTAGTTTCCCACTTATTTATGAAAGTCTGATATAAGCCTGGAAGATAATTTATGCTACCTGGAGTTAGGCCCTTAAACCATTTCTTCACATCACCCCCTAAGCTTTGGGCAAAGATTCTCATTTTGACTGTATCATCATCAATTTCCATGTAGTCAAAAGAATCTTCCATTTTATCTACATGTTGCTGGGCTGTGATGGATTCTTTTGCAGTGAAGTGTGGGATATTAGACTGATAATCAATGGGTAAGGGTACTAGAGGTTGGGGTAAAACCAGAGGTGCATACCAAGCTGCCATGAAGATGTTTTGATGAGCTAGAGGGGCTTGGGCAGTAGGTATATGGATGACAGGGATATTATGACCAGCAGAGAACTGATGAGCAAACCTAGGGTGACTGAGCCCCAAGTTTTGTATGAAATTTAAATCAGGAGGTGTAGATGGAGGGGTCTGTCTATTCCCAAGGTGTCTACCACTTTGCTGTGGTGACTCAGGAAGCTCAGGATCTGACTGGTCTAATTGACTGAATGACCTAGTTCTAGATAAGCTGTTAGGTAGGTCCAAGTAAGGGTGAAAATGGGATAGGGCTGTAAGATATTCTGGTGCAGAATTAGCTCTATGGATGTGTTTGTAAATATATGGTCTTTTAGGTGTATGGGTTCCCTTGAGGATGCTCTCAGGATTTTCAAATATTTCAGGTGGGTCTGGGTTAGGGTAAGCTCTTGTATGAATGGTTCTAGAAGCCAGAATGTTGTTTCTGACCAAGCAGCTTAACCCTACTTGTTACTTCTCCAGTGGTTGACATTGTTATGAAGGTTGGTCTCCCAGTGGAGTCTAATGTGAACCAAGATAATCAGTAGGCCTAATGATCACCAGTGGAGTCTTTAAGACGTTTATGGAATATTGGAGTCGCCAGGTGGAGGGTTTAGAATTTTTTTGGAGGGCACACTGTCCACCACAGTGCTCTTGAGATGTCCCCTTTCAAGGATATCTTGAAAACAAAGCAAACTCTAACCAGAGATTGACTGGGAGGGCATTTACCAGATATGTCACCTCTGAAAGAGTGTGAGATCTGGAGGCTACCTGGCCCTTTCCAGACTCTGTCCAAGAGTATGGGAAAATGCAACAAATAGTATAGAGGTTGATGTGAGGATAAAATCTATTTAACTGCCAACCTAACCAGAGATTGTAGGTCTTTCAAATGCTTAAGGATGTTTAAGGTGTAATGCACTCAGTTCCCCAGTGGAGTTGCCATTATGTTGGGGTTCCCATGTTTTTGCCAGATTGGCAAGACCAAAAAATGAGACAACATCAGAACCACTTTCAGACCTTAGGATCTAGCCCTCCTGGGCCCATAGAGGGATCTCTATATATGAGCAAAGGTTTTATGTCTATGAAGCTCAAAGTTTAAGATGTTAGGCTAGTTATAGGCACATGTTTGTTTGTTCGATTGTCTGTTTTGGTTGTTGGTTATCAGGAAAGAAGGATTCCATGTAAGGTCAGTATGAGCAAAGAGGGATAAGGTAGAGGTGAAATATTCCAGGAAATACTCAGCACCATTGGGCAATGGAGTCAGGAAAGGATTTGCTTGCTAATCAATAGGCAGGCTTTTAATTGGGCTAGTCATCTGAAACTTAGGATCTTCAAGATGATTGTGTGATGTGGAAAGTAGGAGGGGAAGGGATAACATAGATTTCAGAGCACAAAGTTATAGATCAGTAGGTCGTACAAGGATCCTAGTGGACAGGGCTAACTCTAATCCCCAGTGTTCCCAAATCTTCCAACTGAATCAATAACAAGAAACATCGAAGAATTGAATTCATTTAATTCATACATCAGAGAGCCAGGAATAACATCCACTACACTGGTTAAACCAACTGAAATCACTTCACAGATAATACATTCAGAAGAGAAACATAAATGGCAAGGAGAGAAGGAACATAGGGTACCTAAAAAGGGTAAATCCTATGCCAAAATTCTGATGCAAGCCAGTAGAAACGAAATGAAATGAATGTAAACAGAGAGATAGGAAAAAATCACCACTGCTTCAGATCAGGATCCAAAGAAATGTGCTTGTCATATTGAGTAATAATACCAATCAAGTACAATATTGCCAATAGCCAAATACTCAGTCTGAAAACATATCCATCAACCTATCTTACAATATTTACACAGAGACTGAGTCTCAAAAGCAACTTCTTGTAGTTCTCTGATAACTGATCAACATCCTTTACAATATTTTCTCATGGATTTTATAACAGCCGATGAACTGAGGAGGTAGGTGAGAACTAAATGAAACATTAAACGCAGAAAAGGGAGAGAGGGCCGAAACCCACTCTGTTTTAACTCTCTGCATTTATCTCAGGTATGGCTTAGGTGTTTTTACTGCAGTACTGTGTGGTACATTTGATGAAATAACAAAGGAAAAATAATTAACAGTGAGGTCTGCCCTACTTGTGCAACAAATGCTTCTGACCATGTAGGACTGCGGTTGGGGTAGGAAAATTCAAGAAAACGATGTATAATAAAAACTGCATGGGCACTTTGTCCTATGATGAAGAAAAACATCCTGCTACTGTAGAAAACCCTGGTGGTACGGTTTCCCGTGCATTAAACTTATGATTGATCTTCGGGGTTTTCAATCTGGTACCTTGCCTCTGAAAAACTGGATTAATCCTTTAAAATCTCCAGTTTAATGCTTTAACTCTTCGATTTCCTTGCTGATTTCTCTTTACCGGTCCCACATTTACCTTCTGGCCGTGAAATTGTGCTTTTAATGGCTCCGGAGGAGAGTGACAGAATCTGACCCTGTCCTTTGATTACAATCACGTCAAACACTTCCCAGGGCCTTCTCTTCATTAAATGTATCTCTGTACATGGCCTATTCTGCAATTTCTTCCACTGTGATAGAGATAATGAGCCATGGCGGTTTTCACCGCTTGAAACCCTGCAAAACAACAAACTTGTCAAGAAATCCATGGACGGGAATGATGGAGGCAGTGTGGATGGATGAAATGGCCATGCATATAATGGAATGGAGGAAATTTTTTAGAGAAATGGTGAAAAATGCTCTAGTGGAGGGTTGGCAGTCTGCGGAGCACAATACGAATGAAAGACCTTAAAAAACATGAAACTTTCACAAATATATGCGATGCATGGGATGACGTAAGACGAGTGCACGTGGGGGGTGACGTGGCAGAGCAGGAACTGCATGGACAGACGTCGGAGCAGACAATTTAATGAAAAAACAATGAAATTTGGCCTTGGAATGGATACATGTCACAAGGGTGGACGAATGTACGGAGGAGACATGTGGACGAATGACGTGGAGGACCGGGCGATGGCGGAATAGTCAACAACAGGGGAAATTGAATGTGGACCGTCCGATCATGATGGATATCAACGGTGGTGGATGCGTTGGAGGGAGACAGATGGCGGGCCATACCCTGGGTTATCGCATGCGCATCTGGGTTAACTACCGCGCATCTTTGACGAGCGATAGCCGTTGGATGGCCTGCCCCAGATCGGACGGTCCATGGCAATATCGCTGGGCATCCGTGTCAGAACAATAATGTGCGATGGACGATGTTAACGCGTGGGGACGGCGGTTTTGAAACCGTATAGGAGGACGCATGTCGATTGTTGTATGGAATCACTGGCCGACGAGGGAAAACCGCCTACCGCACAAAGACGGTGCGATAGAAACCACCAGGTTTATGAACAACGTATTGGGACCACCGGCGCGGGCGCATTACAAACCGTCAGATCATTGTTTAAACAGATGACGATGGCGCGATCAGAGATTTGAACGGAGAAACACGGTCACCGAAGATTTAATTATAGCCATCCGATCTACCAAGGTCAACGGTTGGCGTTGCGCCCGATATGGATTGGAGATAAACACTTTTTGCTCTGGCGGGTGGTTCCAGTATCATGATCACTTGGAGGAAAAGGTACGGTGGCTAGCAGAAGAGGGGCTAGGCCTATTATAATGTGGAAAATGGGTTTTTAGGCCATTTTAATGCATTTTGAAGCCTCTAAAGGGTAACGATAGGGAGATAAAGGGTGAAATAGTCCAAATAAGGGGCATGGGCAGAATTTGAAGAGGATTTTGGGAGATTTTAGAGGATTGACAGGGGAAGATGAGGGCAACAAGGGAACCTTAGCAAAGGGGGGCAAAGGGGTAAAAATGAAGGCTTTTAGGAACACAGTTTGTCACAATCAGAGAGGCTTCTTGTATGGAAATCAACAGAAGGGATTACATCACAGGGAAAATGCACAGAAGACTTCAAGGATGATGTGTCTCCAGGGGAGATGCATTCATTGAAGTCTCAGAAACATTTTAGCCCCCTACTTTTCTTGTCAAAAATTTATAGGGGGGCTAACAGGTAGGGCCAAATGTATAGGAAATATTGTTGCCCTCCCATATACTAATTCATATGGGGATTTCCCAGTTGCTCTCTTGCTGGTAATTCTATTTTCCCACAGAGAAAATTTCAGCTGGGAATCCCAATTTTTCTGATTTTCATTTATAGCCTTCTTCAGTGCTCTTACCAAGGTTTTATTGGATGACTCTGCAAAGCCATTTCCATGTGGATAACAGGCTATAGAATGACTTAGTGTGATGTTATACTGCTGACAAAAACTCACAAAATTTGCAGACTGGAAGGCTTGTGCATTATCAGTCACTATTCTGGCAAGATAGCCAAACCTGGATATGATGTTTTCTTCCATGAAATTTATTATCACAGTATTTGTGGTGTTCCTTGCAGGTATGGCTTCCACCAATTTTGTGAAATAATCACTGGCAGTTAAAATCCACTTATGTTACCCACTCGATGGAGGATGTATTTCACCTATAAAATCAATTCCCCATTGCCTGAATGGTTCTTCCACATGCACGATAATCATGGGCAGAGGTGCTAATTTCTGTTTTTGAGAAAATTTCTGACACTTCTCACAGGATCTTACCCGGGCAAAAACATCTCCAAAAATCTTGGGCTAGTAGAAACCAGCCTTCAGGATTTTATGAGCAGTGGCCCTCCAGCTGTAGTGACCCCCACAGATTCCTTCATGAAATTTAGCTATGATACTCTCTACCTCATCCTCTGTGAGACATAGGAGTAGGATGCCTGAGGGATCTCGCCAGTATCGCTGGCCATTGGCAACTATGTACTTCTGTGATTTCAATCTCAGCGTTATGTATTTTGCTTTATCACAGCTTGGAGGGCAACTGAGTGTGAGGAGATATTCTACTATCTCTTTGTACCACTGATTGGTGAGGTACTTTATATGTTTTCCCAGAGTATCTACTCCAATTCCCTGCCGTTCTTCTTTCTCTTCAGATCCCTCATTTGCTATTATGGGAAATTTTATACCCAGAGCCTGATAGTTTGATTTAGATAATATCTTGGCTAGCCCCTGTCCTTTGATCAGTTTATTAGGGCGGATGTCTAATTCATACACCTGTATCTTGGCAATCCACTTACCCCTTTTTCCTTCACTATCCCCTTGGATAAGAATATCTTTTACAGCAGCTGCAGGCACAAATGCAGTAATATGGGACTGCAAGATATATATGTGGAATGCTTTGAGGGATTTCACTAGGGCGTATGCTTGCTTTTCCAATATGTTATATTTTAATTCTGCATCACGAAGCACCTGACTGAAGAAGGCGATGGGATGCTCGTACCCTTCCTCATTTTTCTGCAATAAAACTCTTGCTATTGTATGAGGTGATGCAAAAGAAAATGTCATGAAAGGTTTAGCATAATCTGGTCCAGCTAGTACAGGGGCTTCTGCAAAAGCATTTTTTATCCTGATAAAAGCCTCTCGTGATTCTTGGGACCATTTAACTTCATTATCTTTCTTCAGCATGTCCGTTATATGTCTAACTATTTCAACATAGTTAGGAATAAACCTTCTCAAGAGATTAATGCACCCTAGGAACACCTATACCTCCTTCTTATTTCTTGGAAAAGCAATACCATTTATAACCTTTACCCTCTTAAGATCTATCTTCACCCCATATTTTGTTACAATGTGTCCCAAAATTTTACCCTCTTCTAATGCAAATAATGACTTTTGAGGATTTAGAGAGAGACCATACCTTCTGCATTTCTCAAAGGTTCTACAGAGATGCTCAGTGTGCTCAGTATCATTCTTTTAAAATACAGTGATATCATCGAGGTAGACCACCAATAATTTATCCTACTCCCCAACAAAAGAAATGTCCATGGCCCTCTGAAATGTGGCCCCTGCATTAATCAATCCAAAAGGCATCCTGGCATACATAAATGTACCCCATGGTGTGGTGAAAGCGGTCTTCTTTTGATCTTATGGAAATACAGCCACCTGGTTATAACCAGAGAATCCATCCATCATTGACATCCTAGAAGACCAAACCACCTTCTGCAGGATGTGATCCATTTTAGGCAGTGGATAGTTATCCTTTAAGGATGCTATATTTAAATTTATGAAATCCACACACAACCTTATTTCTCCATTCTTCTTTCGGATAGGAACTAGGTTTTCCACCCATTCAAAGTACCTCAATGGCATAATTATTTTGGCCTTTAACAACTTCTTAATTTCCTTCTCAATGGAAGGGAGCAACAGGGGATTTATTTGTCTGGGCTTCTACTTATGAGGTTTTGCATCCCCTTTTAGTGGAATTTTGTGTTGCATTATACTAATATCAAAAGTTTTCAAGTCCTGATAGGACCATGAAAACACATCTTTGTAAGACTAAAATAATTTATGATATAGCATTTTATATTCTTCTCGGACTTTCTTGGACAATTTGAAAATTTTGGGGTCAGCTTTAGTACCAAGATTTGGGTCTTATACCTAATTTTCTTCTACCACTTTTCTTGGCTACAGTGGGACATCATTTTTATCAAATAATCTTTATAGAGGTACCAGTCCTCTAGGTATAATGTTTCCCTTTAACTGCAACACCTTATTACCTGCCACTTTCTCCTCCCAATTTCTTTCTGAAGTATCTTCAGACTCACCTCCTTCTTCAGCATCAATCTCCATATTGGAGAATTCCCCCACTGTTTCCAGTAATCTCTTCATCTGTTCTTCATCTTCAAATACCTGACAGTGTTTGATGTTATCTGGGATTTACGGCTGGTAACGCACCTCAACTTCATATCTTAAAAGAGGGTTCTGAGGTGGACAAAATGTACTAGCAGCCACAGCAGGGGAATCAACCATCCTATTATGTTCTCGGGGCATGAACTGGATATTAAATTCCAAGAAAAAAATTCTCTACCATATCCCAAAATTCATTCATGTAAGCCCTCAGTCATGGATGTTTGGTTTGACACAGATTCCTGACTTGTCTAACCAGCAGTTCTGAATCTCCCAGAACTTTTAAAATTTGTATGTTCATGTTCCTGGCTGTCTGCAATCATAACAGAAGTGCTTCATATTCAGCCACATTATTAGTAGCTTCATATTCTAGCTTGAAAGACAATGGAACCCATTTTCCTGTAGGAGAAATTAATAATATTCCAGCTCCATTACCTTCTCTTGAATTTGCTCAATCAAAATGAAGTGTCTAGATTCCTGCTTCATTACTGTCAGAGGGATGCTCAGTCTTGATTTGGAAAAAGGATGGTTCATGAGAATAATATTGATCTTCTTCTAGCATTAAGCATGAAAAATCTCCTTCTTTATTGTAGAATGGTGAATTAACAGAGTTGACAGCCTTAGTCACCATCTTGACAAATCTAGTTTCCCTGTACAACCTCCTCTCCTGGCCACCAAAAACTGGGATGGTGGCATATGTTAAATCCAACTTGATTGATCCACCAATTTTTTTTCCCCAAGACCTTGACAGTAACATGCCAAAGTGAGCTGGGTTGTCAGCCACCACTATGTCCATTACCACACTTTTTGCTGGGAATTGGGCCAAATTGACCACCAAATCCTTGATCATCCCCAACCATTTAACTCTTTTGGAATCAAATGAATAGAGGTCCTTGTATGGATGGATGATCTGTAATCCTAGTTGTTCCATCACTGACAGGGGAAATAGATTATGGGAAGCTCCAGAATCTAACATACAATTATGTAATAGCAGGTCATGAATCACTAGAGACACATAAAAGGGAGGGGTAGAAGCATCTAATTCCTCAACATGTGGACCAAAGACAACCATGGGTCTTTCTTCTTGAAGGTTGAGACTATCTGGGGTGAGTGCTGCTTCTGGAGGGATCATAAAAGAGGTGACTTGGGATTGATATGCAGGTTGTTTCAATAGTTCAGTCAAGGGAATTGGAATCTTGACTTTTTCAAGTTCCTTTTGCAGATTGAAAACATGAGAAGATTTTTCTATTACAACCTCTTATGACTGTTACACCATTTTTTGGTCATCTAACTCTTCATCATTAGATGGACCCAAGTACACCATGTAAGACCAGTTTTACCCCAAGTAAAACTGCTTTCACTATGTTAATTAGGAAACCCCAAAAGGAATAATTAATTAAACCATAATTTAATTATTATTCCGAGTCATGTTTAACCCAAAAACAAAGAAATTAATGAGATAAACCCATAGTTATCTTATTATTTTCTAGGAATAATTATTTAATAATATCCCTTGTTAAAGATGACCAAATCAACCACCATTAATCAAATAAATCATTATTTATTTGATTATATCCCAACCACTTCCTTAAAAAGATAAATAAATCATTTATTTATTTATTTTCACTAATCAAGGGATTTGACCCAAGTCAAACACCCTTTCCCTCCAACAAATAATAATAAAATATTCCATAGAGGTGGATCTAGATGTGATTAACATTATTTTAATCATGCACCAAGATCTAGAAGGACCCAATATTTTGTTATAAAAAGGAGGGTTTTCCCCATCATTCTTCACCTTTTGTTGCATATTAGATCACTCTGGATCTATACACTTGGTCTCATTTCTGCCATTTTGCTCCCATTGAGCTCTACCTTCTTCATTGGGTTTTTCTACATCTACAAGAGAGAGAAAGCTTAGATCTGAAGTGATGAGAACTACAAAGAACCCATCCCATTGAGGAGATCTGGATACACCTTCTTGTTTCCTCCCAGGTGCCCTGTAATATAAAAATTCATTCAAAAATCGTGTTCTTGTCTTGTCTGTTGGATGCATGGAGCAAACTCTTTACTTTACTGCTTAATGTCTTTCCATTTATAGATCTGTTTGTTGCAGCACTTTAACTACTAATTGCAGATCCGAAGATGTTTTGCAGCCTTTATTGTTGTTAGGGCTATTAGTTATGCGTAGCTAAAGTGGTTCTTTTTCGTACGCTTCGACAAAGAATTCATACTAACAAATGGCGACTCCACACGGGTTTTAAATTACGACCGCTGTCGTTTTTCCTATTCCTGCATATCCAGCTACTTCAGGCCCTAGGGCTTCTTTTTTAGCTGCTTATTTTTTCTCTTTTCATGTCATTTTTCTCACATAAAACCCTAAAAACCTAAAATTTCTAACTTCCGTGTGTTTCTGGCCCTATTGCGCAGGTAAGCGACACCAGCCGCAACTACGGCAGCACCGAGAAAATCTGCGGCGAGCAAGCTGAACCGAGTCGCACCTTTTGGCACATTTCTGCGACCTCCACTCGGACAAGGTCGAACACAGAGCCTGCCTTTTTTCCCGGCTTATTTTTTTACGAAATTTTTTAAGGTTACTGCTGCGGCCTCTACCGGGGTTTTTTCCAGCCTCTGTCTCAGCCCGCCTTGACCAAGATCTGATCTGTTTTTACTCATCTAAGTGGGAACCCAGTCCCTTAGGGCTTTAGTACCCTCCACTTTTTTTGGAAGAGTTTCAGCTGTTTCAGCCGTCGGTTTCAGAGCTTCAGCCCCCTCTTTTTCCAGATCTGTTACCTCACTTTCAGATCCATCGAAATCAGCCTCTTTTCCTTTCAAATCACCTCTTGTCGTTTTGTTTGGACTTCTTCTAGAGGCCTCTGCCTTGCCCCCCCCCGCCCGGGTTTTTTGCTGATTTCCCTTTTTGCAGCCACCTTGCCTCTGTCTCTTGGCTGTGATCTGCACCCCTTGTCTGCAGCTTTATCCTCCAGATCTCTGTCCCCTTTGACCCTAGATCTGTCGAGCTTCCTTTGTGTGTGTTTCCATAGTTTTCCCTTTCTTTTCAGCATAGTTGTGAGATACCCACCTTCTTGGTTTAGATAGATGCATACGTAGCTGTTATTTTTCTGTTATTTCAGCATTTTATTCTGTTCTCTGTAGGTTTATTTTCAGCTACGTCGCACACTTTTTCTTGCTCTCAAACAACGGAAAGGGTTTAAAAATTAAAATTAACGCACGCCACACCCTGACCCTAAGTGAAGAAGCGCCTGGTTTACACCGCCTGGCAAAGACTCTAAAATCAATTGTCACTGCACCTTTTCTGCCCTTGACCTTCTTGATTTTGTCCCTTTCTGCCCTTGTCAGTTTCCTTCTTCCTGTCATCATTGCGCCCCCAAGGCGCCTTTCCCGGAGACTTCTTGGCCTTCACCCTCGGTTTCCGGTTGATCGACCTGCTCCGCACCGCCGTCGTCGAGCCAGTCCACCTTCGAGTCCGCACTCCGACTCCTCTCCTGATTCATCGGGTCCCCCTTCTCCTTCCGGTTCTCCCCCTTTTTACCTTCACCATGTCTGGACCAGGGCCTAACGCTAGCGGTTCTCCCGGCCCCAATGCCGGCCCTACTTCTAGCGGAACCGTCACAACCACTACTCCGGCCACCCCTGTGCTGTCGTACATTGCAGGCCTCAGCCTCCCCGATTTCCATTAGTTGATTAACGACCCAATTCACCATAATACTACCTGGCCCGCTATGCCCACCAAACTACCCTCTGATATCCCTAAGTTCGAGGGCCTTAATGGCGAAGATCCAACCAATCACGTCTGATCTTTCCACATGTGGTGTTCCTCCAATTCCATTACCGATGACTTCATCCGTCTTCGTTTGTTCCAACGCACGCTTACTGGCGAAGCTTCTAAATGGTATGTCGAACAGGCCACTTCCTCCCATACCACATTCGAGACTCTTGCCCAAGCCTTCTTGTCGTACTTCCAGCTCCCTCTCCGATACGACACTGGTATGGAGCTCTTGACTTCATTTAAGCAATCCTCTTCCACACGCCTTTCTGCCCATGTTCAGGAATGGCGACGAAGACGGAGCTTATGTCGAGCCCCTCCCTTTGAAGATCGGGTTTACATCGACTGGTTCCTTCGCACCCTCCCGTCTCCCATCGGCAAAGATGTCGCCTCTCACTTTCCTCAATCTGAAGAAGCCGCCCTCCAAATAGCTTTAAAATATGACTTGATCTACGCTCAATCGGGTTATGTTTATACCGTTCTGCCTGACATCCCCAGGCCCGGTGGCGCTAACGCCCCGGGGGCATCTCATTCCGCCGACGGTATTGTTGGATCTCTTTCCCACCCATCTGCTCACCCTCCTATGAGCCATGGTATCCCTCAGGGAGGGGCCAGTACCTCAAGCAATCTTCCCCCTCCCGGCAACATGTATCCAGGATACGGCATGCCTCCTCCTTTTGCCCAACCTCCTGCTTACCTCAATGTCGCCCAACCCAACCCTTACCTTTATCCACAGCCTGGTGCGCCAGCTCCTCCAGCATATGCGCTTCCGCCTCCCTTGCCTCCTCACAACCTGCAACAGCACTTACAACCCCCTCCAGGGCAAGTATTTGCACAGCAGGGTGCGATTAATCCCCCTTCTTCTCAAAGAAGGCGGCGAGGCAACCAGAACCCATCTGCCCCCGGTAACCGAGGACCCAATTCTGGTATGGACCCTAACACTAGCAACCAGCCTCAGGGCATCTCGCCCAGGCCGGACAAGCCGCTTCGCACAAACAAGCCCTGTTCGTGTTGCGGTGTTTACGGTCACTACACTCACGATTGTCCTCTCTTACCCTAGATGCGACAGATGTGGGAGTCTCAAGCCACATTGCGCGGACAACACGCCTCCCCTCACACTCCTCCTAATGTGGCCACTACCCAGCCAGCTGTGTTCACTGATCCTTTCCCTCAACAGGGATTCGTGGCTACCCAACCCCCCGACAGCCATGTAGCCACCCCCTCGTCCATTTCTGGTTCCTCTGACTACCAGATCCTTATGATGCGCTCCAATCCTTCCCCTTCCCTCGACCTTCACCTTCAAACTCGGTCTCGCCAGTACCCCAAGCCTCCTGCTCAGTCTGCTCCCGAGCCTCCATCTTCAGGTTCTACAGAGCCTCTTTCGACATCCAGTGGCCCCTTACACATCCCTCAACCCAAAGTTGAGGTTCACCCAAAGATTCCAAAGGGTCCATTACGCCGAAATGCTGCTTCTGGTCGAGCCGCCCAATCGTACAGTATAGTAGATGATTTGGCACAATCCCCTGCTGCCATTTCCACACTGGAACTCCTCCGGTCGTGCCCTTCCCAACGGAAGGCTCTACTATCTGCCGTGGGCGCTGTTGATCCTGCTGATGACCAAATGATTGTTTTCGACGCCACTCAATCGGACCACCCTCCTCTTCCTCCTTCCGTTGCTTTCCAAATCCCCGTCAAAATCCGGAACGCCACTGTATCCCGGTGTATAATTGATGAGGGGGCATCCACCTGTGTGATGTCCGCTTCGGTTTGGAAGCAACTCGGATCCCCTGAGCTGGCCCCTTCCACGATCACCCTTTGAGCGTGGGACGGTCATGCCTCCCAGCCTATTGGCCTGTTTCGTAACTGTCCCATCACCCTCGCCGGTAAGACTGTTTGCGTTGATGTCGAAGTCATTGACGCCCCTCTAGACTACAACATCCTATTTGGGCGAAGCTACACCTATGCCATGTCTGCTGTCCCATCCGCGGTCTTCCGTAAGATGTCTTTTCCACATAACGGGAAGATAGTCACCATTGACCAGCTATCGTATCATGAGCCGTCGTCTCAGTCCTCCTCCGAGACGACCATCTCTTCTGTAGCCAACAAGCAAACCGTCGATTCCTTGACCAGTGTCTCCCCCGGCGTTTATAAAGATTCCACCCTGCTCGGTACTTTTCCTCACCTTCCCCCCCTCCTATTACGGATCCCAGCTTGTCGAATATTTGCATGATGCAATCGTCTCAGGCTGCCCATAAACGGCCTGCCTCGGCTAGTCCGCACCCTCCCCCCGGCCCTCCGCAACCCGCTCCTAGCCATTCATCTCCGCCAGCCGGACCTCCTCCTTCCAGCCCTCCCCCTACAGCTGGTATCCCCGAACCTCTTTATCCTCCAGGCTCGGTCCCCCCCGGCCTTAACCATCTTGGAGCCGTACCTCCTGGTCACTACCCTGCTGGACAGATCCCCTTCTTGGCTCCCCCTCCTGGAGTATATTCTGTCCCCGTTATGGCCACCCTCTCTCTCCCTAACTTGACCTTGGGTATTCCAGTTTGGTACCTTGACCCCCCGGCCGCCACCCCCCCTGGTCACCCCAAACCTTACATGGCTTTGACACCGGTTCAACCGGTCCCCCTCGCTTCCTCCATAGCCACTGTGCCCCCAGCACCTCCACAGGACCCTTCTCATTTTGTGACGGCTCCCGTGAAGACAGGCAAAGCCCGAAGGGGGGAAACCCATCACGATCCGGCCCCCCCAACATCCGTTACCCCCCCACGACCACCAAAGCCCGCCATTCGATGCGCTTTGTGTGATGTCGTCGGTCATGCCACTCACATGTGTCCTGAATTGCCCCACCTCAAGCTTCTGGTCAACGAGACATTCCCAGACTCTGATCTCCCAGAAGTACATGTCACTATCCCCGACTCCCTCCCAAAACTCAAACACTTGCGCACAAACCACCCTTGTGCCTTGTGCGATTTTCACGGCCATTACACCCACCTCTGTCCCCGCCTTGATGAGTACCGTTCCTCCTTGGACTTGTACCGCCAGTTCAAGGCCGCTTCGATCGGACCAGAGGACATTCACATTCTGCCTCCCGCTGTTAAGCCAACGGAGCCCTCAGTCACCATTTTGTACCTGTCATCCTCCATGAGACCATTGGGGAACATTCCATCTGAATCCTCCCCTGTTGTTTCGCTTGACCTCCCTTCAGCGGTCATCTTGGGCTCAACATCGGTAGATCCGTTATCTACTTACTCTTCGGTCACCCATTGTGACGATGCGCATGTGAACCACTCTTCTCATGATGATGATTCAGGCCACTTCACCACGTCAGGTAGTTCTTCTTCCACTAGTCACCCCATCTTCTATCACGATGACGACATTATGGAAGAAATTCCCACCCCTGACTTCATCTATTCCCCCCTACATCGAACCCATGCGTTCACACCACATCCACCTTGTGGTCATTACATCGAAACCCAATGTTTGGGTAAGGGGGCACCCACATTTGAGAGACCAAGAGAAGCCATTCTCCACCACTCTCCTAGTGTATCTGGTCGTGTTGACTCTAGACCCCGTATTCTTCCACAGTTAGAAGAACCTCTAGAGTCCCATATCACTTCAGATCACTCTCGGGATGATACCCCTTATCGTTCCCTCATCTTACATCAGCAACCCAGTCTCTTAGACATTATTATTGACCAACCTATAGCTTTTCTACGAGAGCATCAGTTCATTATCTCCAAATCCTCCTTTTGGGATAGTGACACCAAGTATGCCAATTCGGAAACTTAAAGTCCATTTGATCCCTATATGCAGTACCAAAAGAGATTGGTAACACTCCATTTCCTTTCTCAAACTGCATAACCATACCCAGAACAAATGGCACACTACATCATTAAAATGTGGTTAGATTCCCCTTTTTATAAATACATTTTGGCATGCCCACAGCATGTCACACAAACTCAAAAAATGGGGGCACCACCTGCCCCTACATACATCACTGGGGGCACCATACGCCCCCCCATATATATACTTATGACATGCCCATAGCATGTTCCAAAAACTGGGGGCACCATACGCCCCCCCATACATATACATCCGACACGCCCATAGCATGTTACAAACAAAATCCAAAAACTGGGGGCACCATATGCCCCCCCATACATTCTAGGGGGCACCACTTGCCCCTACACACATCCGAGAGGGCACCATATGCCCCTATATCGGGCCACTACACGACGAACGCCCTGATCCACCTGGATCTCTGTCCGAAGTGTTCCCAGATCCCTCTCTCTCCAGTTGACCCGCAACTCTGCCATACCTGCACAACCACATTCTTTTTGTCAGGGTACAGATCGGGAAAACCATAACCACACACCACAACCCAACTCCCAGCCATCAAACAGCACCAAGCCCTCCTCGTCTCCCGGGTCGCAGTTTTCTGCCATTTTCTGGACCAGGTCGCACTTTTTGCCCCCAAACCTGCGTCCTGGGTCGTACTTTTTGCCCCAAAAAGTGCGACCCGGCCATAGAGATGAAGAAGGGGCTGTTTCTGGGGGTTTTGGGCCCTAAACTGCAAATGTCATCCAACAACATGCAAGAGCAAGGTTAGGCCTCGTACCTCCAACTGACGGATCTCGCTTCCAACGGTCGGTTTGTCCGCTACGTTCGCCGCAAGATTTAGGGCCTTCTCTCCACATTCACCACAGCAACAATAGCAAATGAATGATTTTGGAGGGAAAACTGCCTCATTCAAGAGAACCCATGTTTCTCCTTTCGACTGCTGCAACCACACCGTAGCCCCGTTCGACGAACCGTCAACACCGCTGGACAGATCTCACCGAGCTCTCAAATGGGTTTTAGTTAGTTTTTGGTGATTTGATACTTCACCCGGACACATTTTTTCCACGAAGGGTCACTTCATCGCTCCTTAAAATCGAATTTCCTCACTTACGACACTTGTACTTGGGGCACCATATCGCCCCCTTACTTGTCCATGTTCATGTTGATTTTCGTCATGAGTGCCCACCTTGTACTCATGCTTCCTTGGTCCCCCATTGGGGCCTTTACTGTGTGGCAGCACTATCATGTCGCCCTTGTTTAGAGCATCCGAGTTGAGTCATCATTGCATTCATGGAGTCTATCCCACGGCCTTTTACACCCTACTATAGCCCTCCATTCTTTTTTGCTTGGTTCCTCTCTTGTGTCGCATATCATGACCTTCAGCCCCACTGTCCCCTATCCCTTTCGATATTGTGTCAGTCGCTGCCATGTCATTCATGCCCTTTATGCTCTAACAAGGGAAGTCGTCCATTCGCCACTCCATCCTTCCCCTTTCCACTATCATCATTGGTGTCAGTCTGTCTGTTGCTCTATTGTTCTTCTCTCGTGCCTTAGTTGAGGATCTCTCATTGCCTCACCTACGGCGGACCTCCTTCTGTCGACATCAGCACATTTATTCCAGAAGCAAGGTCTAGAGGGCGGTGTACCTTGGTTCCAGCTTCCACTCTTGTTCGGTGCCTCGGATCAGGCAAGGGGATCTCTCCCTTCCCTTTGACTTGATTGCTTCTCCGGCTCTTTTCAGCATGATCGAGATTCGTATACTGGACAGTCCAGTGACCCAGCAGCAGCTCTTGATGATTCCCGGGCGTGTGTGAGATGTCTCAACCCTCATGAGGGGGTGGCCCTGCAGGTAGCCCCCCACATGCCCGGATGACCTCTTCATTGCAGCCTTTGATGCCGCTCCGGATTTTGATGATGATGGCCTTAGCCACTTGCAGCACCTCTATGATTCGCATGTATCAGTCAGATTTTGTGAGCCTTTCCCCATTTACAGGGGGCATTTGGGTTGTATTTATCTCATGTACTCAGATGATATTGTACTAGTCCTGGCTGTTATCCCAGGCACAGCATGTATGTGAGACTATTCATTGTATTTTTATCTGGCTCTTGATTATGCCAGCTGTACTCTATGGTTTGGTCCCTTGTTCACTGGACACACTATTCTTTTGTACTTTGTCACGGCGGGCATAGGTATGCCTCCCCCGCCGCCTTCAGCACAGGTACCCTCTCATAACAGAGACTTGTTGCACCTGCGAGTCTCGTCTCCTCGGGGTCTAGTCCTTCAGCACACTATCTACCTCATATTTCTCTCTCTGACATACCCTTTTGTTGTCTAGTGATTGTCTTCTTACAACGTACTTCGGTCATACGATTTGCTCCTGACACTCGCACGCTGGGGGGCAATCTGTCACACCATTTTTTGGTCATCTAACTCTTCATCATTAGATGGACCCAAGTACACCATGTAAGACCAGTTTTACCCCAAGTAAAACTGCTTTCACTATGTTAATTAGGACACCCCAAAAGGAATAATTAATTAAACCATAATTTAATTATTATTCCCAGTCATGTTTAACCCAAAAACAAAGAAATTAATGAGATAAACCCATAGTTATCTTATTATTTTCTAGGAATAATTATTTAATAATATTCCTTGTTAAATATGAACAAATCAACCACCATTAATCAAATAAATCATTATTTATTTGATTATATCCCAACCACTTCCTTAAAAAGATAAATAAATCATTTATTTATTTATTTTTCACTAATCAAGGGATTTGACCCAAGTCAAACACCCTTTCCCTCAAACAAATAATAATAAAATATTCCATAGAGGTGGATCTAGATGTGATTAACATTATTTTAATCATGCACCAAGATCTAGAAGGACCCAATATTTTGTTATAAAAAGGAGGGTTTTCCCCATCATTCTTCACCTTTTGTTGCATATTAGATCACTCTGGATCTATACACTTGGTCTCATTTCTGCCATTTTGCTCCCATTGAGCTCTACCTTCTTCATTGGGTTTTTCTACATCTACAAGAGAGAGAAAGCTTAGATCTGAAGTGCTGAGGACTACAAAGAACCCATCCCATTGAGGAGATCTGGATACACCTTCTTGTTTCCTCCCAGGTGCCCTGTAATATAAAAATTCATTCAAAAATCGTGTTCTTGTCTTGTCTGTTGGATGCATGGAGCAAACTCTTTACTTTACTGCTTAATGTCTTTCCATTTATAGATCTGTTTGTCGCAGCACTTTAACTACTAATTGCAGATCTGAAGATGTTTTGCAGCCTTTATTGTTGTTAGGGCTATTAGTTATGCATAGCTAAAGTGGTTCTTTTTCGTACGCTTCGACAAAGAATTCATACTAACAATGACTCTTTATTTTCAGCAAAGGGTTTGAATTCTTTTGACACATACTTGGTATTAGGGGGAATGACCACTTTTGAAGAGGAAGGAATTTGATCATTGGAATGTGAAGGTTTGTTTAGAGGGCCCTTACCTTTGTCTGTGACTTTTTGTATTGTTGATTCCTTATGAGATGGTGCTTCTTTTTGGGGTAGCTCTTCTTCTCGATCTTGAGTACAAGTCCTCTTCCTAGAAGATCTGAGATCATATATTCTATTGAAATGTGCTTGCATGAAATCATAAAATTGTTTACAATAATGATCAATTTCTGCGTCTTCTGTGTCTCTGGATTTTTCTTCTTCTTGTAATGAGCACTCAGTTCCATCATTTCCTTACAAAGAACATTCTTCTCCATCACTATTTGAAAAAGAAATATTTTCATCCTCCAGTCCATAGGCAGTGTCTTCAGTAGGATCATCTACTGGACCTTCCAAGTACAGTGGGTGTGGTACTTGATCTTGTTGCTCTTTTGATTCCCTTGGCAATATTTGCAGGGGTGGTTTCCTATATTGAGGATTATAACCTCTGTTTTGAGCATTGTGAAAATTCTTGGAGGCTGAATTCTTAGTATCCAATTCAAGCTTGACCATTTTACCAGAAAGGTTCTTAATCATTTTTCTCATTCTTTAATTCTGTCATTGGCTGAGTCTCTATCTTGATAAGAGGTGGACACCTCTTCTTTGCCCCTTCTTCTAGTATCTTGTTCAGATTTTCCCTTTGATTTTCCAGTGGAGGAAAAGTTTGCTTCCAACTCTAGTGCATCTGACTGAGCATCATCTAGAGTAGCAGGATTTCTTTCACTGAGAGAGAAACCAAATTCTAAATCAAAAGCTACTACAAAAACAACTTTAGCAGCAGTTTGATGAGGTTTGATATTAGCAGGGAGACTCAGATACAATTTATTAAATATCTTGATAAATTCTGACACCCCTTGGTTATGTCTTTTCTTTAGTGTATTAAACTCAGTAGGACAATGTCCATGATCTTTTTTCTCTCTCCATTTTCTGAGAAAAGTATCTTCCATTATTTCGCAAGTGGTAATAGAACGACCTGCCAATGTCTTAAACCATCTTCGAGCTTCACCATTAAGAGATTGGACAAACAACCTTAAGACCACATATAAATGTTCCACATTAAAATTCTCTGTAAAAGCACAGAAGACCTCAAGGTGTTTTTGAGCATCAATCTCATTTTCCCCATTGAATCGGGGTAAAATCTTCAAATAATCCTGTGGCATATCATTCAACACTTAGGGTAATGCCAAAGGGGCATATTTATTTAGCAAGAAACCTGGAAAATTTTCCATTGGAGGGGGTGGAGGTAGTGCAATAGTTTGATGAGTAAGAGGAGGAGGAGGTGGAAGTGGGGTATAAATAACAATAGGAATGTAATGAACAGTAGCCTGAGGTGTTGAGGGGAATAATGGTCTGTTAACAGCAGACACTTCAGTGACTTCTTTAACCTCTTCAACCTCAGGAGTAGGGTGAAAATTATCTTTATTTCTGACACCTCCTTAGGGTGGACTATCTAAATAGTAATAATCGGTATCTCCCACAGTGGAGTCGAGATCTGGCACTTGAGCTTCTTGAGAAGAAGAGGATGGAAAGTTTTCTATAGACAATTTATGGATTTCAGAGTGGAATGATTTTCTTTCCCTTCAATTTATTATATGTATGATCTTTTCAGGGTCAGACACTGAAGGTGTCTTTTGCTGAGACGTATCTAACCTGAAGTGTGGCTTACGAGGAGCCAGGACTACAAATAGATTTATAAAATAAACAAATGTGGAGTCGCCAAGGTGAGGGATCTACAACTCTCAACTCTCCATACTCACCTACTTGAAGAGCGAATTATATTTTTTCGAGGCCCAGGGATTTACATTTTCTCAACTTCATTCCCCGGCAACAACACCAAAAAGATGTTGTCGCTCCTAGAGACAGCCTAGAGTTGTGATAGACCAATGCCTAGGACATCTTATATAGCAAGGAGCATATGGTATAACAGAGGAAGCTATCAATAAAAATCTCTCATGCTATCCCTTGTAAAACAAGGAATACTAATCTGAATGGGACCAAGACCTTCATAAAATGACACATAGAAAGGAATACTGCAGAGGCAACATGCAAAAATCCAATATAAAAGTAACAGAAAATTCAGAGACAACTTACTGTAAAGAGGGCCGATTCAGAAATACCTCACATAAATAAGTTATCAGAAGGTGTATGTAGTGAATGAAATATTGAGAAGATATTAGTTTTCATTGAGCTGATATCCAGATACAGAATACCACCATGCATGGGCTTACCAATATAAGAATCCATACATGACAATAGAGTTTTAAAAACACCCTCCCAAAGAAACTAATATAGCAGAAATACGGTTTAGCTGAATAGTGGAACATAATATCATGCCTGAGCCATATTTAAAGCGCTTGAATAATCCAAGCATGGGTATCAACTAGGATAAATCCATACTAAAATCAGTGAGCCACTCGCATTCCAGAAACATGATACAGGAAAGATGGATGAAATGAAATGATCTATTTAAATAACACATAAGAGAAAGTTACAGACTCTAAAATACCAAAGACCAGAATCCTCTTTAATAGATGGAACTCCTCCTCACTAAGACCCTATGGGCTCTGAGCCTTCATACAAGAGTTCAACAAAATGTATACAAAAATCCTTTCACTGCATAATTTTCTGATGAAATCTGGAACCATAAATCATCTATTCTTCGGGAGCTTTATAGGAGAACAAGAAAGCTCAAAAAGGGAGTAGGTGATGAATATTTAATTTTCTTCATAAAGACAAGATGGCTGAAACGTGCACGCCCATACTTCTGAATGACTTTGTAGAGCTGTATGTACTTTTCTACCTGCTTACTAGAATAAATGCACTGGGTAGAAGTCTCTTCAGGAACACGACAAAGAAATAAAATCACATAGACAGTCTATCCTTTCCTGAAAGAAAATGGTGTTGAAAAGAAATCCTTAAGGTATTTTTTCTGTGAATGGTACCCTCTGCCTTCTACTTCTGAATTCCTCGATCATCCATTGATATTTCTCTGCTGCTCCATTAATATCTCCATCTGTGCAAACTGAGCTTTGAATGACTCTTGAGGGTTTGACAGATTTTAACCGTACCTCTTTAATGGAAGTCTTGTCGACATATCTTCCCAGGCCTTTCTCCATAATTCCAACCTCTAAAAATGGTCCTTTTATGTGTTCTTTGTTACTGAAATCGAGGCTATAAATCATGGCGAGTTTCTGCCACTATAACCCTGCAAAACCCAAAAACGTGTTAGGAAAAATATGCATGGAGAGGATGGATGCATTGATGGTCGTCAGACTGGTGATGGGACTATGGAGAGATGGTGAGAAGTGCAGTGGAAGGTGATGTGGAATGGTGATGGCAGCAACATGCTCTGGTGCAGGTTGGCAGAATGCGGAAATGTGAATGCGAAACCTTTGAATTTTGAACCTTTGGATATATAACGAGTGACGGGCGAAATATGATAAGCTATGTGGAAAGGGTGACGTGGCGGAGGACACATGGTGGATGAATAATTAATCTGGACCGTTTGATCTCAGGAGGAGATCGGCGGTGGAAAACGTATCGGAGGGAGATGAAATGGTGGGCCAGGGGCACTATTGACTTGGATTAACACCCGTGCAGCTTCATGGAGCGACTACCATCGGATGGATCGCCCCAGATCGGACAACTCTCATGGATATCACGCCGTATCTACGGACGAATGATAATGCGCAATGGAGGGCAGTTTTTGAGCCATACGCGGGACACATGGCAAACAATGTATGGAATCGCTCCGAAATGAGAAATACTGCTCGCCTCGGAAAGGTGGTGCGATATAAACTACTGGTTTTGTACAGTGCACGGAGCGGGGACCACCGGGGTGGATAGGTTTCTGACCATTGATCTGCAGGTTGATCAGACGGTGGATAACCGATTAGAGTGGTGAACAGAGTGGGCCATGGGCGCGATGAAGGCTTGTGAATGCCGTTGGATCTTTACAGATCTACGGTTATAAACGCGTCCGATATATATATATATATATATATATATATATATATATATATATATATATATATATATATATATATATATATATATATATATATATATATATATGCGTGATAACCACTTTCAGGTTTAGCACTTGGTCTAGCACCCAGGTTACATGGAGAAAAATACTGAGGGGCTAGGGCCAAAAGGTGCCAAACCTTATATATTTTCAAATGCGGGTTTTGGCCATTTTTAATGCGATTTTGAGGCTAGGAAAAGGTAACGATAGGAAGAAAAAGGACTTTTAGGACAACCAAAGGGGGTTTGAAAGGTTTTAATGAGATTGCTGGTCAAAATTTCATAGGGGATGACATGATCAACAGTTTGTTTGGTTGAATTGGCACAGTAGAGCATGAAAGGTCTAGGTAGTATAGATAGAAAGAAGAAGTGTCAAATTCATTGGGCAATGGAGTCAAGAAGAGGTTTATGACAAACTTATCAATGGATATGGGATAGCAAAGGGAAAATCTAACTTGGCCATAAGATCCTTTAGTTTTTTGGAATGAGATGGAAATTAATGATTTGAAAGAGAGTTTGAATTCTCAACAAAGGGAACTTAAAAACATAACTTGAACATAAAGAGGTATTTGATAGACAAGGCTAACCATGAATTCTACAAACCACACTTTAAGCAAATGATGAATTCAAGACAACTTTTAAAATGAAATCTAAGAATCAGAAGAACATCCTATTTCCTCAAAGATTTTATTTCAAAGGACTTAGAAAACATAAAAGATTCACTGATAATTGCAGTCATAGAAGAGGGAACACTTAACACATCTATGATCACAACTATAAATACCTTTAAAACAATAGTTCAAGCAGGGACAGAGGGTATGATCAAAATAGACCTCCTTGGCTAACTGTAAAAAATGGTACTTCAAAGGGAGTCTTCAAAAACAATTTTCAAGTGGCAGTAGACAAGCATGGAAAAGCATAAATCATGCTGAAACCAGCTATTTGAAATATTAGAGAAATAAACAAGCATGAGGACTAAAGAGAAATATTAAAGACTCTAAAATACCTCAGCAGAAGAAAACATAAAACAATGAAGGATAAATAGGTCTAAGGTGCTTCCAGGATTCATTTCTTATCCTAAAATTTTCATCCTATTTTAGTAAGAATTTATGAAACATAATGAAAACAGGAAAAACAATAGACAATTCAGAATACATCACCAATAGCCAAGCTCAGGTATCCAATGATAGAGCCTTCTCAAGAACAAGCATGTCACAACATCATCAAGCTTCCAAGACTTCAATTTCTTCTTCAACTTCAAAACAAGCTATGTATTATTTCAGAGAGTTTCAACATTTACAACTAGTGACCAACCAATGCACTCCTCATCTTCTTCAAAAGTATTTGTAGAAGAAAAGAGGAGGTGGAAGAGTTTTAGGATTGAAGTGTAATAAAGTCTACACTAAATTCAACTCCTAGCCTTGAAAACCATGCAAGGCCTAAGGCATGAATGCATTTCAGTTACAACTCTACTTCATTAACTGTGTTTCTACTTTTTTAGGCTTAATGGGAAAAAAGTTTGACTTTGAGGCCTATTTATCTTTTGAAATAACTTCACTGACTATTTAGAATTTTTTCTTTCATTGGTAATAACTGCTCAGGTGTCTTTACACAAATATCTTCTGTTCTAGCAATAAATATGCCTTCTTTTGATTTATGAAAGTTGTAGGTGGCTCTTTGGTAGCTGAAGAGGATAATTGGCCTCTGATTTGGCAGTGAAAGCCTCCTTTGCTGATATTTTTCTCTGTTTTTCCTTAAAACACCTTAATCTATTCTTTATTTGTGTTTTCAGCTTAATTAGGCCTTGATCTTATCTTCGGGTCTTTGTTCCTTAACACTGTCTTTATCCTTTAGAAATTTGGATTAAAAACCTTGATCTTTAGGTTTTTAGGCATTAATCCCTTTATTTTTTATTCTTCATTGATACACTTTGCTCGACTTGTTTTATACAGGTGGATTATGCAGATGGAGGGTTTCTGAGATCGAGGATCATGCTCCAGATGATTCAAACATAGATTTTAAACCCTGCAGCTTCTTGTCCTTTGATTTTATGCCACAAAATCGTCATTATGAGATTTTTTGTCGATTGATTGTGACTGGGAAGAGCACAGAGCAAACATCGTCTAAAAACCTGCAAAAACACACAAACTTATTGTAAAATCCTGCAGAAATGGTTTAAGACTGCTTCAGAGGTTTGGTGAAGGGGATGGAGCTATGCGGAATGGAGGATTTTGCATAAAAAATGGAGAAAAACCCTTGTCGAAAGAAAAATGGGTGCAGATGAGGTTTGGGTGCAAGGATGAATAAGAGTCATTGATATAGAATGATCAACGGTCGAGATTTCCTGATGAAATCACTTTGGAGAATGATGGAGGGCGAAATACTTTGGGGTTCGATCTAATCTGGGTCGTTGGATTAATGCAATGGATCACTGAGATCAGGCGATGAAATGTTTTGGGGGAAAGGTGAAGGGCACCAAGTTGAAAATGGGAAATAACATCAACTGTCCAATTGGAAAAATGAATGATGGAGATCACTCGATTAAGTATTTCGAGAGGATAGAGGGAAGGTAAATAAATGGATCACGTTTAATCATAAGCTGTTGGATTAAAATAATTAACAGCCAGAATCAAAATATGAAAAAGACTTGTTGCGGAGGATGGTGGTAAGCGGAAAACCAGAATGGTTTTCATGTAGCATTGGGGCAGTTTTGAAAATTGGCCAAAAAAAACATGATACCATACATCGTTTGACACGCTTCCCCTTCAATACCGCCCATTTCGCATTTTTTTGGAGTGTTAAATTGCAGGCGCGAAAAAAATGCGAAACGTGATTTGAGCCATCGGATGGGGGGTCGGAAATCCGACGGTGCGGATCGCACGTGACGAGGAGAGTTGCACAACGGAGAAAGTGGTGTGGGCCAAATGTCGCAATTAGATTGTGTGGGGTTTATACATGGTGGATGGTAGGTCCCGACAGAAGTGGGGTTATCAGATTTGATTCCAATTGTTGGATCTTTATGAATGGAGGGTTAGATTTGAAAGATGGAGCTATTTCATATGAACAAAAGACAGTGTAAGGTAGGGGATCAGGTTAAATCTTGTCCGTTAGATCTTATAAACAGACGGTGGAGATTCATCGAAGGGGCGGGTTAATGAATAGAGGAAAAGGCAGAGCAGAGGGAAAGGTGGAGAGGAGGATGACCCGAGGGCCGTTGATTGATTTGGATCGACGGTCGACATTTATTTAAAATAAAAGGTCGGGAAAATGGAAATATAAAGGAAAATTGGGGTTTCAGAAAGGTTTTAGGCATTTTAAGCACTCGATTGCGGGACTGTGGGTCATATGAGGAAAGGGGTTATAGGAGTTAAGCCCTCAGGGGCTTAAGAAACCTTTATATGCAGAATGGGTGTTTTTAGGCCTAAAAATAGGGTTTTTGAGGCAAATTGAGGGTTCCGATAGGGGAAACAAGGGGATTTAAAACCAAATAAGGGAGAGTAAATTGTTTTAAAGGGATTTTGGACTAGTTATAGAGGTTAGATGAAGGTTTTTAGAAGGTTTTTATGAAGGGGTTAACGGTAAAAATGAATTTTTTTATGAGTGAAAGGAAGGGTGAAAAATGAAGGGGTAAATAGGCTTTTAAGTAGTCTTTCTCTTGGTGAACAACAGGCTTTTTAGGATAAAGAGGAAACAAAAGTGAAGATTAAATCAAGAAATAGTAATCATCATAAAAACATTAAAGGATGACAAGTTTTCAAAGGGAATTATCTCTTGAAGTTTTGAAAATATAAGTTTAGCCACTTCTTGGTATAACAAAATTTATAAGTGGCTAACAGTGGCTCCACTTGGGGAGGACAACTGGTCTTTTAGGTGTCCAGAACCTCATTTGTAAATATCTGGCTTTTCATTAAACCAGTGCCTTCATCCATTGGGCAACAAATTTTCTTTTATTTTTCCGATCTTCTTTTGATTTGATGATATCTGCAGCAATTTGAAACAGTGGAATTCTATGAAAACAACATGTCTACCTACCCATTCCTGTTGATCCTAACATTTTTCTTCTTTCAGAGTGCATTTGGACTAGCAAATTCTCTTCAACAACATTTTATTATTTTGAAAAAACATAAAACTAATCTATTTCTACTCTTATTTCTCCATGAACTCAGTTTAAATAGTTGAGTTCATAAGATTCTCTACCTAACTACTATCTGTCAGGATTAGACTGTCTGACAGATTTTTATTCTCTAAATTCTAAAATAGAAATTATAAAGCAGCCAAGTAGGGATTAATAAAATTGACTTGCTGCAGATCTATGGCATAAAAGCAAGCTGTACATAGATTTTATTTGCAGAAAAATAAAACAAAATTTTTGAAGGCTTAAGATCTAAAAACTAAAACATCCTTCACTATCTCTTCAGCTCTGATTTTGAATTTGTTTGAGCTATATTTTCTTTCTTTCTGGTCCAAGTTTTGAGCATATTTGAACCAGTTCTTCATCAATATCATAGGTTCAGGATTTGAGCTTGTTTTAACCTTTGTTTTCTATCCTAATCTACCTTACTGAGAAGCCAAGATTATGATGTTTGGCTGATCTAATTCACTAACCTATCAATAGTAAATTGAAAAACTAATTAGTCATGATTAGGTTGTATGACTAACTAGAAGTGTGTTTTGTAGTAGTGGCATTTGAGCTTGCACACTTTCATACTTTGTCTCTCTCTTTTGGTATGGGGCTGTACCTTTCTTGTTTTTACAATCCGCCCTCTTTTATTTTTTTCTTGTTTTGTATTTTTCTTTTTGCTTCAAGACAAAAATAAAAAACTAACTTCTCAAAGCTGAGCTTTATTGACATTCCTATCTAACCTACTCTAAATTGGAATATTTACATTTTTAACTTACAAACTCCCCTTTCCAATACAACTAATCCACTAAATGATTCCATGATTGGTCCTTCTTCATCTCTTTGGGCAAGCTAGACAAATAAGGCCACTCCCATTCCTTTTGTTTTTTGGCAATAGTGCTAAATAATCTTCTTGCTTTTGGTAATACACTGCTCCTAATAACTTTTATCCCTTCTTCAAATATCTTCAAGAAGTGAGCATAGGGATCTTGAAACAATGCCTGGTTATGAATATTTGTAAGATGGGTTTCAACGAGGGTTACCTTTTTATCCACTGGATCAAGCTTAAGATTTTCTTGAGAAAGAAAAGCTTCCTCACCTTCATCATTATCTAAACTGGAGGACTCATCATATATTGCAGTGATGTCCTCTTGTTGTCCTGGTATGCTCTGATTTAGTGGACTGTACTTTGTGAAAATATCATCATGTTCTTGAGTAGGGGTATCTTTTATTACCTCAATCCTCTCAGGAAAAGGCTCCTTATCTTCATCCTGCTCAAGAAATTCCTCTTCCTTTTTAATCTCAACATTACAACTAATAGATTTCTAATTCTTTAAGAAGCTTTTCGGATTATCCACATTGCTAGAGAACGAGTGTCGACGTTTCGAATCCCAATGGGGATCCATCATCAGCACAATTTTTTGCTAATTCCCAATTATATGAAATTTGTTTCTAATGGGCTGCATTGTTTGATTACTGCTTTCAAGCTAATTTTTTGCTAATTCCCAATTATAAGAAATTTATTTCTAATTGGGAATTACTAATTCCCAATTATATGAAACTTATTTCTAATGGGTTGCATTGTTTGATTACTGCTTTCAAGCTAATGATAATGAAATTCATGACACCAATCCACTGATGGTTGTCCTGCATGATTAGTTTCCTTTTGGAGCTTATTATCATCATCATATTTACAAAAAATGGAAAATCATTAGTATAAACAATTTCACCAATCAAGCATATTGGGTTATCAGTTTGTTTCTCTTTTAGCTGATCTACAAGTTTATTTTTTGTTTCAAGACAACAAGATTCAGTAGGTATATGAGCATAAGTGTTTTTTTCAGATTTTCTAAGGGCTAGCTGTTTAGTTAATATCTGATCAATTTCTTCTTTTGTAAAAAGAGAAGGAATTTTATCTTTGTTTTGGACAGAAAAAAACAGTCCTCTTCCTCTTGTGTTGACTAATTTTGAGGCTGGATGTCTTCTTGAGCCTCTTCTAGGGAAAAATTATTTTTTCTTGCAGGAAAACTTTGAGGATTCTCTTCTTTTTCCTGATCTATCTTAGTTTCAAACAACTCCTCATGATTTTCATGTCAGTCACTTTAAATATAAGGTTCATGAGTTGTTTCTAGTATATTTTCAGGATGCCATTCTTCTTTAATAATCTGAAATGAGTAATAACATAAGGGAAGAGACTCTAGTTGTGTTGTCTCTTCTCCTATTTCATATTTTTTGAGTTCAAGATGGCTTATGTTATCCTCAAGGCACTTCCCACTTTCTGCCTTTGCATTTTGGTCATAAATTTCTCTTAATAGTGTAATACAAGATAGAGGCATGCAGTCAGAAGTTTCTTGAAAACTTTCTTCATTGTTTTCTTTGTAATCTTGCTCATCATACATATTTTGGTCATTGTATTCGTCTTCTAGAGGTTGAGTTTGGTTTTTATCAGGGAAAGGAATAAGTTGCTCTGGGTAATCAACATTTGTATCAACCTCATGCATATCCAATCTTTTATCAAGTATATACACTATTTTTCCAATTAGGTTCAATAATGTGATTAGTTTAGCTTCCCTATCTATACTTGGATTCATATTTGTAATAAAGAGGTCACTATATCTTATCGACCAGTTCAGGGTCTTCTACTAGTGGAGTCATTAGGTCTTTTGGAAGTTGTGGAGTCACCAGGTGGAAGATTTTGATCTTTGTTGTCCACCAACAGCATGATTGGGTTTGCTCAATGCATTCCCAGGAGAGTTTACAAGGACTAGTGAAGTAATAGGCCTACTTGAGGCCAGTGGAGTCACCAGGTGGAAAATTTTTAGCTTCTATGAAGGTAAAATGTTTTATGGTTCCACCACCATGTTTATTATGAAGCCAATCTGAAATATTTTTGGATTTTGTATATTTATATGGTTATGAGAGTGTCCTATGTCTGATCTTAACACTTAGCTAAGGTGCTAAAACAAATATAGTCCACTCTATGGCTTAATAACTGATTTTCTTAGATATTTGTAGGACTAAAGAGCTTATAATAGTTTGCTAAACTATCATATATTCAATAGGTCCCACCGTGATCACCATTATGTTGGGATCCTGTGTTTTGATAGATTGTCTAACCAAAATACAAGGCAACATCAGAACCAATCTTTAGAGTTCCAGGATCTAGTCCTCCTGTTCTCAGAGAGGGATCTCTCAAATTGTTTGCAAAGGTATGTCTTGTTTTCTTTTAAGTATTGATTTTAGACTAGTTGTTAAGTGTAAGTGTTTGTTTTTTTTGTTTGGTTGAATTGGCACAGTAGAGCATGAAAGGTCTAGGTAGTATAGATAGAAAGAATAAGTGTCAAATTCATTGGGCAATGGAGTCAAGAAGAGGTTTATGATAAACTTATCAATGGATATGGGATATCAAAGGGAAAATCTAACTTGGCCATAGGATCCTTTAGTTTTTGTGAATGAGATGGGCATTAATGATTTGAAAGAGAGTTTTAATTCTCAACAAAGGGAACTTAAAAACATAACTTGAACATAAAGAGGTATTTTATAGAGAGGGATAACCATGAATTCTACAAACCACACTTTAATAAAATGATGACTTCAAGACAACTTTTAAAATGAAATCTAAGATTTAGAAGCACATCCTATTTCCTCAAAGATTATATTTCAAAGGACTTAGAAAACATAAATGATTCACTAATAATTGCAGTCATATCAGAGGGAACACCTAACACATATATGATCACAACTATAAAGACCTTTAAAACAATTTTTCAAGCAGGGACAAAGGGTATGATCAAAGCAGACCTCCTTGGCTAACTATAAACAATTTTACTTCAAAGGGAGACTTCAAAAACAGTTTTAAAGTGGCAACAGACAAGCAGGGAAAACCATAAATCATGCTGAAACCAACTATTTGAATTGTTAGAGAAATAAACAAGCATGAGCACTAAAGAGAAATATTAAAGACTGTAAAATACCTTAGCAGAAGAAAACATAAAAAAATGAAGGATAAATAGGTCTAAGGTGCTTCCAGGAGTCATTTCTTAGCCTAAACTTTTCATCCTACTGTAGTAAAAATTTATGAAACATAATGAAAATAGGAAAAACAATAGACAGTTCAGAATACATCACCAATAGCGAAGCTCATGGATCCAATGATAGAGCCTTCTCAAGAAAAATCATGTCGCAACATCATCAAGCTTCCAAGACTTCAATTTCTTCTTCAACTTCAAAACAGGCTATGTATTATTTAAGAGAGTTTCAATATTTACAACTAGTGACCAACCAATGCACTCGTCATCTTCTTCAGAAGTATTTGTAAATGAAAAGTGGAGGTGGAAGAGTTTTAGGATTGAAGTGTAATAAATTCTACACCAAATCCAACTCCTAGCCTTGAAAACCATGCAAGGCCTAAGGCAGGAATGCATTTCAGTTACAACTCTGCTTCACTAACTCTGTTTCTGCTTTTTTAGGCTTAATGGACAAAAAGATTGACTTCGAGGCCTATTTACCATTTGAAATAACTTCACTGACAGTTTATAATTTGTTATTTCATTGGTAATAACTGCTCAGGTGTCTTTAGGAAAATATCTTCTATTCTGGCAATAATTATGCCTTCTTTTGATTTATGAAAGCTGCAGGTGGATGTTTGGTAGCTGAAAAGGATAATTGGCCTCTGATGTGGTAGTGAGAGCATCATTTGCTGATATTTTTCTCTGTTTTTCCTTAAAACACCTTAATCTGTTCTTTATCTGTGTTTTAGGCTTAATTAGGCCTTGATCATAGTCTTCGGGTCTTTGGTCCTTAACACTGTCTTTATCCTTTAAACCTATGGATTAAAAAACTTGATCTTCGGGTTTTTACTCATTAATCCCTTTATTTTTTATTCTTTTCTGATACACTTTTCTCGGCTTGTTTTATACAGGTGGATTATGCAGATGGAGGGTTTCTGAGATCGAGGATCATGCTCCAGATGATTCAAACATATATTTTAAACCCTACAGCTCCTTTTCCTTTAATTTAATGCCACAAAATAATCATTCTGGGCATTTTTGTCGATTAACTGACTGGGAAGAACACAGAGCAAACATCGTCTAAGAACCTACAAAAACACACAAACTTATTATAAGATCCTGTGAAAATGGTTTAAGACTGCTTCAAAGGTTTGGTGAAGAGGATGGAGCTGTGCAGAATGGAGGATTTTGCAGAAAAAAGGGAGAAAAACCCTTGACGGAAGCAAAATTGGTGCAGACGTAGTTTGTGTGCAAGGATGAATAAGAGTCGTTGATCTAGAATGATCAACGATTGAGATTTCCTGATGAAATCACTTTGGAGAATGATGAAGGACGAAAGACTTTGGGGATCGATCTAATCTGGGCTATTGGATTAATGTGATGGACAACCAATATCGGACGATGAAATGTTTTGGGGGAAAGGTGAAGGGCACCGAGTTGAAAACATGAAATAACATCAATCGTTCGATTGAAAAAATGAACGGTGGAGATCACTCGATCAAGTCCTTCGGGAGGACAAAGGGAAGGTAAATAAATGGATCACATTTAATCATAAGCCGTCGGATTAAAATAATTAATGGGTATGGACAGAGTACAGAGGTGAATTTTCAGTTTTTTCAAGGCTGCTAACCATAAACTTCATTTGTGCCTCTCTATATAGTCTCTTAAGCTGGCTAAAGACATGGATTGTGGCATATGACCCATCCATCTGCATTGTACCTTGCAGATTGGCACCCCATGACCTTGACAACAACATACCATACTTAGGTGGCACATCTTCCACCACAACATCCATAACCATACACTTGGCTTAGGTTCACACAGAGATCTTTGATTAAGCCAAGAATTTCACTCTGCTAGAGTCAAATGAATATAAATCCTTATAGGGTCGGGTTATCTCTAGGCCTAACTTCTCCATAATTACCTTAAGCATTAGGTTGTGTGAAGCCCCAGAGTCGTGCATAGCATTATGAAGGATTTTTTCATGGATATTGAGGCTCATATAGAAAAGAGGTACCACCCCTTCCTGAAACTTCCCTTCTATCTTTGGACCAAATATAAGGGCTGGTTGATCATCACTTAAATTGACAGTGTCACTATTTTCTCCTAGATTCAAAGCTTTCAAAATTTGACCTTTATATACATCCTGAGTAGCTAACTCAGTGAGAGGAACATAAATTTTGATTTTGGCTATCTCACTTTCCAAATTGAAAGGAGATTGACTCTTTGAAAGGCTTAACTCTGTTCTATTGGCTACCATTTTATTGGCAGAATCAGCTTGCTGATTCTCAGTATGTACAATATTTGAAGTTGTTTTATCAGGAGCATTAGCTACAATTCTAGTGCTGCTAGTTTCTTGACTTTGTTTACTAGTATTTTGGTTGTCCTTTTCTTTGTTTTTCCTAGAACTCTCAGCTGCTAATTTATTACTTTCAACAGTCAATTTAGGAGTTTTCTCAGGTCTTTTCTTGATGGTAATCTCAGAGGCCTTTGGTTTGGTAGTATCCAAACTCTTTTTGCTCCTGATTTCATACTGTTCTTTGACCTGCAGGATGGAATTTTCAAATCCTAACCTATAATCCTCAGATTCCAACCCTTCCTCATCCCAATGTGAGTATGAGGTCTGATTATTTTCTATGGAAAAGGTGTGAACTTGGTTATCTATTTCCACCATGTTTATTATGGTTCCTTCAGACTCTTATATTATCCCCTCATCTTCATCAAGGAAGTTCTCTTGAAATGGGGGTATGATTTTTTGATTAGAGTCTCTCTGTCTGTTTGGGGGATTGTTTCTCCTATAGTTCTAGTTCTGGTTTTGATTTTGGTCTATGTTCTGATTACTGACTGTGACAAAAATTTTATCCATCATTTTCTCTAGCCTTTCCATGTTTTTGGCTAGACTGTCATATTTGGGGTCGGATGTGGAAGCTGATGTGTCATCCCTATATGTCACATTCTTCTCAGTCCTCATTCTCGCTCTTTTTTCAATCAGGTTTGTCTCTACGCTCACTGCCCATCTTTGCATATCTTCCAATGTCTTGTAATCCCTATCCCTAAGCTGGTAGGCCATGTCAGAATCAAATCCTTTGGGGTTTTTCACCAAGGCCATTCCTTGGGGAGGCTTCATATGTGGTGGAAGGGCATTGTAAACACTGTTAAACCTTGTAGAATAGTCATGGACACTCTCACCTATATTTCTTTTCAGATTCTTTTATTTTGCTAGTATTTGGAGAGGGTTGGTCTTAACTTCCCATTTGTTTATAAAGGTTTGATGTAATGAGGGAAGATCCTGGATACTATTGGGAGGTAAGCCTTTAAACCACTTCTTCACCTCTCCTCCCAAAATCTGGGCAAAGATCCTCCTCTTAATGGTTTCATCTTCAATTTCCATGTTGTCAAAGGCATCTTCCATCCTGTCCACATGATGTTGAGATGTGGTTGACTCCTTTGTAGTGAAATGAGGGATTTTGTATTGATAATCAGTGGGTAGTGGAGCCAAAGGCTGTGTTAACACCAAGGGTGAATACCAGGCTGCCATGATGATGTTCTAAGGAGGTAGAGGATTGACTTGAGCCACAGGTATATGGATGAAATAAATGCTAGTACCAGAAACAAACTGTTGATCATATCTAGGGTGAGAGAGACCCAAGTTTTGGATAAAACGAATATTAGGGGGTGTAGATGGTCAGGTTTCTATGTCCCTAATGTGTTGACCACTATGTGATGGTGAACTTGGGGGCTCTAATTTAGTCTGGTATATGTACATATATATAAGTGGTGCATCTAGCAGTTGAAGACTGGGGCTGAATTTTCTCTATGAATGTGTCTGGAAATAGTTGATTTTCTAGGAGTGGGAGATTTCCTAAGAATTCTCTCTAGATTTTCAACTATTTCATGCAGGTTTGGGTTAGGACAAGCTCTTGTATGAATGGTTCTTGAAGCCAGTATGTTTTTCTTCAAACAAATAAGCTTAATCCTATGTGTTTCTTCTGATATGGATGATGTTGTGATGAAATCTGGTCTCCCAGTGGAGTTTTATGAAAACCAAGATAATCAGCAAGCTATTGATCACCAGTGGAGTCTTTTAATCATTAAGGAACTATGGAGTCACCAAGTGGAAGGTTTGGAATGTTTCAAGGATTTTTACTGTCCACCACAGTGTTTAACTACCAAAATTAGGCTAAAATGGTCTTAGTATCCCCAGTGGATTCTCCATTATGTTTGGAGATGACAACGGGATAGAAGACTAGGTAGCAGCGATTAAAAGCACACAAATTTTCTTCCCCAATGGAGTCACCATTATGTTTGGAGACGAAAATGGGACACAAGACTAGGTAGCAGTGATTAAAGGTACTCGGATTTTCTTCCCCAGTATGGTCGCCATTATGTCGAGGTTCCTATGTTTTGGCAGGTTTGGCTCTACCAAAAGATAAGACAACATCAGAACCACTTGGGACCTCAGGATCTAGCCCTCTTTGGTCTAGAGAGGGATCCCTCTATAAAACAAAAGATAGATATGTCTTTGAGGTTTAGTCTCTAGGTATTAGGCTAGTTATAAGCACAAGGGTTGTTGTTTTGTTTTGTTTGTTTGGTTGTTGGGAAACATGAAAGAACGGTTCAATGTAAGACAAAGAGGTGAGAAAAGAGGAGTTTGGAAAAGGGGAGATAATTAAGAGAACACTCGAGACCATTGGGCAATGGAGTCATAAAAGGGTTTACTTGCTATTCAATATCCAAGGCTTTCAATTGGGCTAGTCATCTAAAACAAAGGATCTTTTTAAAGATGATAGTGGGATGAAATGATAAGGAATGACGGTGAATAACAAGGAAAACTTCCGAGGTGGCTACCTAGGAACTGATCTAAGACAGGACATCCCTTAAATGTCTATGACCAAATTCCTAAAGAGGCTAACTCTTCAGACAATGGAAAACATTAAAGATCTAACACAAAGGTGAAGCCTGAAGATCAAAGAAAGGCTTTGAAACTTCAATGCTTTGACATTCAACTTAAGGGAACTTAGAAAGTTTCAAAAGTTAGAAAATGACCCTAGTGAGATAGAATCAACTCTAATCTCATATTATCCCAATTCCTTCAATTAAAACTAGACAAGAACATCGGAAAACTGACTCTGGAATTCATACATCAGCAAGTAGTGATAACCAAATACTATACTAGTTAAATTGCCTAGAATTAGTTCTTAGATTGCACAATTAGTAGAAAAAATCAAAGATAAGAAGAGAAAGAAGAATGGTACCATACAAGGGCATATCCTAAACCATTTTACTGATTCTTATCAGAGAAATGAAATATGATGAATTACAGAAGGAAAACAGAGACAGAGGTACGACACATCACCGCTGCGTTGAATCAGGATCCAAAAGAAATTTGTTTGTCGTATTAAATAGCAACACCAGTCATATAAAACATTGTCCAACAACTTGATATTCAGTCTAAAATCATCTCCTCTACCTATTTTACAATTATGCACACATAACTATATCTCAAGAGAAACAACTTACAATCCCCGGTTATCCGAACAAAAACCTTTAATATATATTTTTCAAGAGTTTTATAGATAAAAGAGAAGCAGAGGAGGTAGATGAACTTTAAATGAAACATTTAAAAAATAAGAAGAAGAGTGCTCAAGGCCCATTCTATTTTAATATCACTGCATTGACTCTCGGTACTCTTTGCATGAAAGAGTGGTCTTTGACAGGATGATCTCAACTCCAGGTATGTCTTCAATGTACTTTTCGGTTGTTTTTACTCTGGGACAAGAAAGGCAGATAAATGACTATTAGGCCTCCCATACTGTATAACAAATGCACTGGCAGTCTTAGGACTACTTTCATGTAGTGATTTCCTCAGGAACATTAATGGAGAATAATAATATTATGGGAACTCATCCTTTCTCGGGAAAGAAACTTCTGCTAATGTGAAATACTGATAATGATTGTTTCTATGCTTTAGACCTCATTAGGCCTTCTGTTTCATTCATAAGGTCTTCAATATTTTACATTCACCCTTTAATTACTGAATTAAAGCTTAAAATCTTCAATAACAGGCTTTAAATCTCTTAATTCTTCACTGATACTCTTTGCCGATTCTTTGACTGTTTGTGTCTATGGAAGTGTAGTTTTAATGGAGCTGGGGGTTTCAAAGAGTTAAACACTGGTCTCTAATGAAATATTTCATTCAAAAACCATCCCAGGCATTCTCTCTACGATCTTTGGCTCTGAAAATGACACTTTGTGCCACTGAACAACTCTGTTTGTGACCAATGAGACAGAGCGCACCCGTAATCTTTTCACACCTGCAAAACCACGAAAATCGTTAAGAAAATCCATGGGAGTGGAGTTTGGATGATGTGGGGGCCTGAGGGGATGGCAGCGTAGTAGTGGAAATAGTGGATGTAGTGGAGAAACAGTGAAAATTGTTGTATAATGGTGGATGTTGAGGAGGTGGTCCTACGCGGACGAGCGATCCCCTCTTTTAGCCGGCGGGGGGTCCTGGCAACAAACAAACAATGCCCACGGCCGCAAGCTCCTAGTTCTGAATGAAAAGACAGGATAAGGCCTACCTGGGATTGCTTCAGTCCAGAGAAAATGCCTGGGCTCCTTGACCTGGCAGATCTCGTCCTTGAATGTCGATGGACGACCACTACACAGAAGACAGATACCATGCCTCAGGAACAGTGCTCGTGGCAAATATGGTGGAAAAGGACTCTTATGGCATGTACAGTTCCACTAAGGTTGGATATAATCATGATCATCTAAGGGCTGATAAACGAATAGAGGGTGTGACGGTTGCAGCCATTAGCGCCTCATCGAACGTTGGGACAGTATCTCGCAAGCTATTGGAAAGAAACCTGTCCGGGATGTATGTTCATTAGTCTCCTTGCTTAATAGACCGCCAGGGAAAAGGGATTCTTTCTGGGCACAAAGGCTCTTGGGAATATGGAGATTCAAAGCTTAGGCACTTCAAGACTAGCTTGCCATCGGATTGAGCAGGCTTTTATAGATGGGGAAGGAGGGAGTTGGGATCCCTATTATTATGGGATTGGCCCTATCAACAAGGAAGGTTCCATGGGAGGTGGCAAAACCACTTCCCTTCCATAGAACTCCCGCAGCCAAACCTCCCAAATCAAGATAGGAAATGGTTTCTGAGTTTGTTTGAATAACTGTGTCCCTCATATAAAAAAACGGATCTACAAAATGGGTGGCGGAAGGTTCACTCTGACGGACGGCAGTGGCGCGAGCCTCTTTTCGAGATTTCCACGAGTGGCGCGAGAGTCTTGGGCTATACCGCGCCATTGCGTGGTACTGTGGGTTGCAGAGATGTCTCAAGGGGAAATGAAGCTCATACTCAGAGGGATGCATTGATGATGTTTTCAAGGCATGACAGTGTTCACAGGTCACATAATGGGTCCTCCATTGTGCGGGACGGGGAATGGTAGGGACGGTGACAAATTACTGTGTAACAGATGCCCCCTAAAGCATGAGCCCCGAGAGAGAGAGGGGTGAAATGCTTTACGAGAACATGTCCAACTGAAGGCCCGCCGTCGGAAAACCTGCACAGACAGATACAACTGATATCTCAAGTACATGATGTATATATATGGTATGGACGCAGCCATCCGAACAGAGTATGCTAAAATCCAGATCTAGGGTATGGGCGCAGCCATCCAACTAAGATCAAACAAATAGACTCATGTATGGTCGCAGCCATCCAATCAGTGAGTCATGTACATAATGATAATAATCCACAATCGCAGCCTGGATTACAACAGACACAATCCAGGGTCTTGCGCTCCATCTTGACCCAAACAAGTACAAGTTCGAGCATGTGAGTATGTGAGCTGATGTCGAACATGCAAGAACATCGTCTGATTACCAGCCAATGATGAAAGCTGTTAACAGACGCGAGAGAAACCACCAATAATGACAATGGTCCTCAGGGTACTACAGGTACAATCTACGGCGTGTGAATAAATGAGTTGACGTCGAACACCCGCAGAATCATTCGATCGGAAGTCAATGATGTAAACTTCACGTCGAATGCGACGAACCAGCCATTGAGGCATGCAGGCTCCAAGGTACCATCAGGAGTCTCTAGACCAACTTCACAGGACAAATGATTGAAAGTGTTGAGTAAATATGATTCAAAAGTGGACATAATGATTACATCTTGACACGGGCAGGAAAGAACCCTGTCAGCGCATGGTCAGACCCTTCAAGCAGGAGGAAGGGTGATGTTGCAGAGGCCAACTTCTCTTGAACATATGAACGGCACGACAATGGACTTGGCAGTATTTGACATCAATGGATCAAAGGTCATGGCGACGAGGCAGTGAACAGATGAGAGGTCAAAAGAGATTACCCAAACCCACGGAAGCAAGTGAAAAACGAGATGAGATTGTCCCCAACCCGACACGAATGCAGACAAGTGCCATGTTCAAGAGCGACATACTGCCGACACGACAACGATTACGGTTCCATTTTCCCCCACCATTTTGGTGAGTACCTCTTTATTTTTACACAAGCTTGAAGAGGATAGCATATGCTTGTCAAATAAATCCGTCCTTCGGACGAATCCATCCTAGTACATTTAACGAGTCATAGGAAGGAGAAACTCGGAGAAACGATGCGCTGACAGATAAATATCTTGAGTTTAACTTGGTGACAAAGGAAAAATTAAGGCGTCTTTCTGATTTAAAGGCTTGAAAAAATGAGCGGCGCTCCACGGGGTCCACGGTTAATAATAGTTTCCCGGATCCGAAAAGGAGTGACAATATTAGGAACTCCCTCCTAGTGGCAGAAAAATGGGATGTTTCTTTTCTAATGATAATCCACCCCCGGCCGAAAAAGGGTTACGTTAAACTTATACGAGGTGGATGTCGATTCGTGTCCATTTTAACGAGATCGAAACGACAAGGGCCATAAACGATCTTTCCATATTTAAAGAAGTGGAGAAAAAGGCTAAAGAATGACTCATACGGAGAACAGTGACCTCAAAGCTGCACTTATTGATTCCGATGCAGATGAAATTCTCCTGAAACAAATGGTCAGAAGTTTGACTATTAGACCACTCATCACAGCAGTTCCTCAGGAATGGGTGAAACAACCAAGTGAAGGCGTATGATCGGCCAAGCAAATGGGGACGATGGAGTGAGAAAACCAAGGCTCATCTGGCAGAAATAGGCTGATAAAATGGCAATCACAAGAGGTAAAATAAGAATGGTTTAATTTTTACACAAGCTTGAAACAAAGATAAACTATGCTTGAAACCGGTTTCATTTTTACACAAGCTTGAAACGGAAACAAACTATGCTTGAAAAAGTAAGCATGCCCCCGGCATGGTGACACAATTCGAGGTACATGCCCCCCAAGCTTCAGTCCATATGAAAAGCAGATGGAGTGAAGGTTAAAATTACAAGATCAAAAGAAAAGACTCGACTGGGATTTTACGAGATCTTATCAAAGACTCGAATTGAACGGGAACGTGTTTCATTGTTTTAACGAGGTTGACACATTAAAAGAACTATCCTCAGACATCCTTGTTTCATTTTTTAAGGAGCTTGACACAAGACAAGGAACTATGCTCCGACAAACCTTGTTTCATTTTTTAAGGAGCTTGACACAAGACAAGGAACTGTGCTCCGACGACCTTGTTTCATTTTTTAAGGAGCTTGACACAAGACAAGGAACTGTGCTCCGACCGACTTCATCATAATGAACAAGAAGTCATTGCTTCCAAGAGTTCCACCCCAGATGGGAGGAAATCATCCTGGAAGTCAGGACCCAATGCCCCCAGCACTCGATGCACGACGGCATCATCACTGAGCACAGGCACGGGGTAAGTAGCCACATAGTTGACCTGCGGCGGAGCAGATACAACGGGTGGATAGAAACCAGGAGGGGGTTATGGCGGACCAGATGCCATATTAGGACCGAAGAACGAAAGCTGATCAATGGTCACGATCCGTCCTTCATGTGGAAAGCACACCACGCGAAAGAGGGAGGAGACAAGGGCTCCCATGGCATAGGTGTAATCGCGCCCCAGGAGCAGATTGAAAATCCAAAGGGCCTGGAATGACCATCACGTCCATATGGACGGTTTTACCTCCCAAAGTAATAGGTAACCTTGGAAGGATCCCCAACGGTTGACTCGTCCTTCTGTTAAAAGTGAGCAGATTCTGCGTAACAGGCGCAAGCGGCGGCGAACCGAAAGCTTGCCAGGTAGTTGAAGACAGAATACTAACAGACGCACCTTCGTCTATAATGGTGCTGGATACAACCAGACCAAGAGCCTGTACCGTGATCTCGAAAGGCACGTAAGACGGAAGGCGAAATCCTGCAAATCGACTCCAATCAAAGGAGGCGATCAGACTACTCTGAGGGGCTACCATCGAAATGCGAATGTCTTCCCCTGATGTTACGAAAGCAGAAGTCTCTTCCATGACCTCCATCTCGAAGGCGGGAGGAAAATCCTCCGTAGCCTCCATCTTGGGAGGCGGAGGAGAAACTTCTTGAAGTACAGGGACAGGAGAATCTCTCTCCAAGTCTGAAGAATCTGAAGAAATCAGAAGGACATGAGGGGTGTGAGATCCACTCTCGACAGAAAAGACCTGGTGCACCGCGGACGGGGCCAGTTCAACCGATCCTACGACCAATGGTTGGTCAGGGACGGATTCGTGAATTTGAATTTCTGGGGGAGTGGGATCGACCAAGGATGACTCTTGACCAATCACGGCATCAGTCGGTGGAAGACTCAAAGAAATCTGTTTATAACCAGCCGGGAGGCGTGGTGTAGAAACAGTCAGGTTGTCCAAGACTCGCTTGGCTTCATCCATATAAGGACAAAGGTGAATAGCATGGTGCCCTTCACACAACTTACGGGGATTGGTGATCTTACCCTGCTTCTTAGGAGCCTTACCAGTGCCCCCAACCTGACTCCCGGAAGCCAAAGACAACGGTGGGGGACCGTTGGACCATACTTCGAGTACCTTGGGAATGCCAGGGCAGTCTCGAAGAAGATGGTCTCCCGTGCACAACATGCAGGGGAACTTGACTTTCCGAGGAGGGTTGGAAGGGTTATCAAGAGGAGACGTTCCAGGAGCAATAGCAGCACTTTTAATCTCTCGCTTATCAGACTTCTTCCTCTTTGTCTTCTTCTTCTTCTTCTTAGCCACCTGGTTACTCGAATCCAGACTTTCACCAGGCGAAGAGGAGGAGGAGGACTCAGAAACAGGCGAAGAAGGGGAGAGGTCCACCTTAGAATCAACATGATGTGGTTCGGGTGGAGGAACTGATTGACCAGTAACTGAGACATTCGGAACGACAGAGGTTGAGAACAACCAAACATGCAACCCAACAGTTAACCCAGGAAGGGACAACGTTGCCATATAAGGAGCACCAACATTTCCAAGAGGAGGAAAATGACCAGGATTCCCTTCTGAAGGGATTCCTTGGTTGGTAAACTCTGAAAAAGTTGCCATCAAAACTCAAAACCACACACGGGCTGAAAACGAGTTAAGACACACGATCAAACGGTCAACAAGCAATGTCTAAATAGGTGTGAAATCGTGGGCGATTAATTTTACCACATTGGAAAATAAGAAATTCTATCGTTTCATGTTTTAAGAGTCGAGAAACGATAAAAAGATGACTCTATCTCTTTCAGAGTTGATACAAGCGTGAAAGGACAAGCGCTTGACGGTCTTTTCTAGTTTAGGGAGTCAGAAAAGACCAAATGACTGCTCAGGAAAAAACTAGGCACAAAGGGTGCACCAAATATCCGTGAACTGCAATATACACCTTGGTTTCAAAAATGAAACAGAAATCGACCAAGGACTTTCCGTACGTGCAGGTAGTCTCCCCAAATGCTGTGTTCGGTGTATCACGGGTATAGGGCGGCAGACTCGGCTTCCTGTGGATAAAGGATTGAAAACCTATAGGGGTCTCCCTTTATATACGCGACGGTACGGGGAGAGCAAGTCCGTACTAGCGCTGTCTAAAGCCAATAGGCGAACGACAGCTGCTAGGTTTAACGACGCCGGAACACGTCTCTAGCCTAGACCTTCTAAATATGTTGCGTTAAGTTCCAATGTTGCCTTAGGTTAATTGAATGAATTTCACAGTTGATCTTCAATTAAGTTTCAATTTCCAGGCCTTATCGTATGTAGTGTCTCCTAAATGCAAGCTATATGCCACGATGCAACATTTCGTTCGATGAAAACTAGTTAAATGAGAGTTGAGAGCTTTTATACAAAGGAAATGAACGGAATACAAACAAGAATGTCTCTAATGCAACTAATGCAATTGCACACTTTTCATTCAAACACTAATCACTAGTAATACGGAAAAGATGACAATTTGCACTAATTAAAAAACAAAAGAGACTATATATTTTTTTTTTTGATTTTCAATGTTTAATGGCTAATGTGCACTGAAAACAAAAGGAACAATTTGAGAAATGATAACTAAGAGAGCGAAGCAAACAATATTCACTCAACAAAGCAAGCAACCAAATCTCTAAATCGACCCAAAGTCTCTCAAATCGAAGAAAGACTCGAAAACACCCAATGGACCGTGTGATCTGGGTCCAAAGCAAGTGCAAACGAATTCTGAATGAAAGAATGAACAATCACTCAAAAGACGCAACAAAACAATCAAAGACTGCTAAGAGGGCGTGGAGAATCAATCAACAAGTCGACGGGACAATCAAGACACCAAAACTCCCAAGGAGGGCTCGATTCACTATGCCACTAGATGCCCTAGGGCTCAAATCGTGAAACCGATAGACAGAGGCAAACAACCAAAGGATAGCGGTGAATTCCGGTCAAACAAGACTCCAATACACTCAAACAATCAGGAAATCAAGAAGAAAAGTACTGGTCAAGCTCAGAAAGCCAAAAATTGAAGAAACTCAAAAAAGTCACGGGGGTGGCGCGACTGTGGCCTTGAAACTAGCGCCAGAGGCCGAGTGGCGCGAGACAGACAAATGCAACACGCGCCAAGTGGCGCGACTGTCAGGTAAAAACCCGCGCCAGTCGAGTTCTTCAATGAAAATTAAAAAACAAGCTAATCTGAAAAGAGACCAACACAAGCTAAGCAAACCAAGAGGCTAAAATAATGAAAGAATCCAACCCAGAAGGTTCATCAAGCAAGGAGAAACAATCAAAGCGAACCAATCATAAACGGGACAGAGAAAACCGGACGGTCCCCAGTGGAGTCGCCAATTTGTTGATGAGGTAAATCCCCTCTGCGGACAGAGGCGATCCCTACTAGCCCAGCAGGGGTCTAGCAACAAACAAACAATGCTATGACGCAAGCTCCTAGTTACGAATGAAAGACTTGGGATAAGAGCCTACCCGGATTCCAACGCTAGATCTGAAGAAGAAGATGTCCCCGTCCTTCAGCCCTGGCAGATCACAATCCTTCCACGATCTCCGTGGATGAACACATACACACGAAGAGACGAGGCAGGTTATGCATAGGAACCGACTCACGTAACTAAATATCGGTCGAGAAAAGATATTACCTAGCATTAACATGATTGCAAAAGGAGTGGAACCATAATCATAGTCATCTATTAAAGTGATAAACGAATAGAAGTTACAACCGAGTTCTGACGTCGCAGCCTCCTTCGTACGGGTCCCCGGTTGTCCACGTCTCGCAAATCTCGCCAAGGAAAGGGAAACCTCTCCAGAGTCTCGTAACAATGGTCTCCTTGCTTAATGGGCCTTAAGGGAAAGAAGGGATTCTTTACAGCACAAAGGCACTTGGGAATAAGGAGATGCAAAGCTTCAGCACTTCAAGACTAGCTTGCCATGGATCTGAGCAAGCTTTTATAGATGGGGAAGGAGGGAGTTGGGATCCCTATTATTATGGGATGGGCCCTATCAACAGGGAAGGTTCCATAGAAGGTGGCAAAACTACTTCCCTTCCATAGAACTCCCGTAGCCAAACCTCCCAACTCAAGATAGGCAGTGGTTGTGAGTTTGTTTGAACTCAACTTCCGCCATCCATATATAAAAAGCAGTCCCTAAAATGGGTGGCGCGATTGCTGCTCTATGACAGAGCGCCAAGTGGCGCGACCTCTTTACAGGATTTCCCTGAGTGGCGCGAGTACTGAACTGTCTACCCGCGCCAATGCAAAAAGAGCTATTTTTCATGGATTTTGCAAGAGATGTCTCAAGGGGAAATGAAGCTCATACTCAGAGGGATGCAATGATGATGTTTTCAGTGCATGACAGTGTTCACAGGTCACGTTATGGGTCCTCCATTGTGCGGGACGGGGAATGGTAGGGACAGTGAAAAATTACTGTGTAACAGTGGAGGAATGATCCGATGAATGTCTAGTGTAGAAATGATTTTGGACCATCCGATCAGATCAGGTAGTGATGATCGACGGTGGAGATTCACTGATGGAGTGGCTTTAGATGGTTGGATGGAGAAACTATAAATTTAATGTAAAAACATAAAGTTAAACCTTTGGGTGCATTACACAGGACAACCATGTAAATAAAATGAAATGGGGCTTTGAATGGTGGGACCGGCATGGGCGGAGGGTGATCAACTATGGGCCATTGGATCTCAGGAGGAGTTCAATGGTGGAGATTTCCCAAAGAAGTCCTTTGGGAGTCTGATGGAAATAATATGGAAGAAAATGAAATGAGATGAGAGCCATAGATCTAGATCTGATCAACGATCGAGATTGAATGTGGGATGAAATAAGGGAGGGACAGTTTTTAGAAGAAAACCATTGTTTTCGCGCTGCTTTAGAGAAGTTTTGAAATTCCTCCAAAATAACGCAATATGCGTCGCTGCCAGACACGTGTCCCTTCAAAAACCGCTTTCATCACGAAACTTTGAAACGTTAAATCTTGGACATAATATTTATGCGATATTCATGCTGACCATTGGATGAGGAGGGACGAGATATGATGGTGAAGGGTGGAGCACGATATAGGAAAGTGCACAGTCGGTTAGGTGGAGGGAAAGTCAAAGCAGATTAGATCCTGACCGTCGGATCTATGGAATAGACAGTCAGGATTAAAAGAGGGGGTGAGAAGGCAAAGGTTCAGATGAATGGGCGAGAGAATGGAGGACCATTGGTTCTCATCGGATGAATGATTGAGATCTAATCGCATCGGAGCAAGGCAGGGGCCAAAACTCTGATGGTTTGAAATTGCGATTATATGTGGACCATTGGATCAGCAGAAGATCAACGGTGGAGATTGTTCGAAGAAGAGCCGATGGCGGGAAAATGGGCGGAGCACGATTCAATCCTGACTTTTGGTTCTTGTGGATTCAATGGCCAGGATTGCATTGGATGATCGCAATCGGAGGGGACAGATGGTGGCACATTTAGATTTTGCGATTAGCAATTTTGCGATGGCTTTTGGATTCAAAGGGAAATCGACGGTCTGTAAGCAATCGGCGGGGTAACGAAAGGTGTGAGGGGCATGGTGATAGATCAGCGCTGGCCGTCAGATCTATACAGATCAACGGTTGAGATTACAGTGGAGATCTGTAGAACAATACACAATCACATCGGAAAGTTTCAAATAACAAAGGAATGCGCTCGTATGGAATGTTCTGATTGCGATAAGCACCCAGGGCTTTAGCGCCTGTTCCTGGGCATGGGTCACATGGTGGGGAAGTGGTTAGGGGCTTAGCCAAAATGGGCTTAGGCCTGATATATGGTAAAAGTACATTTTTAGGCCAAAAAACATAGCTCTTAAGGCTGAATGGGGCTTTTGGTAGAGGGAATAAGGGATTTTTTACTAAATTAAGGGATTCATATGGTTTAAAAAGGGGAATTTGATGGTTTAAAAGACTAAGGGATCTAGAGGACCAAAAGGGAAATTTTGAGAAGGGGAAAAAGGGGTTAAAATGGGGAATTTGTAAGGATACAAAGGAGCAGATGTAGGGTTTTTTCTGAGAAAATTTTTCCATAAACAGTGAGGCTTTCTTGATGGAAACAGTAGTGAAGATATTTCAAAGGCAAAAGACACAAGGAGGATTCAAGAGCGATATGTCTTCAGAGAAATGTATCTCTTGAGGCCTCAGAAACAAATTTAGGCATCTGTTTGCTTTGTAAAAAATTTATAGGTGGCTAACATGGTCCAAACAACAACTCTGGCTTGTCATGAGTTAGATTTGGAGTATCGGTGTCATTTCCTATGTTGGAAGCCTTAAAAACTTGAGATCTATATGCATATTGAGTAACTAATTCGGTAAGGGGTATGGCTATTTTGATCTTGGAAATTTCACTCTCAATATTGAATGGTGCCTGTGTTGTTGGTAGAGTTAGATCAGTTTTATCGTACATGGTCTTTCAACAAATTTAGCTTACTGATTTTTATTTGGCAACTCAGTTAAAGCATTTTTTTCAGGGGCCACTAGTTGATGTACTAGGGAAATCGTGGTCACCATCATGTTGGCTGATTTTTCTTTTGCTTTGATCAGAATTCTTAGCCATTATGTTGGTATTTTCTAATGTCTTTTTAGGAGTGTTTTCAGGGGTCTTCCTAGTAGAAATTTCTGGTTTGCTCCTCTTGGGGATGTCCTGGGTTTTCCTACTTCTGAGGTCATACTACCTAGGAACCTCCATGATAGCATTTTCAAACCCTAGTTTGTATTCTTCAGAATCCTCATATGTTCTCTCAGTTTGGTTTGAGCTAAACATACCTTGTTCTTTTTCTGTGAGAAAAACAACATCCTCACTATCAGAGCCTATTAGATTTACATGATTTTCTTCTAGCTCTTCGGTCTCTATTTCCTCTTCATCTACATAGATTTCTTGGAAAGGAGGTCTAATTTGTTGGTCATTTTCTCTTTGCCTTATTTGAGGAGGATCTCTTCTGAATTTTTGGTCTCTATTTTTGTTTTAAGAATTTGTTTGGCTTTCCCTAGGAGGTGCTCTTTCATTTAAGTTGATTCTCCCCATCAACCTTTCCATTGTCCTAACTAGGCTGTCAATTTTAGCATCAGATGTGGAGGCCATAGGTTTTTCTTTGTATGTAACCCTCTTCTCGATTCTCATTCTAGCCCTTTTAGAAATTGTATTAGCTTCTAGACTTACTGCTCCCATTTGCATGTATTCTAGGGTAAGGGGATCACTTTCTCTTAATTGGTAATCCATTTCGGTATGAAATACATCTGGGAACTTTACTAGTTTACTACTGGGGGTCTAATGTGATGAGGGAGTGCATTATATACACTATTGAATCTAGTGAAGTAGTCTTGGACACTCTCTCCAACATTTCTCTTAAGGCTGTCATATTCTGATAAGATTTTAAGAGGATTTTTCTTAGTCTCCCACTTGTTTATAAATGTTTGATAAAGGGAAGGGAGATCATGAATGCTATTAGGAGTTAAGTTTTTGAACCATTTATTTTCTTCTCCCCCCAAAACTTTGGGAAAACATTCTCATTTTTATAGTCTCCTCTTCTATTTCTTGGCAGTCAAAAGCATCATTAATCTTGTCTACATGCTATTGGGCAACTGTAGAATCAGTACCATTAAAATGAGGGATTTTAGATTAATAGTCCTATGGCATAGGTAGTAAATCTTGTGGTACTAACAAAGGGGCATACCATGCTACCATGATAGGAGGTAATGGAACCCAAGGAGGATTTATAAGAAGAGGGTTTATGAGTGGAGGTGGAGGATGAAATGGAGTGGTTTGCACATGGACCAACTAGCTGATATTGAGCAGATTTGGAACGAAAGGGGTCAAAGTTTTGGAGAAGTTGAAGATCAGGAGGAGTGCAAGGAAAGGCTTCTCTACTAGGAATCTGCTGTAAGATGGTAGGATTAAGGTTTTTCTGGTCTATCCAACTTTGATACTTAGTTCTGAACAGGTTTCTTCTATGATATAAGTCAAATTGAGTATTTTGCAAGGATGTGATATTTTCAAGAATAGAACTTTCTTTGTGAATTGGTCTAACAATAGTTGAATATTTAGTCCTAGAAGTTTTTCTTAAGATTCTTTTTGGGTCATCAATTATGGTAGGAGGGTTTGAGTCAGGGTGAGATCTGGTGCTAATTCTTTGTGAAGCCAGATTTTAGACCTACAACATAGAGAGGCTGAAAGTTCATAATATTTTTGAAAAACATACCTATCTGTAAGAATATTGAATTCACACAGTATGTGACTGGGCTTTATACTATTAGGATTGATTAATACATTCCTAGGGGAGTCTATGAGAACTAGTGGAGTCAGCACGCCTATTGAAGACCTGTGGAGTCACCAGGTGGATGATGCTTACTGTTTTGAGGATTTTTTTGTTGCCCACCATGAACAATTGTCTACCAATTTTGAGATATTTTTGAGTTTTCCGAGTTATTTATGTAACACTAAGATTTTTAATGAGTTACCCCAGTATGGTCACCATTCTGTTAGTATGTCTAATCTACCAGACACCATTCTTGGCTAACACTTGATTTATCTAAGCTTGACAAGGAATTTGTGAGTTCTTATGGAATATTTACGCTGTTACTTACTTTGATTCCCCAGTGGAGTCACTATTATGTTAGTTCCATGTAATTTGTCAGATTGGAAATACCAAATGAATAAGGGTAACATCAAACCAACTTTGGAGTCCTAGGTCCTAGCCTTCCTAGACTCAGGGAGGGCTCTCCCTATATTTGTACGAAAGATATGACTTGATTGATTTAGGATGCTGATTTTAGGCTAGTTAAAGTGATAGGGTTGTTTGTTTTTTTTTGTTTAGCTGGGTTGCTTGTCAAAAAGAATAGATAGAGTAAGAGAAAGTCAAACCATTAGGCTATGGGATCTGTGAAAGGCTTGAAAATTACAACAATAAATCAAAGGGTGTTTCATAGGGAAATTTAACAAATCCAAATGGATCTTAATAGCTTAGGTGGGTGTAAAATGAAGATTAAGTTGTGAGTGTAGTAGGTCTAAAGGGAAATTAAGACTCCTTTAGCATATACTAGAACAAGAGGAGCCTTTAAGATCACTATGTTTAAGAAAGAATGAAAGTACATGTCACACCATAAACCTCTTTGACTAGACTTCACCAAGTAAACTTTAAAACAACAATCCAACAAACCCTAGAGAGCAGGGAACTCCTAAATTCTCTAGCTATTTACCTTCAGAGAAAGAAAACATTTAAGATAACAAACAAGTGATGATTAAAGAGTAGGGAAATTCTAATTCTTCAATCATACCTTAAAGACCTTAAAAGTGACTTTTCAAGATAGACTAAAGGACAGAGCAAACCATCACCTTCTTTAGCCTAAACCCTAGTAAGAAATACTTCAAAGAAAAGCCTAAAAACAATGTTTTAAGCTACACCAAAGGATAGGACATACCATAAAATTATTTGGCTTGAATTCATTAAATCATTTTTAAGAAAAAAAGATAAGTGGAACTAGAGAGCAACTAAGACTTCTCCAATCAAACCTCGCAGAGGAAAACATTTAAACAATAGAAGGTAGACATAATTAAGGTGTCTGTCAACATCATATCTTAATCTAAATTTTCTACTCTGTCATACGGGAAAAGATGAACAATATGGAAAAAATAAGAATAAAAGTGTAAAATTAGAAAAAAATCACGATTTAAACAAGTTCATGAATCCTTTGAATATGCTTTCTCCATTGGTGCTCAATCCAAGACAGTCACAAAACTCCAAAACCAATTTCTTCACAACTCAAAATCTATATCATGTTGAGCTCAACAGTAAACCAAAAAAAATATGAAGCCTCCATGTAGTATTTGTCTTCCAAGTGAGGAGATAAACCCTACCTAGGGTTTCAAATGTCATTCATTACACATTTAAGGCACTTTGACCTTTTAGAACATGCAAGGCCCAAGGAAAAATATCCAAAACATATTTATTTAAAAAATAACTTCTAACATAACTATTTGAGCTAATTTTGGAAAAAGCTTGACTTTAAGGCTCCAAAATATCTTTTGCAATAAATTCTGGCAAGGGCGTAGCTCCAAGGTATAGGGGCACAATGCCAAGCCAAGTGCGCAGTGCCAAGACTGGAAAAATCACCTGTTTTGCAGCTGCGTTTTGGAGGCCTTCCCGGTGTCCAAATAAGCTCCATGATAGCTCATTGGAAAGCCTGTTTTGTCTAGCTTCCAGATCGGCCTTTAGTTTGTGAAATTATTCCCATTTTCTTGGTGAAAAATTACTTCACCCAAGACTTCTAAAAGTGAAATGCCAATGCTAAAAACAGGGTAGAAAGGTGATTTTTTGGTAGGTTTTGGCCCTTTTGACGGACTAGTTTTGCTCCAAATGGTCTGACATTTTCTAAGGATGATGTCCTTGGGATGAGGAGCATGAATATGCTGACATTTTCCAATTTTAATGCCAAACAAATAGCACAATTCTAGTGGCATTGTGCATTTGGCCCAATTTTGTGCAAGCCAAACTGTCAAAAATAAAAAATGTGCACAATGTGACAAAATTTGGAAATTATCTTGCTGATCATGGTTGGGATGCTTAGAGGGACATATCAGAAATAATGTTGCATTTTTCCTTCTATTTTGCCTCATTTAGAGTCTGAATCTTTGCAAGGGCTCGTTTGAGCTTGGCCCTTGCAATCTTGTTTCTCATGGCATAATGTATTGCCATCTTTCTATGCATGTCAGTGTCTCTCTTGGCCTTATCTAGTTGAACATCTAGGTGAAAATTGGCCCTCTCAAGCCAATATTCTCTATCATATCTGATTTCCATGGCAAGGAGCTCACTTGGTGTGAGTTTCTCTACCAATTCTGCTTCTTTCTCTCTTTCCCGAGCTAAAGCCTTCTTCAACCGAATTGACCTTGGCCTCTTCCTAGGAATTTGTCCTTCCTAATCTTCATTGTCATGAAAAGTTCCCAAGGTCTCATCTAGCAAAGCCTTGGCCTTTCTGCCCTATTTCGGAGCTCTAATTTCTCTGACCTCACTAATGGCTTGCTTTGTCTCCAATTGCTAATTCTGTAGCTCATAAAAGTTGACCACATTCTTTGCCCTACCAAGATTAGATTGAAGCTCACTAATCTTGTCGTCCTTTATCTTGATCAACATATTGGTAATCCTATCCTCATCCTCATCCTCAAGGTCAATCAGTTCAAACTCCTGCTTAGTTTCATGTGTATCCTCCTCTTCAACAATGACCTACTTTGTAACCTTTTCCTTACCCTTATCAAGCTATTTTTTTGGTGAAGAAGGCATGGCCCCTTGCAACTCAAATGCAACAAACACATGCATGTAGCCCCTCTTGTATGTCAAAGGAAAAGGTTCTACGTCACTCATTTTAGTGCCATCTTTCTCACTGTCTATTTCACTGCTTGAGGCTTTGGTATCAAGAGATGATGATGAAGGATTGTCAAAAGGTGATGATGGAGGATCAACATGAGGTAAATGGATGTAAGTGGATGGTGATGCATGAGTAGTGGGATGTGATGGAGAGGTAATAATGGGAGGATGAGATGAGGAAGGGGTATCCTGCTAATGATGAATAGGTGGAGTGATAAAGACCTCATTGGAAATGAAGCTATCCCATGGAATATCATTTTGTTGGAGCTGATGCATTACTACCATATTGATGACTGAATAATGGAATAGGCTCTGCATTTACTGAGGATAATCTCTCTTTTTCACAATTTAGGCCATTTTGTCAATGCTAAAAAAAATTCAATACAATATATGCAACATCCTAACTCTAGTGAAATGAATCATAAGACAGATGTGGTATGATAGAGGAAAGAAAACATTTCCTTGCAAGTAAAATACTTCATTATTATCCTCATCATGGGTGCATATATATCAAGAATATGAGAGAAAGGGAAGATGGACTTGTGGTGATCCTTATACCTAGGTTGTAGGTATGGTTCAGAATAACTCATGTTCAGGTTTTCTTCTTTGAACCAATTCTCCCCCACACTAGGTATCCCAGTAGCAGTAACAATGTCATCAGTGGACATCTCAAATGTAACCCCAACAAGGATTGACTTGCTTTTCATGTAGGTTAATCATGATAGTCTTTTTAGCTCTAGGTGATTTTGGACTTGTTGTGTTAGGGTCCTATAAATATAGGATTCATAATTTTGATTTGACTCTGTTAAAATCTTGAAATATTGTACATACCTTTTCTTTTTGCAAATGTATTCTCAAATTAAAAAATGAAAAGAGGGTATGTCCTAAAAAAAAAATCAAAGGACAAAAAAGAAACAAATATCAAAAGAATATTAAATATGAACCCCATCAAAAATAGATCATGAAAGTGTTGCAAGTTTAAATGCCACTACTTTAGTTTACTTTTGCAAATAAGATTGTGCGCAGCTTGTTCAAAATGCCATAATCCATGATGAGTTAAATATTTTAATCTTAACTTTTTCATGCTTTAAATTTCATGTTTGTAGATAGAGAATAAATATTTTGTCAAAAAGTTTAAACTTGACAAATCAGTAGATAGTTAGAGAATAAATGAGGAACTCAATAGTTTAATCTGAGCCCTCGGTTGAGATAAGGTTAGGATTAGATAGTTTCCTACTTTAAAAGAAAAATGGGTTATGGTTTGCAAGCTCAAATGCACCCATACAAATAAAGGAAAAAAATGGTAGAATAAATGATGTGTAGTAGAAAGTAGTTTTACAAGGCATGGATAAACATTATCTGGAAAATTACTAATTTCCCTCTGCATAATGAACTCCAGTACTAAAAACCCTTCAGTTATAAAGGCTCAAAGCATTTCTCTGACTTTTGGTGGGACTGGACCCACGACTTTATGACTGATTGGTACTAAAATATTGGAATTCCCTTCATAAAAAAAACCCCTTAAATAATTTCCATTTCATCCAAAAACCCACAAAAATGAATTATCCTAAGTATTAAGTGTTAAAATGTTTAAAATAGGGCCACCACTATGAAAATCCTGCCCAATGACATAATTTACACTTTACTTAGTGTATTTCTGTATTTCTACTCATATTCATTCAATATTAACACTAACCTAATGTATTAATTCCATTATAAACCTCCCCCCCCGTATTTATATTAATTCATTTATATAAATATCCCAACCCACATTTTTATATTATCCTATGGTTTAATTATCCACATGACATATTTCCCACTCCCCCATAATTTAAACCATATCTTTACATAAACCTACCCCAATAGTGACTTTACACATATATTCGTTATATTTTCTATGTAAAGCATTTAAACCTGCCTACCCGCATATTCCCTTAAAACCTTAAAATATATGTTAAAAACTTTGTTTTAATGTATATGTTTTAATATCGTCGCATTAAAATATTTCCGGGCACCATGCCCACTACTCATAGCTCCAATGTTTAAATCCTAACTGTTCGCATCCCTCTGCCAGATCCAAAGGCCTAGAATCGATATCGCAATTTCAATAGCACACTCATTAATAATTTTTTGATATGTGATATAAGCGGTATTGCCTCACTTTCTCTCCTCCACACGTCATATTTTCACTGGATCGCATCCATTTGCAAAAAAAGCGTTTACCACCCTCCAACGATGTGATAAACTGCTTACCTTTCGACCCCGCTCTATGATAAACCATCGTGCCACCTGCCCGCTTGTCCACTATATGATGCATTACCTATCAACCTTGCTCGCAATAAACCCTCAATTGTTACATCCAAATTGCCTATTTTCTATTTTCAATTATATAAACCAGAAGATCACTGCCAACGCCGAATTGAAAATCCCTTTGCACATGTGATAAACCTCTAGTTCACCTTCTACGATATGCTAAAAACCACCATTCTACTCTGGCACTATGCAAAAATCCAACATTGTTTCAAAAACCTACAAGTGAGTTATTTTTGCGGATTTGTGAATGAAACCAAAGACATTTCCCAACCCTTGCAAGCTCGTGTTTCATTAATCAATTGTTTGTATCTTTGCAGTTGTTTATCATTACTAGAAAATGGATAAGCAGTTGGATACTAGTCCCCAACCTGTTTACTCCAAATTCCCAAGTTATGAATTCGAAAATTTTTCATAAATAGAAGATTCTAGGAAATACAATAGAATGAGATAATTTACAGATATAGTAATTATTAAACAGACATGAGATCATTTTCACTAACAAACAGGGAAATTTATTCAAAGATGAAATTTACAACAACGGGATGAAAATAAAGATTCAAATGATGAAGATTATTGAGACAGGGTAAAAGTAAAAGTAAATACAGAGGTAGTAAATGGTAAATAGAGATGAAAAAATTTTCACCAACAACAATGAAGTTTATCCAAAGTAAAAGTCAAAAAAGTTAAAAGAACAATAATGTTAAAATATGAAAACAGAGCATGAAGGGACATTTTCCAGAAATTTCTTGTTTAAGCCATAGTTGTGTAGAGCTTATTGTGGCCAATCCAAGATGAATTTTGCAAAACTGAAGGAGGTTTATGTTCCTAAGATTTCCACCAACAAAAACCTCTCTCACTATTCTAAAATACATTATGGGTTTGGAAATATTAAACAATATTTGACACCACCTTTTACAGAAAATTCTTGTTTATTCATAGTTTTGCGGAAACTATTGTGACCAATATAAGATGTATTTTTCAAAATTGGAGGAGGTTTATGTTACTAGGATGTGAACCTACAAAAACCTATCTCACGTTATGCACAGATAGTACATAATGAGATATACATGCACATCTTCACAGCCTAGTTTTCAGATTGTGCAAAATTCTGTTTTACACATCATTTTGCAGATCCTATTGTGAACAACTAGAGTGGAATTTTGGGAAATTGAGAGTATTTTATCTTAGTAAAATATTTATCTACAAAAACCTCTTTCACATTTTACATATCTAGTTTGGATTGAGATATAAAAAGGTCTCATTGGACCCCAATTTTGCAGAATTCCTGGAGCAATTAGCACAAAGGAAGGAGATAGTTAGTGACTTGGATGCCTCATCATCAACTAAGAGTTAAAATCCAATTCGAATTATCTTCTTTGTCCCCATCAATCCATAAGTGTAGTTCCAAATAGATTCATTAGTTTTGAGTGTCCTTTATTTAAGTTCTATTTACGTAATACAGTTTGAGATATTTGTAAACCAATATTGATATTTTTTCAAGGTATTCTAGTCCAGAATCTGTATAAATACTTCATGATTTGAAGTATTGAGGGTGGAATAAATTGCCAAATATTTCTATAGTCATTTTGGTTGTCCCTAAAGGGTTTCTTGTGTTAGCCACCTATAAAATTTGTCATATCAAATGGTGGCTAAATAATTTTTGAAGTCTTCAAGAAACAAGTTTGATTGCAAAAATTGTTAGTTCTTGAAGTATTATGAAGACATCTTATTCTGTGATTAATCTTCACTTCTGTTTCCCTCTTAATTCTAAAATTCTATTGTTTTCTTGAAGAAAATACTGCTGCAAAAACTCCATTTTCCCTTCATTCTACCCCTCCTTTCACTTCAAATTAACCTCCATTTTTATCCCCTTTTACTTCATAAAATTCCTCTATTTTTCATTATTTCCTATCTTCCCTTCATTAACATTCCTGTTATAAGTTTTAAAAATACTTTTTTACCTTATCTGAAACCCTCAAATTCCTTTCAAAACCATTGAAAAATTATAAAAAACAGTCTTTTTAACTATGGGCCTAAGCTCCTTTAGGCTAAACCCTAAACCACTTCCCCTCCATGCGACTTGGCAGTGGAACCAAGTGCAAAGGCTGTAAGCGCTTATCGCATCAGAACCTCTGAATAGCGCAAGTCCATTTGTTACGTTAAAACTTCCGATGCCAATTGGCTCCTTTGTATATAAGCCCCGATCCCTTTGCCTCTTTGCAAAACCAAAATCCCCGCAATCGGGCGCTAAACCTTATAAATAAACCCTCCCCGAAGGAATTTTCCCTTTGTATTTTATTTAAAACCCATTTTTTCATGTTATAACTAAGCCCACCGGTTCATGGTTTAAACCAATCTCAACCGTTGATCTAAAATCGATCGACGATCAATAAAATCTTGCATCGAAGATTTTCATCGGGCGCATTTGAAATATTTTACTGCCCCTCCCGATTGGCAAACCCCAATGGATTATTAGTCGTTGATCTTTTCTGCCTTTCCCTGATCCGACGGCCCTTATCTCTCCGTCCCTAAACCTTTCCCTCCGCCTGTGACCTCCTCTGATTCATTCCCCACCATTGATCTATCCCTCAGATCAACGGTCCACATATAATTGCATCGGATATTTTCGTTACGCCTTTCCTCTCTCCTCCTCCGATCGCAGGACCTCTGATTGCATCTGGTTCTTCCCTACAATGAGATTCGACAGTCCAGATCTTTTCTCACCACGTTGGTTAAATTCATGAACCTCGTTGTGTAATGTTTTTTCGGCCAATCTCAGTCGTTGATCTCTGCAGGATCAATGGCCCACACTGACCTTTTTCTCTGCCTCATATTTTATTTCTTTATCCCACAGATCAAATCTCCACCGTTGATTTGTTTCATCTAACAACCCAGATTAATCCCGATAGGCCCAACTCCCTGGGTCCCACCCTTTCCCCAGATCAGATCTTAGCCATCCATCATTGATCTAACGATCCTGATTAAAACCACCCCACATCTTATCGCCTGCGCATCTATCCTTTATCACGATTTTTCCACGACCGTCAGATCTAAGACCCCAGATCTAATGGCTGACGTACATTTTCGCATAAATTTATGCCCGAAAGTTAATTCTCAAAAGTTACGCAAAATGGGTGGTTTAGAAAGGCCACATGTTGGCCTCTGACGCATATCGCGTTCGAAAGATGAAAACCACCCATCCACCTTTTTTCTACGCGAAACTGCTGGTTTCTTGAGCAGAAACCACCCTTCCCATTTACATTGTGTTTCATCATGTTCAACCTCCGCCGTTGATCTCTGCAGATCAACAATCCCAGTTTGATCTCGCATTTCTTCATCGCCCTCCACCATTCTCGAAGGGTTTTCTTAAAGCAATATCGAGCGTCGATCTTTGTTGACCGATCTAATCCAACGGCCTACAAACCTCCAAGAAAACCCATATCACCTCTTTTCTTTTTTTGCTATCAATTAAGGTTTTGCCCATTTTTCTTCGCATTTTCATCTATTTTCTTATAAACTTGCACCCCCCCCCTGCTTTATGGAACCCAAATCATTCTCCATCGTTGATCTCCTAGGCTGATCTCATCTGACGGCCCAGGTTATTTCCGAAACCCCAATTTTCCTTTCAATTCAAATTTCCCACCAAAGGTTTTAAACCTATTTCATTTGCAATTTCTCTCATTTCGCTATAGTGTGGCCCCCTCTGCATTATATATTCAGGATTAATCCTTACCGTTGATCTCTACAGGTCAATGGCCCTGACTTAAATCTCCCCACTGTTTGTTCGACCGCTTCAATTTTAACCTCAGCACGCAATCTCCGCCGTTAGATGCTCTCATCCAACGACCATGCTCTAAACCTAAGCCATCAAAGCAGTCTGACCAAATTACATAGGATTTTCTCACTTTTTCTTGTTTGTGCAAGTTTTTTATAGTTTTATCAAAATTTTAAAATAATATTAAAGGCCGGGGATGACGATCCCCTATGCCTTTATTCATTAAAGAAGATTGTTCCACGGGGTTTTCCATCAGCATTTGCCGGTGCCTCATGAACGCTGGCAACATTATAAAAGCCCCTGTAAACATCTGCACATCAATAAGACACAGCAAAATTAAATCAAATAAAGAGTATCAATGTGAAAGAATCCAACCATAGCAGAGATGAATAATTGAAGATATTTTACCCAATTTTGAGGGATTACGGCTAAGATCAACAATCAAAATCCTAATCTACTAAATTAAACACAGTTTAAAGAACAAAAGACAAGATTCGGGCCTAATTATGCCTAACACATAGATCAAAAGAAAATTTGTCCTGTTTTAGGTCAAAACAAAATATGTACTAGATAGAGAAAGCCTCCACTGCCACATCAGAGGCTAATTGAATCCTCTCAGCTACCAAAATGCCACCTGCAACCTCAAAGCATTCAAAAGATGGCATAGTTATTACCAGAACAGAGGATATCTGCCTTAATACAGTTGAACAGTTATTCCAAGCCAAAGAGACTTATTGCAAAATATCAGAAAAGTTATTACAAACATGACACAGAGCCTTAAATTCAACAAAATCTCCCCAGCAAGATTAAATACTTAATGTAAAGCCAATTAATACAGAGAAATATCTGTAAACTTCTCCACTGAGCCCCTTAAAGGCCAAGAAGCATTAAAACATATTAATTGAGCCTGTAGATCTTTTCTCTCTTTTGACCTCCTCATTCTTTCTATAAAATATTCTTGAGGAGCTCATTGTAAAGGGTTGGTTGCAGAACTTTGAAATACACTTGTGCTCGAAATTTTCTACATGTAAATAGTGTTCAAAAGCTCTTGAAGCTCTATTTTTAATCAAATAAGTTATGCTGAGAAGTGAAGATGATTTCTGAACTAAAACATTGGACTTGAAGAATGTAACTAGATTGACATCAATATACAAGCTGATTCTTGGGATCCTGGTCTATATCACTGGTGAAGTGCTTCTTTCTGTGTTATTGTTTTCCTTTCATGTATGCCATTTTGTCCATTATTCTTTGATAAAGAACAAAAAGAATAGAGTTATTATTTACTGTTTATATTACTCTTCTCTGACTGATAAGCTTTATCTCAATGTTTTCCTCCAAGTTGTTTATTTAAAAATGATTCAATACAGTTTAAGCAGTTAGGAATGCTGGCATTCTTTCATCCTAATTTCTAAACCAAACATTGTTCTTGAATATTATTTTCATTATATACTCAGTAAAGATAGACTAGAAAAGTGATGGTTTTCCCTGTTTCCTAGCTTCTTTCTCCAAAGGTAATTCTGAAAGTTTCCCTAAGAGTATGCTGAAAGAAGTTTAGATTTAAAAGTATCTTATCTAATCTTAGGCTGCACTTTGTTTTCTGATCTGTTTTCATCCCTTCTAAAAGTAATTATGTGGATTACTGGATTGCTTGTCTGTTGAGTTAGCTTTAATATGAACTTCTCCAAATAATTCTATGATTAGCCCTATCCTTTGGTTGGTTTAAAATAGTTACTTGAAAGGCTTTTCTTCTTTGGACAGACTGATAAATCCTAGTTGAAATTATTGTCTGTTTCCACCCCTTCAACACTTTTATTATTCCATTCCATCATTTTATCTAAGAGATCTTGTGATATAGATGAATTGCCCCTTGGACCACTCTTGAAATTGTTGCCCAACTAAACCCTTTTATGACTCCATAGCCCAATGGACTAAAAAACAACGTTATATCTATCTTATTAGCCAAAGCTTGTTTTGATTTCTTGCAACTTGACACCTTTGAAATTATTTCATTTTAGGACTTTCCACTCAGCTAAAAATCATGCTCAACCATCCAAAAACAAAAAAAAACCCTTGCTCTTAATAAGTAGCCTAATATCATACCCAAAAGATTTAAAGATAAATCAATATTTGCACTTATAGAGAGATCCCTCTCTGGATTTAGGAATGCTATATCCTAGAATCCCAAAGTGGTTCAAGTTTTCTCTCCACAGTTTAGTCTCACCAATTTGCTAGAATTACAGGGGGATAACATTTCTGGCGACCATACTGGGGACGTTCCGAGTTAATGACAGTCTAAGTACACCTTAGGACCTCAGGAAACCTCTTGATTTAAAGACACTTGTTCTGTTAGCCAGTTAACCCATCATGCATAACATTTCTGGCCAAACACTCAGTGTTCAGTGAGTAAAAGTAGCCCTCTTCAAGCACTACCAATCAAATGGTAATCATGATAAAACTTGTTTGAATCAGTGACAAACTAAGGAAACCTTAGGATTCTCATAAGAACTTATCAAAATTTGAAGGACCAGTTAGCTTAGCCATAAGAGTAGACTGTCTTTGTCTCATAACCGTAGCTATGTTTTGAAACAAATTTAGGACACTCTTAGAACCCATAGGACTGAAAGAACTTAGAAAACCCAAAAATATTTTAGATTGGTATTCTAATAAACATGGAGGTGGACCATAAAACCTTTTATCTCCAAAAGAGCTAAAAATTTCCACCTGGTGACTCCACAATCCTAAAAAGACCTTAGGACTATACTGGGAAGACCCATTATCATCATAACATCATATAAAATCAATTAGAAGGCTTTAGGATTAAATTTTTCTTCTTTAAAAGATCAATTAACCTCTTAAAGATTGTCATATTTGGTTAAACTTTTCTTGTTTAATTGGGTCTGAAAAACACAACACAGTGGCTCCTAGAAAGATTCATACTAGAGTCTACCCTGACCCAAACCCTCTTGAGATAGTTGATAACCTTGAAAGAATACTTAGGAAGTCTCCTAAGGTTAAATCTTCAACTTTTTTTAGATCACCCTTTGGAGCTAATTCTGTTCCTGAAAACCTTGCAGCTCTACAACAATCACAAGTTGACTTAAGAAATCCATTTAGAACTAGGTCGCTTGATGATTTAGATCATCTAGATTCAGAGTCTCCACTTTCATCTCCAGAAACAAGTGAACATCCTGGTAGTAGAGAAACTACACCACCTGATTTACATTTCATTCACAATTTAGGTGTCTCTCATCCAAGATCAGATCAACAATATATTTCTGGTACGTCCACATATGTTCTTCATATGTCCACTATCCAAACCACTCCATTCCAGCCCACTTTCCTTCTTGTTAATCCACCTCTTGTAAATCTACTTCCACCTCCTATCATGTGAACATGGTATGCACCGTTGGTCCTTCCCTTACCATTAGTCAATCTTCCACAGGACTATTAGTCCAAGATACCATTGTATGATGCTAGTAATGCTACTACTGCTTCACAACATGTGGATAAGATGAATGACTACTTTGACAGAAATGAAATTGATGATGAAACTGCCAAACTTAGATTATTTGCTCAGATTTTAGGGGGAGAAGTAAGAAAATGGTTTAAAGGCTTAACCCCTCACAGTATTAATGATCTCCAAGCCTTCCATCAATTTTTCTTAAACAAATGGGAAGTGAATAAAAACCCTCTTCAAATACTTTCTGGTTACAATAATCTCCACAGAAATACTGGAGAAAGTGTGCAAGCCTATTGCACTAGGTTTAACAGCGTTTATAATGCCCTTCCCCCAGACTTAAAACCTCCACAAGGCTTAGCTTTAAACAAATTTCCTAAAGGATTTGATCCTGAAATGGCCTATCAGCTGAGAGAAAGAGATCCTTTAACTCTTGAAGATATGCAAAAAGGAGCTCTTGCTGTGGAAGTTAACTTAATGGAGAAAAGAGCAAGAATGAAAAATGAGAAGAGATTTTCCTTTAGAGAGGAATCCACACCTTCCATATCTAGCTCAAATATGGAAAGAATGATGGAGGATATGATGAAAAGGATGAGCATACTTGAGAGAACTCAAGATAGTCAAAACCAAATAGCTCCTCAAAATAGAAATCAGAATTTTAGGAGAAACCAGCCTCAAAACAGACCAAGGGAAGATGATCAACAAATCACTCCTCCTTTTCATCAAAACTATGTAAGTGAGGTTGAAGACACAATAGAAAAACTAGAGGAAGATGACATCAATATGTTGGGAGTAATAATGATGACTTTGAAGTCCACTATAATAGGAAACAAGGTTTATATACACCCTATGATGAAAAGGGGCCAGAAGATGAATATTACTATCAAGAAATGGAAAATGTCATCATAGAAACCACAAAGGAGTATGATTTTAGAAGTAAAAAGAATCTGCAAACCTTCAACAACAAAACCTCTAAAAAATCTTCACAAAACAACACTGTAAATAAACCCAAAGTCACAAAGCAGAAAGACAAAAAACTAGCTGTAAATTCCGATAAAGGTAATGAGAAAATAATTCAAAGTACTGAAAAATAGAGTGCAGACCTTAGTATTGTTAGCACCTCAGCTAATGCTCCTGTTAAAACAATTTTGAGAAATGTAAATAGAGGAAATCAACAAATTGATTTTGCTGATAAAGTGGCAGTTAATAAGGCTAAAACAAGCACTTCAAAGAATCAGATTCCTTTTAGTTTGGAGCAAGAAATTTCCAGAATCAAGATCTTTGTTCCTCTAACTGAGTTAGCTGTGAAAAATGTTTACAGGTCTCAAATTTTGAAGGCTTTAAAACTAGAAGAGAATAATGACATTGTCAATCTTAACGATGACTAGCCAGATCTTATATTCAGTCCTAAGATTGAAGGTAGATATCAAGAAGGTCGAGTTCCTCATTTTTATGTTAGTTTAAATGTTCATGACAAGATTTTGCACAACACTATGCATGATTTAGGGGCCTCTCACAATTTAATGCCCAAAGCTGTAATGGAGAGCCTAGGCCTTTAAATCACCCGACCTTACAAAGATCTTTACTCCTTTGACTCAAGCAGAGTGAAATATTTAGGATTAATCAAAGACCTCTGTGTTAAATTAGCACAAATCCCAGCCAAATTTTTAGTAATGGATATTGTTGTGGCTGATGTACCCCCAAAATATGGTATGTTGTTATCAAGATATTGGGGAGCTAAGTTACAAGGAACCATGCAGATGGACATGACCTATGCGACCATCCCTGTTTTCAATCAGACTATGAGACTTTACAGGGATTCCCATATGAAATACATGGTTACTAGCCAAGAGAGACCACAAAACTCTCCCCTTTATTCTGTAAACACATGCCTTGACTCATTTATCCTTTTCAATGATGAAACTTTCAATGAAAAAGTGACTTTAACTAAATTAATGGCAGATAGAGAGGAGGAAGACATCACAGAAGTGTCGAAACAGTTTTCAAAACTAGAAAACTGCAGCAAACCAAAAAAAAGTCTAGAGCTACAAATCATACATCCTTTTCTTTTAAACCTTGAGAGTCAAGAAATCAGTCCTCAACACAGCGAAAAACTAGAGGAATTGAAAAAAAATCCAACATAATGCTGATTTTCAAAAACAATCCGAAAACATACTTGTTGAAGAGGATAGTAACCAAACTGATGAACCTGAAACTGATACTCTCTGGAGTATGAAATTCGATGGGTCTTGCACTAGGAGCAATGCTGGTGCAGGCATCTGGATACATAACACTGAGAACAATCACATGGAAGGCCATTCCTACAGGTTAAACTTTCAGTGTTAAAATAAAATAGAAGAATACAAATCCCTTCTTTTAGGCTTTCACTTGTTGAATAAATTAGGAGCCAAAAGAATTAAAGTGCACGGGGATTCAAAGTTAATCATTAGGCAAGTGAATGGGGAATACATCGCCAATCACCCTAGACTTAGAGCCTACAGGAACGATGTCATGGATTTATTGAAAACTTTTGAGGAATCCAAACTTGTTTTTGTCCCAAGACAAAAGAATATCATGGCCCACAGTTTAGCCTTTACTGCTAGAACATGTTTAATGCCATATGAAACCAAACAATGTACAACTCAAATTAAATTCAGACTAGCTGTCCCTGATAACGAGAAGTATTGGCAAGTGTTTGACGAAGACAAACAAATAGAAGACTTCATGCAGTTCAAAAATGAATTTGAACTACCAAGTTTAGAATCAGACTACGAAACAAACTGTCCCAGTGAAGAAAATCTCCTTGAAGAAGAAGAATAGTCTCCTCATATAGCTGATATAAATATGTTGTCTAACAAGCCTAGAAACACAATAGAAATGATTGCAGAGTTAGAAACAGAAGATTTAGAAACTCTGCAGTCTAACAAACACAGTTTGCCAAAAGGTCTAGCCCCTTTAGAAGACTTGTTTGATTTCAACGATGTGGCCAAGAATCCGAAACTGGAGCCTGTCGAGACTGAAGTTGAAGAGTGTAATATAGGTAGTGAACTAAAACCAATGATGATCAAACTGTCTAAGAATTTACCAGCTCACATCAAACTCAAATACATAGAGTTGTTTAAATATTTTTCTGATGTTTTTGTGTGGAGTTATGAGGATCGAAAATCCTATGAAACTGAAATAATTCAACACAAGATACCTCTCAAGGAAAACCAACAGCAGGGGATCTCCCCGGTAGAAAGTCCCGATTAGACCTTAAACCGTTTGGAGTAGGGATCCCGTCCGGAGTGTGGGTCCGGCTACCACTTAAGATGACTTCTCTTCGGTCTCAAAAGAACCTGCTTGAACCTGCGAACATACACTTATTCACCTGATATAGAATACGAGATTAACGTGTTAAACATAAATTAAACACTATGTGTAGCAAGATTATAGATAAAGCACATACACCTCAAGAGATGTCATTAGCAACACATCTTTTGTGGGGTAATTGCTTGTACAGTGGTCTGATCACACAAAAAATAGTTCTTGATGATAAGATACCTCTGCACTTCCTGAAAGATGAAACGAAATGCTAACAATCTAGTTGATTAACATTCATTAATATAACAGATAATAAGATGAACATCATTGATACAACACGGATAGCCATGACGTATAAACGATATCATGAAAAGAACAGATTCATTAATCATAGGATATTCTGAAACTGTTAAAGGAAATACACAAAGTGTTCATACAGCCAAACACATCATAACCATAGGGTATTTTAACAAGATTCTATATTCATATGCTCAAGTGTCAGATCTTTAAACACAATGCTTGTAGCTCCTAAGTTTTCCCAAAAGAAAAAGCCCCTTTTTACAATGTCCCGTAGGAGTATTTATACTGCAAAATTGTCCGTTGGGTTTCCTTGACTGTTCGTCTTCTTGACCTTTGGGTTACCTTGTGACCCACTCCTTCTGCGACCTGGGTAGGAGATGCGACCTGCGACCTGTCCTGTTGGTGCGATTTGCGACCTGTCCTGTTGGTGCGATTTGCGACCTGGTTCTACTTGCTGCTCAGGACTTGCTGCTGCCGGGACGCGAACTGTTAATGTCAGGGATGTCAACCTGTTGTTCCCTGATGAAATCCTGCCATGCCTGGTATTCTGCCGCTATGGGGGAGACCAAAGGTACCTCCTCTTTCAGCCTATGCACACATTCCAAAGCGTTTGGTACTAAGGTCTCCCTTTTCTGTCCGATCTGATTTGAGAGCGACGCAAGCTTGGTATAAATCCACGCTGGAGCGGCAATGAAATGACTGAGATGCTCTTGAGATGTGGAGGGCTCTGGATCAGCTGCGGCCTGCTTGATAGGTTGCAAGAATATTTGAATATCCTGGTTTACTTGTTCCCAGGTTTTCTCCTCTTCTAATGCCCCAAGCGATGGGATGTGGTGCAGCGTATGCATTGAGTCGATACCACTAATCAGGTGGTCGTACGAGGACATCACTTTGTCCAGGTCTTTAGACAATTTGTCCCCAGACTGCATTGCTATGCGGAGTTGAACTTTTGCATCCTGCGTGTGGATCCAGTCCCTCTTAGGCAAATTTTCAGGTGCCTGAGGGTACTGTATGGTCCAACCCATCATCCTGTCCAAAGCCTGTGAAGCCTCTTTGAGCTGATCTTGTCTTTGCCTGGTTTCCATTCGTGCTCTTGCCAGAGGAGCGACTGTTTGCTTGATGGTGAACATCTCACCATATACCTGTCTCATAGTCATCTCCAACACCTCACACTCCTTCAAAATGGCAAGTGAGACTTCATTTGCTGGCAGAGCCTGGTTTCGAAGTTGCTGGACTTCCGCTTGCAATGCTGCTCTCTCCTGCTCTGCCATCTTTTCGCGTTGCTCAGCTGCGTGTAGTCTGTTTTGTAGAGCTACTATTTCTCTACTCATCTGGGTTACATTCTCTTCTGTAGCCGCAGCGAAGGCAGTACCTGCTGACGCTATCATTACCGGATTAGTCCTGGTATCCAAAACTATATCCTTACCTGTGGATACTGCAGATGATGCAGAGGGACTATGTGCCAACGACCTCCTCTTCTCTTGACGGATCTTGAACGAAAACTGATCAAATGTGAGTCTGGTCAGGTCGAACACATCTTCTTCCTGCCTTTGGGGCGATCTAACATCAGAGAGTTGTGTACGGCCCAAAGGTACGTCGAGAGGAGTTACTTCAAGATCATCTAGCGTGTCATCCTCTCTTTCCTCTGTGTTCTTCTCTTCCTCTTCCTTCCTCCGCCGTTCGGCTTCTGCTGCTGCTTCTATCTCGGCCCTCTTCTTCTGTTCAGCTGCAGCTGCCTGCTCGGCTTTCCTTTGTCGTTCAGCCTCTGCGGCTGCTTCTATTTCGGCCCTCTTCCTTTGTTCCGCTGCAGCAGCCTGCTCGGCTTTCTTTTGGCGTTCAGCCTCCGCCTTGTCCAACTCCGCCTTAAGCGCCTGTTCCGCTGCAGCTTGTGCCTCTTTGTCTTCTTTTTCTTTCCTGGCCTCTTTGGCCAGCTTCTTCTTTTGTGCTGCCGTTGTACCTTTTGAGCGCGCCTCCTCATCTTCTTTTAGCTTCCTCTCCCTTTCCTGTTGAGCCTTTGCTTCTGCCTCCTTTTGTTTGGCGGATGGAGTTGACCCTGTGTTGATTCGGGATTTCTGGAGCATGGATGAAGAAGAAGCTCCTAGCTGACGTCTTCTGTCTTCCAAGTTCTGATCATCCAAGTCTTCCTGGACCACGTCAACCCCCGGAGCAAGTTGTCTTTCAGCATTATACCAGTTTCTCCTCTCATCTTCTGCTGGGCGTTCGAGATGCTGATAAGTCCACCTGAGGTTGGCTCTCCGGCGGTGTTCAGGGACCAATCTCTCTGGGTCATAGTTTCGGTGTTCAATTGCCCCCAGCTGATAACTTCTCATTGCGTCTGCTTCTGCTAGCACCTCCTTGAAGTCTTTAACTGTGAATGCACCAATAGTGAGGGGCAGAGTGGGCCATGGCTTCTTTTTGCCCTTAGATAGGATGTTCGAGAATCCGTGTGACATCTGAAAGCACACCTCCTGCATCAGCATTTTGTCCGTCACGAAGCGAGGCATGGCATGTGGCGCTTTGTAAATTCCAAAGACTCGGATGAAGGTGTACCCAGGGAAAGGGAACCAATGCCCCACTTTAACCAGAGTCTCCTTGGCCCGCCATGACATGCAAGGGGCGTCTTGGCCAAACAAATGTCTGTACAGAGAGGGAACAAATATTTGGGAGATCTGATCTATATCCTGTTTGTATTTGGACTCCCAAAATACCTTGAGTTCTAGATGAATTGCGCGCGTGTTCTCGGAGTCCCAGTTGTGCTCCCATCCATCAAACTCTACTCGGGCGCAAACCGCATCTAGTAGGTATGAGGCCATGTAAAATTCAGAAGGCATTCCTTCGTCCGGGGCCAATGCCGAGTTCAAGTTGGTCTGGATAGAAGTCATCAGTATGCCGGCCCAGTTAAAACGAGTGCCCTGTGTTGTCACATACTCCATAATAGTAGCCCAACTGCCGTTGAAAGTGGAGCAATCTGGGTGCCCGTAAAGTCTGCAGAGCATGGCGGCAACCAATTTGTAAACCTTCCTTAGGCTCGCCACTGGGTATTCATGGTTCTTTTTTACCTTGAACTTCTCGGGCTCCTCCCACCATTGTTTAATAGTATCAACTATTGGGACGACGTGAGTAGCAGCCCATTCTCGAGTAAGTCTTTGGTTTGGGCGCGGTAGTGAATAATAAAGGTGTGCATCGAGCCTACCCGGCGTAGTGAAAATACCGCAGTCTCGATCACGGAATTTTACGAATTACATCCTTTGTATTATCCGATCTATGATCTCGGGACATGGGAATATGGCTGGATGCGCCCCTGCCAAATGTAGTTTGGACCTCTTTACCGCCAAGTATACTTCTCGGTCTGGGAGATCTTCTGGAAATTCTTCTTCTAGTTTGGCGAACTCCTGATAAATCTGGTACCATCTCATGCTGTCATCTTTTGAAAAAGTACATAGTGTATCTCGGAATATTGGGGGTGGGGACACCACCAAATGGCTCATCGGTCTCTTATTTCTTGCTGTCCTTTCTCGAGACGCGGGGCGCCATCATCCCAGATACGAAACCTCGGTCATGCCAATATCATCTTACTGTCAAATTGAGAAGGAGTCCCCACGATAAGAACGTCATGGCGAAAAAAAAAACAAGTTACAATTTAGTGACAAAACCTAAATGCGTTAAAGCAGAACTGGACTGGTGAGTCGCTGGGTCGCAGATCACACAAACAGGGCCCGGGCGCGACCTTGCGACCTTGCGACCTGAGGTCGCTGGGTCGCTAGGTCGCAGATCTACGTAACAAAGAAAAGTGCGACCTGGCGACACAGCGACTGGAGTCGGCCCCGGGTGCTGATCGCAACTCGCCAAATGCGGAGGAGAAAGTTAGGCTGCAGAGCCTTGCGACTAGGTCGGTGAGTCGCCGGAGTCGCGGATTTTCTCGCGGGTCAATGGAAGTCTGCCTTGGACTTTGCACCTTTGCCTTCTTTCTCTTGGGAAATTGCAAGGTTTCTAGGGCCAGGGAGAGCTGTGGCATGATTTTAAAGAAAAGGGGATGATGCCATGGGGTGAAAAGGCAAACAGAGAGGTTTTTGGTAATTTATGCAATATGTAATAGGCAAAAATCTCAGAAAACATTAAATCATGGTCAAAAGACAATTTATAGGCTACAAGGGGAGATGGGTTTAGTAAGAAAAACATTAGAATGGGAACAGCAGGAAGAAATAGCAACTTACCCGGGAAAAACTCGTCAGTTGAGCTGTCAGAGGCGTTTTCCTTACAAATCGCTGAATGTGAATAATGCGACCTGCGACCCCCCTTTTATAGGAAGTCGCACGTGCGAGCCATTAATGTGGGTCGCTGGGTCGCAGATTCGTCAAACCTTGTGTTTTGCGACCTGGCGACCTTGCGACCTGGCGACCTGGGGTCGCTGGGTCGCAAGGTCGCTAAGTCGCGATTTTCGGAAAATGACCGGATTGCGACCTAGCGACACAGCGACTGGTCGCTAGATCATCAGTCCTAATTTCATACGTTGGGGGATGTGCGACACAGCGACCTGGCGACCTTGAAGGGTCGCTAGGTCGCAAAGATCGCAATTTTCAGATGTTTACCTTTGCGACTTAGTGATCGAGCACTTTCTCTTTGTTTCTAAGGGGCTCTGAAAATTTGAAATGGTGGTCAAAATTTTGGAGGGTGTTGTAGAGACTGCAATAAATGGCGATTCACTGGACGAACTCAGAGTCTCTGCTGATGGTTAGTCTTTGCGGGGGGAGGGAGGGGCTTATGCTAGCTGTCCTCCTTTTCCTGCCAAGTTGCCATTTCCTAGCCTTCGGTCGTCCAGCTGGGTTGCCCAACCTGCTGGTCCGGTTGGGCGCCATTCAAACAAATCATTTCTTCAGGTCTCCAGACTTGAACGGTTGGAGAACTCCAGGCGGCCACAGGGTCTGGTACGATTATTTTGTCCTCATCGTGTTGCTCCACTGCCAGCGAACCTCTCGGTCCCGGCGGAGTCACTGCCTAGGAATCATGAACGTTGCTCCGCTGCCAGTGAGCCTGGTCAGTACCCCGGCGGAGTCGTTACATCACCTCTCTGCGCAGGAAGCCTTTCTCAAGCCTTTACCCTTATTTGTGTCTTTGTTGCCTTATTTTGAATGTGCACAAGGCTGCTTATTTAAATGTGCTCATGGCACTTATTTGAAATGGCCATTTAGCCTGGGCGGATGAGGGATCCCGACTTATCTTGCTTGCAGAGAGGTTGCTCCTGGTCCGGTATGAGGACTTTGGTTTTTCCCAGATGCCCTATCGTCGTTTTAGAGTATCTCTCTTCCCTGCTAGTCCGGTTACCATTTACACTACATTTTCTTTTGAGGACACCCTCTCAGCCTGGCGAGGTAAGTTCCCCTGCTTGACGACTTGTGCTTGGTAATGTGCTACCTCTAGGTGTAGAGGGCAAACAACTTCCGCCGCCTTTGAATTTATCGGGAAAGGCCTTCCATCAGCGGAGAACCTGCTGCAGTATGCCAATCTGCGTAGTTCTAACAAATCCTCCTTTAGGTTCTTTTTTTTCTTTTTTTTTTCTTTTTTTTTTTTTTTTTTATATATAAACAAACAAGGCAAGAAACTATGGTACAAAATAAGATAGCCCTCTAAGGGCTGCTGAGTGAAATAGTGTTTGAGGTCATGCCCGTTTACCGGGAGGACCTCGACTCGTCCATCAAGGGTTTGCAATCTGAATGTGTGTGATCCTATCTTCTCATTAATTTGGAAAGGGCCTGTCCAAAGTGCTTGGAACTTGGCATGCTTCCCCTTTTCCTCATGGGCTTTATCCCACTTAAGGACTAGGTCTCCTACTTCAAAAATTTTGTTCCTTGCGGACTTTTTATCAAACCATCTTTTGATTCGGCTCTGATGGATGGCAAACTTTTCCTGGGTCTTTTGCCTTTCTTCCTCTAATTTCAGCAAGGTATCGATTCGAGTTTTTAAGGTGGGACACGGGGTACCATGACATTCTTGGGACAGTTGGAGGGCCAGGAGAGATAGATGAGGAGGGAGAACAGCTTCTTTTCCATACACGAGGAAAAATGGGGAGGTGCCTAAAGAGGACTTGGGAGTGATACGGTCAGCCCACAGTGCATTGTGAAGGGCATTGTGCCAGTTGCGCTGGTGGGATAGCAGAGTCTTCTTAATAATACGGATAAGATTCTTGTTAGTGGACTCAGCTAATCCATTTCCCTAGGGATAGTAATTTGCAGAATGTTTCAGAATAATACCATTTTCCAGCGCAAAATCATATAATTTAAAAGATGAGAAATAAGTCGTATTATCAAAAACTAAAGAAGTCGGAACGCCAAACCTGGTCATGATGGAATGCGTGAGGAATTCTATTACCTCTTGATCGTTGATTTGGCGTAAAGGCGTTGCCTCGACCCACCTGGTGAAGTAATCAGTAGTTGTAAGGATATACCGATGTTGTTTAGAAGAGTGAGGTGTGATTTCACCAATTACATCCAAACCCCACTGTTGGAAAGGTTCCTCAACTGCTACTGAGAGTAAGGGGGCGGCTGGCCGTGCTTCTCGGTTGGCGAACTTCTGGCACTGAATGCATTTCCGAACATATGTATGCGCATCTCTAAAAAGAGTAGGCCAATAGTATCCTGCGCGCATTATCTTATGGGCAGTAGTATCTCCGGAAAAATGACCTCCAGCTGGTCTATAATGCAGCTCAGTTAAGATTTTCTGCGCTTCGTCGGTTTCTAAGCAGCGTAACAGGACCCCATCGTGGTGTTTCTTGAACAACTTGCCTTGGATCAGTTGGTGAGATGCGGCTTTGAGTCTTATTGCGCGTTTTTGCCGGGTAGTAAGAGCAGGGTCCATGGTGCCTTGGGCCAAATATCTTGAAATGTCAGAATACCAAGAAGGGCTATTTTGCTGAGGCACATGGTCGCTCTGATACATGTCGATCTCTTGTTCCCAACATTCCTCTTCAATTTCATGAGCACTTGCAGCCTCTGCGGCCATTTGGCATAAGCCCTGTCCTTTAACGGCATGTGCCGGCTTAAACTCTAAATCATACTCTTGCAAACAAGCCACCCAGTTGCCCCGCCTTTCGCCTAGCTCTTGCTGCACGAAAAGTGAGCGGACCGCTAGATGTGGCACAAAAACCGTGACATGATTTTTCAAGATGTAGGGCCTAAAATGTTTTACCACCTTGTAGACCGCATAGGCTTGTTTCTCGATTTCTGGGTAATTCAACTCAGCTCCTTGTAAACCAGTACTCATGAAAGAAAGGGGTCGTTCATCATTGTTACCATCTTTCTGCGTGAGGATAGCCGCAAGCGAGGAGTCTGAAGCAAAAGTGTACAGGATGAAACCTTTATCAAAATCTGGACTCTGGAGGGAAGGAGTTTCAGCTATAGCCCTTTTGATTTTATCGAAGGCCTCTCTCTCTGGGGAATTCCATTGGAATACAACATTCTTTTTAATCATTCCCTATAGTGGTCTGACTATCTGGGCAAAATCTGAGATGAATTTACGGACAAAATTGATTTTCCCCAGGGAGGATTGCATCGCTTTCTTGTTGCTTGGGGGATGAATCTGAGCAATGGCTTTCGCCCATTCTGGATCAACCACAATGCCTTGCTTAGTGATAATGTGGCCTAGCAATTTTCCCTCTGCCACAGCGAAAACACTCTTTTTAGGGTTGAGCGATATTCTGTACCTCCTGCACCTCTCGAAGATTTGCTTGAGGTGGCGTAAATGATCGCCCTTGCATTTTGAAAACATAGTGACGTCGTCCAAATAGACCACCACGCTCTGCCCTATTAAACCATAGAAGGCTATATCCATGGCTCGTTGGAAAGTTTCCCTTGCATTGATCAAGCCAAAGGGCATGCGTCTGAAAGAAAAGGTTCCCCATTTTGTCCGGAAGGTGGTTTTTAGTCTGTCTGGTTCAGCTACTAGCACATGGTTATAGCCGGAGAAGTCGTCTAATAGGGAGAACATCTCAGATCCAGACACAGCTTGTAATATCTATTCCATGGGGGGCACCGGGTAGTTGTCTTTGTTTGAGGCTCAATTCAGATTACGGAAATCTACACACAAGTGGATCTCGCCAGACTTCTTTCGTACGGGTACCAAATTTGACACCCACATGGAGTGACGAACTTTGAAAATAATGCGCGCATCCAGGAGCTTCTTAAGTTCCTTTAGAGTCATTGGCTCCAATGCTAGATGCACTTTTCTGAGTTTCTGTTGGAAGGGTTTAACGCCTTCCCTCATGGGTATTACATGCTAAATGATACGGGTATCGTATGTACGTGGATCTTCATATGTCCAAGCAAATACATCGCAATATTTCCGGAATAACTGGGTGAAGGCCCGTGCCTCCTCATCACTACAGTCTTTGCCGAGGTTAACGAACGTTGGGTTCTCATCTGATCCCAAGGTCACTTGCCGATGTGCCAATATGGAACTTTGCACTTTGGTGTTTGGAGGCCTGCGGAATCAGCTTTGCAGATCAAAGAGCTTTTCTAGTGACACCACCCCCTTGGGCATAATGTTCTCTTTGCGTTCATCATGCTCTCTCTGTAAAGCATGCTCATGCTCTTCCTCATCTATCGCTACATCCTTGAATACTTCAGCATTGCACATAAAGTCCAAAATCTGTTGATCATTGTTAAAAACGCGTAAATTAGAAATGTTGTCTGGCACAGAGGGTCTATATACAACTTCAATAGAAAAACCGTCTCTTAAGGGGGTAAATCTAGCAACAGCATTAGCCAGAGTATCAGCTGCTACATTGTGCATTCTAAGAACATATTTAATTCCAAATGCATCAAAAGTAGAAATCAATTGCCATACCTCTTGTTGATACGCCTTTAAATGTGGAGATAAACAGTGAATAGTGTTGCGTACCTGGCGAGTGATAATTTCGGAATCTCCAATTACCTGTAAACATTTTACCTTCAAATCCAGTGCCTTCTTAAGTTCGAGGATTAATGCCTCGTATTCAGCAGTGTTATTGGTGCACTAGAACTCTAACCGGCATGAGATTAAGTGTTTATTCTTGTGTGGGTCAACCAATATGCAACGAGCACCAGCTCCGTCATGGGTCTTGGAACCATCATAATACAAGGTCCACATGTCACTTTCCGGCTCCTTTGGGGTACTAGGTTGAGGAGGGGTTCCTGCTGGTGGTGAGTCAGGGATGAATTGCTCCTCTGTGACAAGTGCTAGTTCAGATTGGACTTCGGGGCCTACGGAAGACTGAGGGGGTTGGTATCATCCGAATATTGCTTCCAGAAAGAACATGCCAAGCTCTTCTTGTGCAAAGCTGATGGGTTCATTAACGGCATCCAAATCAGTGATGGTGTGTTTCATATAAGGTTCACTTTCTACCCTGATTTGATTATTCCGCCCCTTGTAAGGAAGCCACAAGTGGGACTAGTCGGTGGCAGTAACCTTTTGATTTCTTCGGACCCAATCTCTCGCCCTAATAGGCCGTATGCGTCTGGAATATCGACAACCACAATGTCGAGGCACTGATGGACCCTAGAGTCTGATGACAAGCGGATAATGACATTGTTCAATTCTCCTATGGCGGGTACTTGTGATCTAGCGAGCTGTATGATTTTTGCATCAGTCTTCTCCGGGCGGATGTTGAGTTTCTTACAAACGGATAAAGGCATGACATTTGTAGAGGCACCGGAGTTGACTAGACAGTTGTGGACATTGAAGTTAAAAATCTCGAAGGACGACAGGAAGGGAGGTGTGGATCCTCTTGAGTTTGTATTGATGGCGTTTACTATGGATTGCACCTCTGGTCCGGCTTGCCCAGACGTGTTGCTTACAGTCTTCGTAGCCGAAGTGTTTGCGAAAGCCTTAAGAATGAGCTCTTTTTGGTTAGTAATGCGGGCCAACTCATAGAGAGAAATGTTTGCTCTTGTTTTCTTCATATCTTCAACAATGTTATAGCTCGGCTCTGGTTGAGGGCTAGGTTCGACAGAAGTCTTAGAGGGTTCTGACGGAAGTTTATTCTTTTGAGTTACCCGGGTAGCGTTATTCGGGTGTTTCTCTGTGGCATTTGTTTTCCATTTCCTGGGGGCAGAATTTTCCTTAGGAAAGCCCTTTTCTTGTCTTCATAGGATTGCTCGGGAATAGGTCCTTTGCTCCTTAGACTATAATTCCGCACGGGCTGGTCTTTGGGATTATCTGCCATGTTGATATCGATGGAGGTAAGGCTGTCCCTACCTCGGATTATGTCAAAAGCTAGGACAGAGGATCCTGGTTCTTCGTTCGAGGGCAGATCCTCATCGTGATCTAAAACATCATCCTCCGTCACATCCCCTGGAATTTGGTCATCTAAAAGCTGATTAACTACTGCTGTCATGCTGCCAATCCATTGAGGGCACTTTTTTTCAAAGTGGGCAGCTTGGTAGAAAGAACAGAAGTTATCTTTCCCTATCTCTTCCACATTTAGAGCAGTATTCGGGTTAGACGGAGGCCTGTTAGTGTTGGGATTACTTTTTCTGAAGAAAGGTTTGGGTGGTTTAGTGCTAGTTGTGGATTCTGTGCCCTTTCTCCTTAGGTCAGTGACTTCATTGGTTAAGAGCTTGAGGGTTTTTGCCATACTTTCAAAATCAAATGCATCTTTATCCCTATCGGTGGTCTTAGGGGTGGAGGACTGACCCCTTTTGGTGTTAGGCTTGTGATCATCTCTCCCTTCGTGATCGATGGCTCCTATCTAAAGCATGTCTTTCTCCAAAGCGAGAGCAGCCTCATAATTAGCCGTAAGGGTAGCGTGGGCTTCACGTTTGACGAAAACGGCAATGTCCCTAGAGAGAGCCTTGGTATAGTAGTCAATGGTGATTGAGTCATCCAACGCCAGGTTCGGGGGAAACTTCTGCAGGATGGTAGCGAAGCGCTGGTTGAAATCCTTAACCTTCTCCTTTTTATGACACTTGATGGTGCTCAATTCCGTGAGAAGCATGGAAGGAGTTTTATCTTCTAAAAACTTCTGCAGGAATATGCGACGGAATTGGTCCCATGAAGTGATAGAGGCACTGGGGAGAGAACGGTACCATGTGGCCGCTTTGTTTTCGAGAGTATGGGGAAACAGTCGACATGCGACATCATCGGATTGGACTCTCATGATTTGCAGAGACAAATAGAAGCTGCTGATATGATCTTCAGCTAAGGTGCCTTTCTCAGGATCAAACTTGGGGAGGTGTTTCTCCGGATGCCTAGGCAGATCGTGGAGTGGGCCCAAAAGATTTAATGGGGATTGAGCCATCCAGGCTAGGGGTTGCACTATCCTAGCCCGCTGGTGTTGCCTAAACTCATGCTCAGATTCACCTCTCGAACCTGAGACCGATGCTTCTGACTCATGACGAGAGTGTTCTTCTTGGTGTCTCCCACGGTGAAGAAAATCTCTAAGATATCCCAAGTTGTGGACAGAAGGCCTAATTGGGTTTGGGTAACGGTTGCGAGCTTGGTTTCCTTGGCCTCGGCCTCTATCTCCTCTACCTCCAGCCCCTCGGCCTCTATTTCCTTCTTCTTCATTTTTGCGAGCTCTATTCCCCATTGTCTACATTTCCTGAAGCCTCTGCCACCCTCACCATCCGGTGGGTGTGCACAGTTGTTGTTTTGTCGAGTCTGATTAGGCTGGAAGTCGGGGGAAGGCCCGGTGTCAGCAAACTCTTCACCCTCTTGGAGAACAGGATCATTTTCCTCAACAGCATTTGCGAGGTCTTCCAACATGAGATTCACGAGCTCGGGTATAGTACTTGCAATGGCACTGTTACGGGTGATGTTCTCGGGCGGGGTCCTAGTATGGGGAAGGTATTCCATGATTGGAGTGAACCGTAACTGGTTGACAAGATCTCGGGCAGTTGGGCGTAAGGCTCTTAGCTGCTCCCTAGTGATTTCATAATATCGAAGCTCCCTCCCTGTAATATCTTCTGGAAGAGGAGGGTTAGTTTCATTGTTTGTGACCTCCCCTTGGGGAGTTTGTGATCGGATGTTTGTTGTGTCTTTGAGAGGTGCCATTCGAGGCCCTCCTTCTAGCGCCAATTACGGTGACGGGAAAAATTTGTGCGGCCAACGGGGGATCTCCCAGGTAGAAAGTCCCGATTAGACCTTAAACCGTTTGGAGTAGGGATCCCGTCCGGAGTGTGGGTCCGGCTACCACTTAAGATGACTTCTCTTCGGTCTCAAAAGACCCTATTCCTATCTCCTTCATTTCTACGAGCCCTATTTCCACCGGCTACATTTCCTCGGCCTCTGCCTTCCTCATCATCCCCGAGTGGGGGGTGGGCCTGGTTGTTGTTTGGCCGAGTCTGGTTAGGCTGGGGATCGGGGAAAGGTTCGGTGTCAGCAAATTCTTCACCCTCTTGGAGAATCGGGTCATTTTCCTCAACAGCAGTTGCAAGGTCTTCCAGCATGAGATTTACGAGCTCGGGTATGGTACTTGCAAGGGCACCATTCCGGGTTATGTTCTCGGGAGGAGTTCTAGTATGAGCAAGGTATTCCATGATTGGAGTAAACCGTAAGTTGTTGATAAGATCACGGGCAGCTGGGCGCAAGGCTCTCAACTGCGCCCTTGTGATTTCAAAATATCGAGGCTCCCTCTCTGGAATATCTTCTAGAGGAGGAGGGACAGTTTCATTGTTTATGACCTCCCCTTGGGGAGTTTGTGATGGAAAGGTTGTTGTGTGCTGGGAGGCTGCCATTCAGGCCCTCCTTCTAGCACCAAATCTGTTGACGGGAAAATTTGTCCGGCCAACAGTAGGGGATCTCCCTGGTAGAAAGTCTCAATTAGACCTTGAACCGTTTGGAGTAGGGATCCCATCCGGGGTGTGGGTCCGGCTACCACTTAAGACGCCTTCTCTTAGGTCTCGATACCCTCGAAAAAGACACACTTGAACACAGAACATACACTTATTCACGATATAGAATACGAGATTAAAGTGTTAAACATGAATTAAACACTATGTGTAGCAAGATTATAGATAAAGCACATACACCTCAAGAGATGTCATTAGCAACACATCTTTTGTGGGGTACTTGCTTGTACAGTGGTCTGATCACACAAAAAATAGTTCTTGATGATAAGATACCTCTGCACTTCCTGAAAGATGAAACGAAATGCTAACAATCTAGTTTAGTAACATTCATTAATATAACAGATAATAAGATAAACATCATTGATACAACACGGATAGCCATGACGTATAAACGATATCATGAAAAGAACAGATTCATTAATCATAGGATATTCTGAAACTGTTGAAAGGAATACACAAGGTGTTCATAAAGCAAAACACATCATAACCATAGGGTATTTTAACAAGATTCTATATTCATATGCTCAAATGTCAGATCTTTAAATACAATGCTTGTAGCTCCTGAGTTTCCAAAAGAAAAAGCCCCTGTACAATGTCCCGTAGGAGTATTTATAATGCCAAAATTGTCTGTGGGGTTTCCTTGACTGTTCACCTTCTTGACTTTTGGGCTACCTTGCGACCAACTCCTTCTGCGACCTGGGTAGATGATGCGACCTGCAACCTGTCCTGTTGTTGCGATTTGCGACCTAGTTCTTCTTGTTGCTCAGGACTTGCTGCTGCCGGGACGCGAACTGTTAATGTCAACCTGTTGTTCCCTAAGGAAATCCGCCATACTGGTACTCTTGCGCTATGGGGGATGCAGGGGGCACCTCCTCTTTCAACCTATACGCGCGACCCAAAGCGTTCGTGCGGGTCTCCCTCTTTTGTCCGTCGATTCGAAAGCGACGCAAACGGCGCAAATCCGCGTTTGGAGCGGCGATGAATTATTAGATGCTCTTCGGTTCCACCTGAGGCCTCCCGGATGTTGCGGCTTTGCTTGATGGGTTACGAGAATGTTTGAATATCTTGGTTTACTTGTTCCAAGGTTTTCTCTTCCTCTAATGCTCCAAGCGATGGGATGTGGTGCAGCGTATGCATTGAGTCGATACCACTAATCAAATGGTCGTACGAGGACATCACTTTGTCCAAGTCTTTAGTCAATTTTTCTCCAGATTGCATCGCTATGCGGAGTTGAACTTTCGCATCCTGCGTGTGGATCCGGTCCCTCTTAGGCAAATTTTCAGGTGCCTGAGGGTACTGAATGGTCCAACCCATCATCCTGTCCAAAGCCTGTGAAGCCTCTTTGAGCTGATCTTGTCTTTTCCTGGTTTCCATTCGTGCTCTTGCCAGAGGAGCGACTGTTTGTTTGATGGTGAACATCTCACCATATACCTGTCGCATAGTCATCTCCAACACCTCACACCCCTTGAAAATAGCAAGTGAGACTTCATTTGCTAGCAGAGCTTGGTTTCGAAGTTGCTGGACTTCCGCTTGCAATGCTGCTCTCTCCTGCTCTGCCCTCTTTTCGCGTTGCTCAGCTGCGTGTAGTCTGTTTTGTAGAGCTACTATTTCTCTACTCATCCGGGCTACATTTTCTTCTGTAGCCGCAGCGAAGGCAGTACCTGCTGACGCTATCATTACCGGATTAGTCCTGGTATCCAAAACTATATCCTTACCTGTGGATGCTGCAGATGATGCAGAGGGACTATGTGCCAACGACCTCCTCTTCTCCTGACGCATCTTGAACGAAAATTGATCAAATGTGAGTCTGGTCAGATCGAACACATCTTCTTCCTGTCCCTGGGGCGATCTAACATCAGAGAGTTGTGTACGGCCCAAAGGTATGTCGAGAGGAGTTACTTCAAGATCATCTAGCGTGTCATCCTCTCTTTCCTCTGTGTTCTTCTCTTCCTCTTCCTTCCTCCGCCGTTCAGCTTCTGCTGCTGCTTCTATCTCGGCCCTCTTCTTCTGTTCAGCTGCAGTTTCCTGCTCGGCTTTCCTTTGTCGTTCAGCCTCTGCGGCTGCTTCTATTTCGGCCCTTTTCCTCTGTTCAGCTGCAGCAGCCTGCTCGGCTTTCTTTTTGCGTTTAGCCTCCGCCTTGTCCAACTCTGCCTTAAGCGCCTGTTCCGCTGCAGCTTGTGCCTCTTTGTCTTCTTTTTCTTTCCTGGCCTCTTTGGCCAGCTTCTTCTTTTGTGCTGCAGTTGTACTTTTTGCGCGCGCCTCCTCATCTTCTTTTAGCTTCCTCTCCCTTTCCTGTTGGGCCTTTGCTTCTGCCTCCTCTTGTTTGGCGGATGGCGTTGACCCTGTGTTGATTCGGGATTTCTGGAGCATGGATGAAGAAGAAGCTCCTAACTGACGTCTTCTGTCTTCCAAGTTCTGGTCATCCAAGTCTTCCTGGACCACGTCAACCCCCGGAGCAAGCTGTCTTTCAGCACTATACCAGTTCCTTCTCTCATCTTCTTGGCGTTCGAGATCTTGATAGTCCACACCGAGGTTGGCTCTCACGGCCCGGTGTTCGGACAATCTCACAGGTCGCGGATTTCGGTGTTCAATTGCCCCCAGCTGATAACTTCTCATTGCGTCTGCTTCTGCTAGCACCTCCTTGAAGTCTTTAACTGTGAATGCACCAATAGTGAGGGGCAGAGTGGGCCATGGCTTCTTTTTTCCCTTAGACAAGATGTTGGAGAAACCATGTGACAGCTGAAAGCACACCTCCTGCATCAGCATTTTGTCCGTCACGAAACGAGGCATAACATGTGGCGCCTTGTAAGTTCCAAAGACTCGGATGAAGGTGTACTCGGGGAAAGGGAACCAGTGCGCCACTTTAACCAGGGTCTCCTTGGCCCGCCATGACATGCAAGGGGCGTCTTGGCCAAATAAATGTCTGTACAGAGCGGGAACAAATATTTGGGAGATCCGATCTAGGTCCTGTTTGTATTTAGACTCCCAGAATACTTTAAGTTGTAGATGGATTGCGCGCGTGTTCTCGGGGTCCCAGTTGTGCTCCCAGTCGTCAAACTCCACTCGGGCGCACACCGCATCTAATAGGTATGAAGCCATGTAAAATTCAGCAGGCATTCCTTCGTCCAGAGCCAATGCCGAGTTCAAGTTGGTCTGCAACGACGTCATCAGTATGCCGGCCCAGTGAAAACGGGTCCCCTGTGTTGTCACATACTCCATAATAGTGGCCCAACTGCCGTTGAAAGTGGAGCAATCTGGGCGCCCGTAAAGCCTGCAGAGCATGGCAGCAACCAATTTATAAACTTTTCTTAGGCTTGCCACTGGGTATTCCTGGTTCTTTTTTACCTTGAATTTCTCGGGCTCCTCCCACAATTGTTTAATAGTATCAACTATCGGGACGGCGTGAGTAGCAGCCCATTCTCGAGTGAAATGCTGGTTTGGGCGAGGCAGTGAATAATAAATGTGTGCATCCGAGCCTACTAGCGTAGTGAAAGCTCTGCCTTCATAATCCCTGATCACAAATTTCTCGGGGTCTGTCTTTTGTATGATCCAGTCTATGATCTCCGGACATGGGAATATGGCTGGATGCGCCCCTGCCAGGTGTAGTTTGGACCTCTTTACCGCTAAGTATACTTCACGGTCTGGGAGATCTTCCGGAAATTCTTCTGGCAGTTTGGCGAACTCCTGATAAATCTGGTACCATCTCATGCTGTTGTCTTTCGAAAAAGTACATAATGTATCTCGGAATATTGGGGGTGGGGACACCACGACCAACTCATCAGTCTCTTCCATTATTCTCTTGTCCTTTCTCCGAGATAGCGGGGGCGCCATGTCACTAGAATCTGAGAGCACAGGTATGCACTCTATGTCTTCACCTGTCAAATTCAGAAAGGAGTCCCACGATAAGAACGTCATGGCGATAAAAAAAAAAAAGTTACAATTTAGTGACAAAACCTAAATGCGTTAAAGCAGAACTGGACTGGTGAGTCGCTGGGTCGCAGATCACACAAACAGGGCCCGGGCGCGACCTTGCGACCTGGCGACCTGGCGACCTGAGGTCGCTGGGTCGCTAGGTCGCAGATCTTGATAAAACAAAGGAAGTGCGACCTGGCGACCTGGCGACTAGGTCGCTGGGTCGCAGGTCGCAAATCTGCAAAACTGGAGAAAAATGCGACTCTGCGACCTCGTGACTAGGTCGCTGGGTCGCAGGTCGCAGATTTAGCTTGCCGGGGGTTTGGTGCGCGCGGCCTTGAACCCTTTTGCCCCCTTTCTCTTGAGAATTTTCAAGGTTTCTAGGGCCAGGGAGAGCTGTGGCATGATTTTAAAGAAAAGGGGATGATGCCATGGGGTGAAAAGGCAAACAGAGAGGTTTTTGGTAATTTATGCAATATGTAATGGGCCAAAATCTCAGAAAACATTAAATCATGGTCAAAAGACAATTTATAGGCTACAAGGGGAGATGGGTTTAGTAAGAAAAACATTAGAATGGAAACAGCAGGAAGAAATGGCAACTTACCCGGGAAAAACTCGTCAGTTGAGCTGTCAGAGGCGTTTTCCTTACAAATCGCTGAATGTGAATAATGCGACCTACGACCCCCCTTTTATAGGAAGTCGCACGTGCGGGCCATTAATGTGGGTCGCTGGGTCGCAGATTCGTCAAACCTTGCGTTTTGCGACCTGGCGACCTTGCGACCTGGCGACCTGGGGTCGCTGGGTTGCAAGGTCGCTAAGTCGCGATTTTCGGAAAATGACCGGATCGCGACCTAGCGACCTGGCGACCTGGGTCGCAAGGTCGCTAAGTCGCGATTTTCGGAAAATGACCGAATTGCGACTTAGCGACCTGGCGACCTGGGTTGCAAGGTCGCTAGGTCGCAGTTTTCATGAGTTGATGTAATGTGCGACCTGGCGACCTGGCGACCTGAGGTCGCTAGGTCGCAAGGTCGCAATTTGCATGGATGTCTACTTTTGCGACTTAGTGACTTAGCAATTTCTCTTTAGTTCTAAGGGGCCCCAAAATTTTAAAAGGGTAGTCTTTTTTGGAGGGTGTTGTAAAGGTTACAACAAACAGATTTGGCAATGATGACTGGGGTATACGTAGGGGCTTTGGATCCCTCAAATTTGGCTGCTTTAGATCCTTCACATCTGCTGGTGTTCTTCTTTTTAGGCATTTTTAGGTAACTACTGCAAGATTAGAATATTTGCAAGAGTTTTTATATTAAACAGAGAAGAAACTTAGCAATTTAGGCTAAGGATGGCTTCTTTTTGGATTTTTGCTCAATTAGGTTTATCTGAGGATATAAAACTGGCATAAACAAAAAACAGGGGTTTTCTGAGTGTATTTGATTGAAAAAATGGGATTTCAAGGTAATTAAGAGGTTTTAGTTGTTTATATCCTTGAATTTGATCCTTAGACTGTGAAATTTGATGAAATTGGCTTTAAAAGGGCTTGCAATAGAAAACAGGGTTTCCTGGGAGAATTTAACCAGGTTTTGGCCTCTTTTTTGGTATATTTAGGCAATTTGCTTCAGTTAATTTCTCAATTTAAAGGTTTGGTTATATTAAAGATGATCAAAATTGAATTCGCAGGCTTGAATTTTCGGGAAATACCTTAATAATGTAGGTATTTGGCTCTTGAAAGGTTTTCAGATGATCTTGGTTTATTTTGAGCTCTTTAACGACTTACTGGAGTGACGAATAGCTTTTTAGTCGATCTTCAATGGTAAATGTGAGTAAAATACTGAGGTTATGGACATAAAATGGCAATCAGGGGCTTGAAAAGGCTTAACACAGTCAGGTGGAGCTATTTCAGAGTTCAAATGCGCGAATAAGTATAAAAAATATCATTATCAAAGGTTTTAACCTTTTGATTTAATCTTCATTAACTGTTATTGAATGCAGGTCTCGTCAATGGCGGGAGGTGGTTTTGGGATTTGAAACGAAACCGGACAGCAGTTATCGCATGAAATTTTGGAAGTAAGTGAGTTTCCTTAACATGAACGCAATCAAATGAGAAATCGACACGTTAAGGAGGGATAAATGTGCAATACTACCTATTTCGCATCCAATTTCAGGTTAGGCAGACGATTGCTTTGTGTGCGCGATATCACATTTAGATTTTTGGATCTTGATATCAGGTGCGAAGGATCGAGATCAAAAGGAAAGTTGTGTCTTAAGGAAAGGTGGGACCGGGGTTTATATGGGGGCTTACGGTTTAAAACTTTTATAAAATGGATGGAGGTGAAAGGTTTTATATATCCATTGCAAAGGTGCGAACTTTTGCATGGTGGGGGTTAACATATTTTGAACCTTATAAAAAGATTTAATTTGATTCAAAAAATTAGGATATATAATGAAGAGCAGGATTAAATATGTTTTGCTTAGATCATAGGTCATATGCCCTAAATGAAAAAAATTTAATCACATTAGCACAACTTTTTATTTTATTTATATAGTATTAAACCTTTTGAATGGTTTAATAACCATAGGGGGTGAGATAATTTTTTTAGTGTTAGTTTTAGACCAATGGGAATTTTATTTGGGTTTTTTATTTGACATTTGGGTAATAAATATGGTCTAAAATCTTTATAATAGTGGGTTTTGGGGGTATTTAGATATAGGGAATTAAATAAGTAGGATAAGGTATTTAAGGATTTAATAAACTAAGTTAAAAGTTAATATGAAAAGGGGAATGGAATGCACACAAAAATATATATAATGACTAAGTAAAGTGTAAAAGTAAAGCAAAGCTTGTCTTTTATCATTTAACCAATACTTAGTATAAGGTATTTTTGAGGGTTTTTGTATGTTTCTGAATGAATGGAAGTGAATTAGATGGGTTTATCTACTTCATTAATTAGGAATGAGTCTTTACTTATGAAAGGAGTTATAATGTATGAATAAGAGATGAAGTAATGATCAATGGGGATTTAACGTAAGAATTTAATATTTTCAACTAACCAGTCATCCAGCCTTGGGTCCGGTCCCAACAAAAGTCAGAGAAATGCTCTGAGCCTATTTGACTGATATTTTAGAACACTAAATACCTATATGGGAGGGGAAATTAGTGATTTTTCCCAATAATAATTTATTACATGCTTTTTCCACTTCTTTCTACCTACCCATCCTCATTCTAACACTTTTTATTCATTTGGTAGGCGCATTTAGGCTTGCAACCTTGAAATATTTATTCTTTTAAAGCATAAACTATCTAAATCTACCTTATTTCATTCAAGGGCTTAAATTAAATTGTTCAGCTCCTCATTATTTTCTACCTATCTACAGATTTTTCAAGATTAAATTGTCTGTCAAATCTTTATTCTCTATCTAAAACTAGAAATTGAAAACATGACAAGTTAAGATTAAACAATTTAACTCATCATGGATTATGGCATTTATTGACACTCTGCCATAATTGTTTATTTTGCGGAAAATTAAAAAGTAGTGGCATTTCGACTTGCTCACATTCAGGTCTTATTTTCATCTTTTTCTTTTGGGGTCTATATTTTCTAAGTCCTTTCATCTCTATTTTAGGACTTTTTACCCTCTTTTTGATTTTTTATTATTTTTTTCAATTTTTTCCAAAATATGGGAAAACACCTTGCAAAAAGAAATGTATGTACATATTTACAAGACTATCAAATTCAATTGAAAATTTTATGAACCCTATTATTATATGACCCTAACAGGTGACATGTCAATTTATTTCTTAGTTGTCGATCTGTCGGCCCATAGTGCATGCACCACTTTATTATGCCATGTCTTCTTATTTTCTTCCAACAAATTCTTAATGATGTTAACCAAGATCTTATTAGAGGATCTAGCTATTCCATTTCCTTGAGAGTAATAAGTTGTGGAATGCCCCAAAGTGATGTGATATTTGTGGCAAAAATCCACCATTTTCTTGGATTTAAAGACCGCATCGTTATCAATAATGATTTTCCTAGGACAACCGAATCTAGATACAATGTGGGTTTCAAGGAATTTGATAATTACTAAATCAGTAGCAGTTCTGGAAGGAATGGCCTCTATCAATTTGGTGAAATAATCAGTAGCAGTAAGGATCCATTTATGCTGGACAGAGGAGGAAGGGTAGATTTCTCCACTGAAATCTAAACCCCACTGTTGAAAAGGAGCTTCAACACAGATTGGCTATAAAGGAAAAGGTAGCAACTTTCTTTTTCCCTAAAAAATTTGGCATTTATGATAGGAAATCACCATCTTGTGAATGTCTGGGAAAAGAGTGGGCCAATAGAAACCAACTCTAAGGATCTTATTAACAGGGGTTTTCCAATAGAGATGACCTCCACAATCCCCTTCATGAAACTCATGCATAATCCTATCTGAATTTTACTTAAGCAAACATTTAAGAAATACACCACCATAATTTTTCCAGTATAAGACATTTTCTAGGATATAGAAAATTACATCTTTTAATTTCAAGAATCTAGCCTTTGTTTTGGACAAACCGGTAGGAGAATTTAAATTAAAGAGCACATATAATATATCTATGTACCAGGGAGAATCTAGGAACACTTCCTCAATAGGTGGAGTAGCCAACTCCTCTTGTTTATCCAGTGAGTGAATCATGTTAATGTCTAATGCTTAAAAAATTGTCTCAGCCATTAATTTAGCCAGCCCCTGTCCTTTGATCAACTTGGTGGGCCTAATCTCTAAATCATACTCTAAGATAACTACAATCCATTTTCCTGTTTTTCCATCGAGATCCTGAGTTAGGATGTCCTTAAAAACTGTATGAGGAACAAATGCAATGATGTACGAATGTAGAATGTAGACTCGAAAATCCTTTAGTGATTTGATCAAGGCAAAATCCCGCTTTTCCATAATATTGTATTTCATAGGTGCATCTCCTAAGGATTGGCTAAAGAATGTTATGGGCTACTCTTGTCCTTCAGTATTTTTTTGCATCAATACTGGAGCAATTGTATGCACTGATGGAAAGGAAAAATTGAAGAAATCCTTGGTGAAGTCAGTGTTGATCAGAACTGGTGCTTGTGTGAGTGCCTGCTTCACTAGGTCAAAATATTTCTTCTCTTCCTTGGTCCATTTGACTCCTGACTCTCTTTTGAGCATATTAGTGATATTCCTTAGAAATTCTGCAAGGTTTGGTATGAACCTTCTTAAGAAATTTATCTTGAAAATGAAATATTGTAGCTCTTTGATGTTTTTGGGATGGCTAATTTGAGGGTACCCTTAATCTGGCTGGGGTCAATCTTGATTCCCTTTTCAGATATGATGTGGCCTAGAAGCTTTCCTTCTTCCAGACCAAGCAATGATTTTTAAGGGTTTAGAGATAGATCAAACCTTCTGCACTTTTCCAAGGTTCTACTTAGATGGGCCAAATGTTCCTCATCATTTTTTGAATAGACAGTAATATCGTCCAGGTAGATCACAATGAAGTGGTTGATCTCTTCTGAAAAAGCAATATCCATTGCTCTCTTAAATGTGGCCCCAACATTCATTAGTCCAAAGGGATTTTTTACATACATAAAGGTTACCCAAGGAGTCGTTAAAGATATTTTGGGCTGGTCATATGGATGCACCAATATTTGATTGTACCCTTAAAAGCCATCTAACAGGGAGATCCTCTTGGAGCCCACTACCTTTTGCAATATGTGGTCCATATTTTGTAGAGGGTAGTTTTCCTTTAGTGATGCTTTGTTCAGATTTATGAATTCAGTGCAGAGCCTGATTTCCCCTGTATTCTCTCTTGTAGGCACCAAATTGGAAATTCAAAGTATCTGATCAGGATTATTATCTTAGCATCATAAATTTTCTTGATCTCTTTCTCAACCAAAGGAATTTGGACAACGTTTATCCTGCACAGGTTCTGTTTGAAAGGCTTTTGGTTTTCTTTGACCAGAATTTTTTGCTAGATGATATTCGTATCATAAGACTTTAGGTCCCCATAGCTCCATGCAAACACATCAATGAACTATGCGAACAAATAAATATATTTCTTCTTTGAGGATGCAGGCAATGTTCTTGACAATTTTATCATCTTGGGTTCCTTCTCACTGCCTAGATTGCACTCCTCGATGCTTGCTTCTATGGAATATGTATTTATTTTCCTAGCCACATCATCAAAATCAAACAGTTCCTCCAGAGGAACCAGTCCTCTAGGCAGGGTGTTTTCTCTGAATTGCAGCACCTCAAATTCTTCCTTTTCTAGATCATCATGCATCTCTATCTTTTTTGGGTCTTCCTTTGCTGAAAAATTGATATTCGAATCATGAGGGGACTCGTCCCTGTATGTTTGTTCTTCAATGGGACAATCCTCTTCATGCTCTAGGTCTGAATTTGGAAACTCAAAATCCCCCTTAGATTGGAGGAAATGTTCAATCTGTTGGTCATCTTAAAAGAATTTCCAATGTCTGATGTTATCAAGGACTGCGGGTCAGTGTTTAACTGGCACAGTATATTGTTTATTAGGATGAGGTATTTGACACGTGTTGGCTGAAAATGCCAACACTTTGGGAAGGATATTCTGGTTCCTTGGGATAGAGGCTAGGTCGTATTCTTCAAACTTTTTTAGGAATTCAAGGGTAGAATTCCTGTAGGGTCTCAATCTGGGATGTTTAGCTGAATATTCTCCCTTGATTTTCCTGATGACCAGTTCAAAATACCCATGGACAGCAATTATTTTGGCCCCTAATTTCTTTAGTAATTGTAGACCTATAAGGAGTGCCTCATATTATTTTATATTGTTAGTAAAATAAAAGTTTAGTTTGTAAGAATGACCCTCTGCATGGTTAGTGTCTATGTTTCATACCCAAACACCTTCTCCTAAGCTAGCTTTTCCATAGGAGCCATCAGAGCTTATGTTCCAGAGAGGTTCAGGTTTAGACTTGTGCTACTTCATCTCTATTTGGTCTGATTTTCCCTTTTCCTGGTCTTCTTATTTTTCACCTACTTCATCATTAGATGCTACTTTTTCACTAATTTTGTCATCATTGTAAAGAATGAATGAATCAAGGTCCGAGTGGACAGAGTAAAGGGGGAAGTTATCGAGCCTTTCTTGACTGCTCACCGTGTATTTCATGTGAGTTTCCCTATACCAACTTCTTTGTTGACAAAAAACTGGTATGGTAATGTAGGCATTAGGAAAATTTTGAGGTATAAAATGGGCCTTCTAAGGAAATTATAAAATAATAGTGGAAAAAATCAAATAAGATTTGATGACATCATTAAATTTTAGAGGGAAAAATGAAAAAACTACTTTTTCAACTCATATTTTCAACTTATCTCCCAAATTTCTTACTCAAATTTTGAGCGAGAGTACTCATTGGATGCGAAATTTAATTCATCATCCAAGAAGTAACCATGTTGCATACTTTCGATGGGTCCTACAACACAAAAAATGAGAAATACATAAAAAAATGTGATTACAATCACGTTTTTATGTATTTCTCATTTTTCATGTAGTAGAGTTCATTGAAAGTATGCAAAATGGGTACTCCTTGGATGAGGAATGAAATTTTGCATCCAACGAGTACTCCCACTCGAAATTTGAGTAAAAATTTTTGGAGATAAGTTGAAAATACGAGTTGAAAAAGTACTTTTATTATTTTATTATTTTTTAATATTTTTACCCTTTTATTTAAAAAATGGTAAATCATCCACCATGGTTGACATCATCATCTTGAATCCTATTGGTTGTTATAAAGTTTATTTTTGTTGTACATTTTTCTTAGGAGGCCCATTTTAGACCTCAAAATTCCCCTAATTTCATATCCGTTTGGAGGGTGCCTTAACGCTTGGCTCCCCCTGACCAGGATAGCAACATGCCATATTTAGGGTGAATTTCGACCACTAATATGTCCATCGCTAGACTTTTAGCCAATATTTGTGCTAAAGTAATACATAGTTCTTTGATAAGGCCTAGACAGTTCACTCTGCTAGAGTCGAAATAATACAGGTCTTTGTATGGCCTAGTTATCTCAAGGCCAAGCCTCTCCATAACTATATTGGGCATGAGATTATGAGATGCACCTAAATCTAACATGGCATTATGAAGTATTTTATCATGAATATTAAAGATGACATAAAATGGGGGAACACCTCCTTCTTGGAATTTACCCTCTACTTCAGGCCCAAACAATAGTTTAGGTTTGTCATCACTCAGATTTAGTGATGCAGGAGCATCTGACCCCCTCCTTAATCAAAGAAGAATCCAAAGCGGAGCGAGGAGGACGTGGACAGCAAAGCTGAATCGAAGAAGAAAATAGGGGAAATCTGTTTTAAAACAGATTTAAAGTGGATTTAAAGCGGATATGTCTCGATATACTTATCTATTGTTAACAGCCATGCCTGTATTATGGAAAGGAAAGCTTTCGTTGGAGAAAAATAAGGAAAGGATCTGATCGATCCTTCCTATCTAACGCTTCTTATATAAATGTAATGTAACAATGATAGAGATATATATCTATAGGAATAGATAAGCATTGTGAAGGAGTGCGAGTGAGAACACAATGTAATTGGTGTGGATTTATTGGCTAAGGTTGCAATGCCTTAGATTAAGTGATCTTTTGTATATAATCAAACTATATATTATGTCGATTTTTTGTCTATTGAGTTATGGGTTTCTATAGTTTAACTTATGAGCGAAATCCTGTGCTGCGTGTTTGTTGATCGACATCGATCACTTCAGGATCGATGGCGATCCAAAATGTCGTATAACTATTATAGAGGTCGATTATAACTGTGTGTGTGTGTAATGCCGGATTGAGTTTATGTAAATTGACTGCCATAGTGGAAGTTGTGTGCAGAGGCATTGAGTAGTAAAGATCTCAACTGCTGGGTAGTGAAGACCAGGTGGAGATTGTTGTATGTGATGACAGTAATCGCAGAGGAGTAGAGTAAGCTACATCACATTTTGGAACACATGCGATCAGTTATAAAACAGTTTAAAAGGAGATCGGGTCCAGATATCGCAACGCAGATTTGGAGAATCAAAGGCGAAAAGTGAAAAGTGCGATTTGCGATCTGCGACATCCATCGCATCGCAACTTTGGAAAAGTGTGATCTGTGAAGTCAAAAGTTGAAATTGCGATCTGCGATCTCTAACAACCATTGCATTGTGGAATGGGTGTTAGTCAAGTGATATTATAGTTTTGCGATTTGCGATCGCCAATTGTATCAAATCGGAGCAGTAAAGACTTGCATCGCATCGGAGTAGGTGGAGTGGCGGACCCGCCGATATTTATAGAAGCAGCTATATATGTTTCAAATCCGTATATGTGGATTGGAGTGAATTGTATATAGTTTTTTGTGTATTTGTATTATATATGGCCGTGAGATTTTTGTAATGATTGCGATAGTTGTTTAGAATCCTATGTATGGATGGCTAATGTAGATCCACGTTGTAAAATATAAAAGGTTTAAAACCTAGAACACTTCCAATAAGACTTAGTGGGCCATAACCCACAGGCCCAGGATCGAGATTTCTACATGAAAAGGGATTTTGGTCATACCCCAAGATCTCTTTTCATCATTTAGAGTGTCAGTGTTCTCTCCCATGTTTAGTGCTTTCAGGAATTGGGATCTATATACTTCTTGGCTTATCAATTCAGTGAGAGGTATGGAGATTTTAATTTTGGAAATTTCATTCTCGATGCTAAATCGAATCTGTGTTTTTGCTAAATTGAAATCAGTTTTCTCGGGTATTATTTTTGCAGCAATTTCAACTAGTTGATTTGTTTTAGGGATGTCTGTTGAAACAAATTTGCTAGGGATGATAGGTGGTTTTCTAGTAGGGATCTCTGGATCACTTTCCTTAGGTTTTTGAACGATTTCTTTTGAACTTTCTATAGTTTTCCTGGGATAAGTTTCGGGGCCTTTTTTAGCAAAGTTTCCAAGATTCTACTTCTTGGGGGTATCAGAGTTTTTCTTTCTTCTAAGGTTATATTGTGTATGCACCTCCATGATAGAATTCTCGAATCCTTATTTATAATTCTCTGACTCTTCCAATTCTAGTTCACTTTGAGCTGGGGAAAATAGACCTTGCTCTTCTTTGGTGAGGAAAACAGTATCCTCATCATCTACCTCCATTAAATTTACTTGACTCTCTTCAAGATCTTCCACCATCCCCTCATCTTCATCCGCATAATTCTCTTGGAAAGGACGCCTACTCTGCTGGTAAGGTCCCCTCAGATCTCTCTGTCTTATTTCAGGGGGATTACTTCTAAAGTTTTAGTTTTGGTTTCTACTTTCCAGAGATGGCTGATTTTATTTGGGGGAAGCTCTCTCATTTAGGTTGATCCTCTCCATCATCCTCTCCATGGTTCTGACAAGATTATCAATCTTGGCATGAGATGAGGAGGCTATTGGCTCTTCCCTAATTGTGACCCTTTTCTCGCTTCTCATTCTAGCCCTTTTGGAAAAGATATTTTCTTCTACACTTACTGCACCCCTCTGCATGTCTTCTAATGTGGGGGGATCTCTTTCTCTTATATCATAAGCCATCTTTGGGTCGAATCCATCAGGGAATTTCACTAGGGCCAAACCTTGCGGGGGTTTCATTTGAGGAGGGAGGATAAAGAGTAGTGAAGAATTCTTTAAATATACTTCAAAGGAAAACCTTAAAGACAACAATTTCAGTAGAGGTAAAGATTAATTAAGAATTATTTAACTAAAATTCACAAGGGAAAACTTTAAAGATGTCATTTTTGGTAAGGCTAAAGAGCAATCAAGAATTATTTAACTATAATTCAAAGGAAAACCTTTAATACAACAATTTCAGTAGAGATAAAGAGTAGTTAAGAATTCTTTAGTTATACTTCAGAGAAAAACATTAAGATAACAAAAACAGACAGGCTTAAGGTGCTTTCTCAGCATATCTTATGTTAGGTCCCTATATTACTAGTATAGTCCCTTATTGTTGTTAGTGTAACCCCATTATTGTTATTATTGTACCCCTATAATCCCCACATTGTTATTATTGTGCCCTTAAATTATTATTGTTAGGTCAGCTAGGATTACATTATGCCCCACTAGGATTACATTATGGCCCCATGGACTCCTATATATAGAAAAGAGGTTTTGTAATTTTAATCATCCAATAATTGTTCATTAATGTAATTTATTGGAGGTTTCCCCCTCGAAATGGCTTATTTCTAAGGCATTGATATCGATTTTATTCTCTTTTTGGAGCTGGTTTCACAAAAATTGGTATCAGAGCTTTGAGATTCTAGGGTTTCGCTGCTCCAAACAGGTCATTGTGGCATTTTCGCTATAAAGTTTTTTATACGAAGGTTTATAATCTGAAATTGTTAGAGTGAAAAGCCAAAATGATGAGGAACGTCATCGCAAACTTTCAGAGCTTTGTTCACAATATTGTCAAAGATATGATTTGTGCAAGTTAGGTCATTTTGCAGGCTCCTGAATTTAACCTAAACAGGTCATCATGGTATTTTCATAATATATTTTTTTCTACGAAGGTTTAGAAGTTGAAATTTTTAGAGTGCGAAGCTACAATCCTGAGGAACAGTTTCACAAAATTTCAAATATTGGTTGGCAATATTTTCGGAGATATGATCTATGGAAGTTAGGGATTTTTGAGGCTTCTAAATTTCATCTCAAAGAGGTGATTGTGGGAAAATCTTCATATCTCTCTCTCTGACCATCAGATTGGAATGATTTCAGAAGTGGCTGTAAGTATACGGATTTTGGTTTTTGGTCTATCAATTTCAAAGCGAAGGGAGGAAAGAGTGACACGTGGCAAGTCGTACAAGTTTGCTCTACTGAACTAGTCCAAAATTGGGTCATTATGGGAGATTGGACATAACTTTAACTTGAAGAATCCAAACTAGATCAGACCTGTGGCATTTGAAAGAAGCTTCATAGGGCTACTACAGGGCTACACTTTGGATATTGAGGATTCACAATTATATAGATAATTCAATCTCAATATCGAGCTCCTCAAAAGCAAGTAAAAGGTGTGTATTTTTTTTTTCCGAATTGCGTAAGTCTTCTTTGAAGAATCAAGTTGAATTGATTCCAAGGGCATATTATATAATAGATATCAGTATTGGATTCTAAAATGGCCCCTAAAAATAATTCAACACCCATTAAGCCTTTCGAAAGCTCTACTATGACTCATGAAGACGAAGACTGGAAACATGACATATCAAAATTACAAGAGCAAGTGCAACAAATTTCGCTCTCGCAAAGAGCAACAAAAAATGACATGGAAGTTTTGAAGAAAGGCGTGGAAACTAAGATGGATGGTTTGAAGAAAGGTTTGGAATCTAAGATGGATGGTTTGAAGAATTGCATGGAATCTAAGATAGATGGCATGGAATCTAAGATAGATGTCATGGAAGCTAGCATGGAATCTAAGATGGATGACATGGAAGAGAAAATGGAAAACATGAAGAATGATCTAAAAGCAGACATGGAAGGTTTGACAAAGTTGATACAAGAAATGTTTCCAATGGTGAAAAGATAGTAGAGGAAACTCATGATGAGAACAAAATAAATGTTAATCGTGATTTCATAAAATCTAATGTCGGCAGGAAGAACCATCATATTCCAAAAATGAATATGAGGAAATTTGATGGAAAGGATCCTGTAACATGGAAACTACAGATGGAGCAATATTTTGATCTCCATAATGTGCAAAACACACAAAAGGTACGCATTGTAACTTTACATTTAGAAAAAAATACATTTGTATGGTATTGATGGCTTTGCTCCCATAAAAAAATTGTCACTTGGTCAATTTTTATGGAGGAAATGATAGCACATTATGAGGATACAAAGAGCAACACCTTCTTTATCCAATTGATAAATCTCAAACAAAAGGGTTTAATGGGGGAGCATATTGAGGACTTCCAAAAATTGAATATAAGGGTAACTGATATTCCAGAGGAACACAAGATTGATCTCTTCATAGGTACTTTAAAGGATAACATCCAACATGAAGTTCACGTTTTGGAACCTGATTCATTGGAGAAGGCATTCAGGTTGGCAAGAAAAATTGAATGTAAAATTATGGCGACAAGGAAGCCTACCACTCACTTCTATAAAAAAGGAAGTGTTGCTACACCTAGATTTCCACAACCTACAAGGTTGACACCACAACAATTGGAAGAAAAAAGAGCAAAAGGGCTTTGCTACAGTTGTGATAGAAAATACATTAAAGGTCATAAGTGTGCTGAGAAGAAATTATTTTACATAGATTGTGAAGAGGAAGAAGAAAATGAACAAGAAGAGGATATACACCAGGAACCAACCCAAGAAGAGGAAGAAATGAGTTCGACCATATCGTGTAATGCATTGGCAGGAATTACCACTCCTCAAACTCTCAAGATAGAAGGATATATCAAGAAGAAAAAGGTAATAGTTTTGATTGATTCAGGTAGTACCCATAATTTTATTCATTGTAAGGTAGCCAAGGAATTGAATCATTTCCTATACCTAGCACTAGAATGTCAAGTGATGGTTGCAAATGGAGGAACTATCAATTGCTCTGGAAAATGCCATAATATCATGCTAACCATGGGGAATATGTATTGAATAGTTCAATTCTTTCCATTCATATGGGAGGTGCCCTTATTGTACTAGGAGTACAATGGTTACAATCTTTGGGGACAGTAGCTTTTAATTTTCAAGAAATTTTCTTGAAATTTTTTTCAAAAGGAAAGGAAGTTGAATTATGGGGTATTGTAGCGAAGATGAGAAAGATAATAATCTCTAATGTCATGACAAAGCTTCTAAAGAAAGAACAACAAGGCATAATTTCACAATTATGCTCACTAGAAGTTCCAACATCAAAATCATCTATTTCTGCAGATCTCCAAAAAGTCTTGGACAATCATTCCAAGGTGTTTGATACTCCCAAAGGACTCCCACCTATTCGTGATCATGATCATGCTATTCGTTTGATTCCAGGAAGTGTTCCTCCAAACATCAGGCCTTATAGATATCCTTACTTCCAAAAGAGCGAAATTGAACGTATGATTGCAGAAATGTTAGAGGCGGGTATAATTCAACCTAGTCAAAGTTCTTTCTCTGCTCCCGTAGTATTGGTACACAAGAAGGATGGATCATGGTGAATGTGTCCGGATTATATGGAGCTCAATAAGCTCACCATTAAAGATAAATTTCCCATTCCTGTGATTGATGAATTATTGGATGAATTACATGGAGCAATTTATTTTACCAAATTGGATCTTCGTTCAGGGTATCATCAAATTAGAATGAAGACTGAAGATATTCCAAAAACAACATTTTGAACTCATGAGGGTCATTATGAATTTTTGGCCATACCTTTTAGCCTTACCAATGCACCTTCTACATTTCAAGGGTTGATGAATTCCATTTTCAAACCCTTCCTTAGAAAATTTGTGCTAGTATTTTTTGATCATGTTCAACATGTTCAATATACTAATCTACAATAGGTCTTGGAAGGTTCATGTTCAACATGTTGACAGGGTGCTCAAACTATTGCAGGAGAAACAATTATATGCAAAAACATCCAAATGTTTCTTTGGAGTACAAGAGGTGGAATATCTGGGTCATATTGTATCTCACGAGGGTGTTAAGGTAGACCCCAACAAAATTAAAGCCATTAAGGAATGGAAAGTCCCCACAACCATAAAGCAGTTGCGAGGATTTCTCGGGTTAACAGGGTATTATCGCAAGTTTGTTAAGAATTATGGGAGAATAGTAGCACCTCTAACAACATTATTGAAGAAAGATGCATTTTCATGGACTCCCGAAGCAACTAAGGCCTTTGAACATCTTAAAGAGGCAATGTGCCTAGCACCAGTCTTAGCTACGCCAGACTTCACAAAAACCTTTATTGTGGAATGTGATGCCTTAGGAAATGGAATTGGTGCTATTTTAATGCAAGAAGGAATACCCATTGCTTTTGAAATTCATCCAATCAAAGGAAAGTATTTAGAGAAACCTATTTATGAGAAGGAAATGTTAGCAATACTGCATGCTCTAAAGAAATGGAGAACTTACTTAATGGGAAGACACTTCAAGGTAAAAAATGATCATGATAGTCTTAAACACTTTTTGGAACAAAGACTATCTTCAGAAGAGAAGAAAAAATGGGTCACAAAAATGTTGGGTTATGACTTTGAAATAATATAGAAAAAAGGGAAGCTAAATGTTGTTGCAGATGCACTCTCAAGAAAGAATTAAGAGGTGGAAGCATTGCTTTGTTCCATTTCTATTATCCAACCAGATTGGATAACGAAGCAAGAGATGAATGGAGGAAGGATGAAGAAGTGTGGACACTCATTCAAAATTTGCAGCAAGATCCTAGTAGATCTGATACATCTAGTTGGAAAAATGATTCCTTATGGTATAAAGATCGCTTATATCTTTGTAAGAATTCCCAACTAAAACAAAATATTGTTTTGGAATTGCACACTTCTCCTTTAGGAGGACACATAGGATTTTTAAAAACTTACCACAAGGTGAAAAAATGATTTTTTTGGGATGGCCTTAAATCTTATATTCAAAATTTTGTGGCAGAATGTTTGGTTTTCCAGCAGAATCAAGTTGAGACAATTAAGACCCCAAGTCTTCTACAACCTTTATCCATTCCAAGTCAACGTTGGGAGGAGATTTCAAAGGATTTTATCACAGGTTTACCTAAGTCCGAAGGAAAGAGTTTCATCATGGTGGTAGTTGATAGACCTACCAAGTATGCACACTTTTTTGCATTATCTCATCCATTTAAAGCAAGTATAGTTGCTACTACATTTATGGACACAATTCAAAAGCTACATGGAAACCCAAGGGTTATTGTTAGCCATAGAGATCCCATTTTTACTGGAAATTTTTGGACGGAGTTATTTTCTTGTTTGGGTACTCAATCAGCTCATAGCTCATCTTATCATCCTCAATCCGATGGTCAAACTGAGATACTAAATAAATATTTGGAAGGATATCTTCGTTGTTTTGTATTTGATAAACAAACATAGTGGGTCAAGTGGTTACCTCTAGCTAAATAGTGGTATAACACTTCCTTCCATACTGCAGCAAAAATGACCCCATTTATGGCACTTTATGGATATCATCCACCATCCATCACATCATCTTTAAGAGAAAATTCGAAGGTTCAAGCAGTGGAAGATCACATCAAGCATCAACAAGAATTTCTCCAACTCTTAAAGGACAACCTAAATTTGGCACAAAATCGAACGAAATAATAGGCAGATGAATATCGCAGTGAGAGAAGTTTTGATGTAGGAGACTGGGTATTTTTATAGCTACAACCATACAAACAAATGTCCCTTAAGCAAGCTAAGAAGGATAATAAATTATCGCCAAAGTACTATGGTCCTAACAAGGTGTTGTAAAAGATTGGTACTATGGAATACAAATTGGAGCTTCCTACTTCTTCACGAGTGCATCTAATTTTCCATGTTTCATGCTTAAAGAAGGTTATAGGTGAAAATATTCTAGTTCAAACAATATTGCCAGAACTTGATGGGGAAGGAAAAATCATATTGGAACCTGAAGCAGTCACGGAAACAAGAACTTGAAAACTACAAAATCGATCAATTTCAGAGTATTTCATCAAGTGGAAGAACTTACCCACAGAATATTCTACATGGGAGGATGAGAATTTTATACAGAAGCACCCAGAGCTACTCAAGCATTGAGGAAAACACTTTTTTGAAGGAGAGGGGCATGTTAGGTCCCTATATTACTAGTATAGTCCCTTATTGTTGTTAGTTTAACCCCGTTATTGTTATTATTGTACCGTTGTAACCCCCATATTGTTATTATTGCCCTTAAATTATTATTGTTAGGTCAGCTAGGATTACATTGTGGCCCCACTAGGATTACATTATTGCCCCATGGACTCCTATATATAGAAAGGAGGTTTTGTAATTTGAATCATCCAAGAATTGTTCATTCATGTAATGTATTGGAGGTTGCCCCCTCGAAGTGGCTTATTTATAAGGCATTGATATCTCTTTTCTTCTCTTTTTGGAACTGGTTTCACAACATCTTAAGCTAGAATTTCTACTCTGTAATCAGAGAAATTGAAGTACAGTACGGAAAAACAAAGAAAAATTAATATGAAAGAAAGAAAATCACCATTAACATAGCTCAAGGATCCTGTGAACATTCTTTTATCATTGATGCCCAGCTCAAAACTATTACAAAGCTCCAATACAATAATCTAGCAATGCAGAGTCTAAACAAAGTCCACCCCTCGATAATGAAAATATATGCAATATTTAACTACAATTGAGGTGGTTGCCCTAATCTAGGTCAGAAATATGCATTAACTACAAAGTAAATGGAATTTTGATAATTGTTGCCATGCAGCGCCAAAACTAAAATTTCATCTCGTAAATTGCCTACAATATTAACTTCTACAATAACTTCTAAGCTGATATTAAAATATCTCTGGAAAACTGACTGCAAAATTAACTTCTATAATAACTTCTGAGCTAATATTTGAAATATCTTTGACTATAACATTAATTGTGGAAACTTAGAGTAAATAAAAAATAAGGCTGGGGGTGGCCGTCATGGTTGCAAGGAGGCAACGTTGAGTAGTTTGACATCTGGTTTTTCTTGGATCTCCACTGCAATAGGTTATAAGAGAGGATGCATTGTTGGCATGCTGCAAAACTTATATTTCACTCAATAATTTCACAAAACTTATCCCATTTATCTTCACTTAGGATATCTATATTTACCATTTTTTTGAAGATTTCATCCACCTTAGTGAATATGTCAAAGGATAGCTTTTGAATAAATAACTATTTGATTTGATGTTGAATCATCAAATCAAATTGTAGAGCTTCAAGAAAAGCTATGCCTATAATGTGACCCTTGATATTTGTAAACTTTGATTTGTCTATAGCAAATGTATATAGCTTCTTGTAATAATCTTCCAACCTGACCAACTTATCATCTAATCCAACCAGACTTGGCAGTCCTTTCTGATTTAAGAAATTAAATTTCTTATGAAACCTTAGAACAATAACATTCAAGGCTTCACACTTGGTATGCAATTGGCTGATTAAATTCCTTTTCTCCAATACATTCTTAATATCCAAAATGGTTGCAGTCTTGTCGGAGATATTGATCTCTTCCAACTCCTCCCTATTCTTTGAATTAAGAAATTTGATCATATCAGTAACTTCGCTTGGCTTCTCTTAGAGTTGATCCTTCTCTTCTTGTATTGTTTTTCTACACTTGTGGATGAGTTCCTAATGTTCAAAGATGATATAAATTGATGGCCATATATTAGTAATGGACTCATTAATGTTCTCCCAAATATTCCTCTTAGCTTCTCCTAACGTTGATGCCATCAGAGTTTTCACTCTCCAATTCTTTAATTCTTAGTTCCAACCGATGAGTCTTCTGCACTTCCCCTAGATACAAAGTATAATTCTTAATCTTTTGTGACTCCATAAGTTGAAACTTCTGGTTTATATTCTCATATAATTTCTTTTGTGTGGCCAAATATTGAGCCAGTTGTGCTGGATCAATTATGTCTTAGGCTGCTGAGGTTTCTGCACTTGCAGAAGATGCCTGAGTTGTTAGAATGAGATTAGTATTTACCTGGAGTGCTGATTTTTATTTCACCAGTTATTCAATCTGTTCTTTCATTTTTGTAATTTGAAAATTATGATTAATAATCAGCTCAAGCATCTCTTCTTTGTCAGATTCATTTTGATTCATTTCTTTCATCTCTGGGTCTTCAGTCGAGGGTAGCTTAATTTTCTTTCGCAGATCAGCAATGTATGGATTTTTCTTCTTGATGATTTCTTCAACTCCTTTGAAGTTATGAGGATCATATCCTACTTTCAATACGAGTTCTTCCAAGGTCTTTAACTGGTTGTATTTAGCCAAATAGGACAACTTCTCAATTTTCAGTTGGGGCTGCATATTTGTGAGTGCTACTTTTGATTTTGAGAGAGACATAGTTGTTGTAGTCATGGTTGAAAATAACATCTCTCCTAACTTCCTGTGCATATCCATCTGGTCAATAGGATGTATGTGTCTTGCATCAAATGAGAACACAATCTTCTTGTAGTCAGCCTGTGTTTTTGGAAATGGCATTGTTTCTTGCAAAAAGGCCATCTGCATCCTACTTTTCTCACTATCAAAGGCAGTGAGGAGTCTATGTTGATATGTAGATGTCTACCTCCAAAATTGGTTGTAGACATATGATTTTAGTGCTTCATTATTTTTCTTGATTTACAGGAACTTGGAGAAAATATTATATTCTTCTGAAGGGTTGTCCTCTAAATGCTGGATGATCTCTAGTGGCTCTCTTGCCGGTGATGCTGATGGAGGAGTCCGAGGAATACTATTAGTGTGGAGACTTCAGTATCTCCCAAATCTATGATATCTAGCCGTCTCTCTTCCGAAAGCAAGGAAGGAGTGAACTTTGGTCTCTTATGATGTGAGATGAATTCTTATACAAGTCCCTTGGAATGGGGTGTCTCTTCTTTGACCCTTTTTTTTTTCACTTTCAAGTTCTGATGTTTGCACATTCGAAGTGGAGATGGCTATCTCATCTGATTCTTGTAAGGTACCTTCTACCCTACTTCTTGTAAGTTACCTTCTACCCATTCATTAAGATTCATGTACATCTCTATTTCTGCTCTTGAGGTATGGGTGTAAGGGGTTGTCTTGAGTTTAACCCTTAGAGAAAAAATAATTCCATGGGGGTCATATGACCAAGTAAAACTTGATAAAAAACCGATCTTCTTCAATAGTATATCTACCTCAAGACCAGCTACTCTGGTATTACAAATGAAAGGTCCAACATTGGCCTTGAGCTTAAATTGGGCTTTCCTCTTTCCTGAAACAAAGTGCACTTCATCCATACTTATCATCTTATCGATGTAATCCAAAGAGAAGATCCTCATAGGCACATACTTTGGGAGTTTGTATGGTGGGATCTCACAACCATACACCCCGATCTATGAGTAATTCTTGTAGAAATACCAATCCCCAGTCTTTTCTTATTCACTGAGGTGCAGGGTTATTTTGATGTCTTCTCCAATAATAGGCTTTGATTTGCCGGTAAGGAACTTCCTGACTGGATGATTGAATGAGTCTATGAACTCTAAGAAAGAAGTGGGTTTTTCTAAAACTTTGACCAATTATCTCTAGTGAATCACTAATTGATTCACTCCCTGAGCGTCCTTCTTGTTGAGATGAATGGGCAACATATCTTCCTGTTGAAACAAAATCATGTGAATGATTATAGATGAATAGTTAAATTCTCCTTAAGTATTGAAGTTCATGAACTGATAATGTATAATATCAACCAAGAAATTACTGTAATTGTACATAAACAATGGTGATTTTTTGAGACTGAAGATAGTCAAGAAACCTAGGATGAGTTCATCAACGGTTTTATCTTTGGGGTACCCTAGCAGATAGGAGAGGAGAGAGATGAAATGCTTGGAACCTATAGGAAAGATGGAGGATACATATTTGGGATTTGTCTTTGGTAAATTTGTATCCTTGGGTAGGAATAAGTAAAAAATATAAGCTCTTTGAGGGAAAGACAACTTTTGATAAAGATCGAGGAGGGCAGTGGGAGAAAAATGGGATAATGAGTCATAGGGAGGGATGAGAAGAATGTCATTAATGGTTTTAGGGGATATCGTGATCATAACATTTCCATTCTGAGCCACCACTGACCTAGTTAAAGGGTCATATTGCTTCTTACACTAGGAAATTAGATCTAGGAACAGGTGAGTTTGACGGAAAGCAAACATAGGCAACATAGACTCAGAAAACCTAATGGGTTCTAGGTCATCTAACTGATTTTGTTTTAGCCACTGATGTAGCTTGTAGAAATAAAACTCACAATGATAGTGAGAAATTTTAAAATAAGTATCAAATAGGGGTATGAGGTCTATATTTATCTACCGATTTGTAGGAATATCTATTGCAACTGCTTTGGCAGCTTCAAGAGTGACCTCTGCAGCTGGTTGAACGACCTCGGGCATGACCTCTGTAATACTATCAACATTCTAGATTTCACTGGTAATTCATTTCCTTCCTTTATATTTTCGAGTCATTTGATTATTTTCCTTGGCCTTGGGTGCCATGTTTTGACTAATATAAGATGGTATCAGCCGTTAAGCTTGGGTTATCAAAGAAATGACTGGGTTTCATGAATGAAGAGAGGTTTTAGGAATAACAACTCACGGTGGAATGAAAGGGAGTATGAAAGTGAATCGAATGTGGAATTATAGAATGAATGGGAGGCCACTGGAAATTTGATAGGCTGTGGTTCGGGTTTAACAGTTATGGTGGGCCAACAATAAAAAATGAGTTTTAACTGCGTAATAGTATGATTATCGGATATGGTAAAAATTAATTTATGAGCCAACGGGAAGATTTAACAGATATAATGGAGCTGAGGAATATGAGTGATGGATGGGTCAACGGCTATGGCACCGGCGAAACGGTCGTGAGAGTTGAAAAAAATGGAGGCAAATTTCATGGGGAGGGAGGGGTTCCCCCCGGTTTCCAGTTTAAGGCAGAGGGGATACAAAGTTACATGCTACTACCACGTCGTGGAAACAGGCAGCCATTAAAACTAGAGTTCGGATTCCCCCCCCTCGTGTTAACAAGAAAAAGGAAGAAGGGGTCTGAAGTTGACCTCTGCCATAGATCTAAGGAGAGCTCCAAATCTGTCGTTGCAAACTACCCCCGCTTTACCTAGCTAATTTGAATTTCTTTGGCATTTAGTCGATTTATAATAAAACCATATGTGTGCCTTTGCATAGTTTTTACATTAAAAATTCCTTTTCCTCCTCTGTTGCGTTTTACAACAGAAATGGCCCCGCACACAGATTTCAAATTATTTGAAATATGCCTTTGAAACCACATAGCATCTGGGCCTCCATCACACTTTGAAAAAATTAACTTTTCCTTAGCCCTTTATACTTTAAAACTTGCGATGAGTAATTTGTGATCAGGCCCCACCGCATCGCATATCGCACTTTGGCGAATTTAAATTTTATCTTTGTAGCTAACTTGTAAAACTTGCGATCTGCGAAGTGCGATCATGCCGCACCGGGCATTGCACTTAAAAATTTGAAGTTATGGGCACTGATGGATATGTTATGAATTGTTGGAAATGTGGTCTGCGATGCACTAAAAGTTGGTAAGTTCAAAAAGGGCAGAAGGTAAAGAAAAAGGCCTTATGAAGGTTTATTTGTGGATTTTGTCCATTTATAAGGTTTAGGCGGGTCCTACCATATCGCGTCGGCAAATTTGTTTATTTTTTTGGTAATTTTTTTACAAAGAGAAGTTGGAAACTTGTGGGTTGTGGAATGAAGGCAAAGCTTTGGACTTTTTTAGATTTTTTCAACACAAGGGGGTTTTATGAGGCGGTAAGCCCAAAAAAGGTTATGTATGTGGGCTTTGAGGTAAAATAAGGATTTTTAGAGCAGGGGAGCATCAGAAATAGGTAAAATGAAAGGTAAGAAGAGGGAATATGAGAATAAATGAAGGCAGTGAGATTTAGCTCATCATCACTCTTAATCAGTGATATTTTCCTCTTTAACTGAAGTTAAATGGAAGATAGATTATTTGGACCCTTCTAATAACCAGGATCTCCTTTTATTTTTCTGAAAATAAATGATAGCCATGGAATATTATTTTCAGCATGATAAATATAAGGAATAGGTAGTCACCTTGTGATACTGTAAAAATATAGGAGTCTAACAATGCGCAACTGTCTTACTATCTTAGGTGGATCCAAGTTCTGTAATATCCCAAAAGGGAGAATGAAGTAGTAAAAAAACACAATAATTGAAAAATGCTGCAATGAAAAAATAATATAAATACACCATACAAATAGACATAATATCTGGGCCATTTTATTAATAGGACGTGGATAAGAAAGTAGAACGGTGCTCAAAATATGAGACACTCAAGCCAAAGAAGAAAGTTAGAGTGACCATGAAGTCCTCCCATGAGAGGGACTGTGTAACTGTTGGACTCCTGGAAGGAATACTGGATTTCCCCTACTGCAAATACTGGGATTGCAACTGTTGGAAAAATATGACAATGTAGATCTGGCAGTTCCAAAGCTCAGATGATGTCGATATTTTAGATCCAGGATCTATGATGAATACCCAGGATAACCCAAAAAGGATTTCAAGATCTAAAAATCTTCGAAAATCACCCTCATAGGCCCTACAACTATGAGTTCTAGGTATGCATATTTGAAGCATGAACTAAAGAATAGATGGCTGCAATGTCATACAATTAGCTCAATGCTTGAAGGGTGGATCCATTCACTAGATCCTCAAGCTTAGAAGCTCAAGATCTAGCTCCTCCTTCCTCCTCCACCGAATGCAGCTGCTGAATACACAACAACTGAAGAAAACTGTGCTGCCAAGGATGGGGGCTCTATAGCCTGATGCTAGATGTTACACTGAAGCTCAAAAAATACAGAAAAAATGTTCCCAAAGTGAGGAGATGGTCCCTCATAGGATTTCTAGCTGAAATACTTGAAACATCCTTCCTCCTTTAGATCTACAAGATTGGACTGTGCAATCCCTTGGGGAATTTTTGCTGCATGAAGGTGTGTAATGTTGGATTGAATGCCAGATATGAATATGCTACTCCTGGAAGACTGATCTTGAAGCACAAGGTGAAAGGATGAATCCTCACTGGTTTCCTAGCTAAAATTCTAGAAACAACCTCCTCCTCTCAAACCCTCAAGCAAGAATGTGTAATTCCTAAGACTGAATGTGATATAGAGAGGGGTTGAAAATGGCACAAATTCCTGATGATGTATGGTAGCTCAAAATATCCCTCCCAGAGTAGGCACTTGAAGTCCCTTGTGGGTAAGGGTGGGATTTCCACTCAGAAACACCTGTGTGCTAAACAACACTAGAGACTTCGCTAAATAGATGAAGCATGTATATAATTTTCAAATGAAAAATCTAGATCTAAATAGATCAAAAATAATAATCCAAAGCCTGCCCTCTATTTCTTCCTTCATCTCTCTTTTATGCTTTGTGAGCCTTCCATAGCCCTGTCCCACCTCATAAATGCGTTGCACATGATGTGGCCAGTAGCCTTCATGAAGACTATGCTATCTCTCCTTGTTCTCCACCATCTCTGCATTCAATTCCCACTCTCTCCATCATGTGTGAATTAGATGCACCACTTCCTCCACTATTTCATCATTAGTGCTCTATGATCATACTTTTATTTAACCTTAATCTCATTTGACTTCCTCCATGATCTCCATAATCTATCATTAATGTGGCATGATCTCCACTCTTCCTTCATTTATGAAGTTGCTCCACGACTCCATAATGCAAATATAACTGAAAATTATCCACATACACACATAAAAAGTGGATTTTATTCATCTATGGGGTTTATGGGTCTCTCCACCCTCTTATTTACTTAATTAATTAAGAAAATTAAGAACTCTAATATTCCAAATAACTGATGGAAAATTGGGAATATTATAGTCCTCCCCACCAAAATGTTGCTTGTCCTCAAGAAACTGCAAAAGTGCATGCTACATAAATCCATCTCCCTCCAAATGGAATCCTCATATGGAAGGCCTGCCCATCTGTTGCAATCTGTAATGCATGGCCAGCTCCAAAGCTTCCTCTCTAGGATGTCTAGAATGGCCTCCAACTGGAAAGTTAGATGCCTCTCCTCATAAATAAGCCTCCAACAGGAAACCATATGTTTTCCAAGTTCCTCCTCTATGCATGATATACATAAAGTGAAGTGTTATATTCCCAAAGTGGAAATTCCCCCATCATAAAATATCTCTCCATACCATGCTACATGAAGTAGATTGTATCTCTCCATGCTTCCATCCTTGGCCCTATTGGCCTTATTGGATCCAAGCATAATCCCAACAATGTGAAAAATAAGAAGTAGAGACATATGGATAAACATTTATAATGTCAAACCATACCCTCCTAATAACAACCACCACAAAAAGACCTTATGCTTCCATGCCAATCATGATGAAACCGTGTAATAGAGTCATACTCTCTAAATAGAAGCCACCGTAACAATGCCTCTTGCTGCCATGCCAAATCAACATCAATCCAAGTATGAGAGCCACACTCTCTCAAAATAAGCCACCACAACAATGCCTCTTGCTTCCATATCACCTCATCATCATACCAAGTACAATAACCATAATCTCCCAACAAAATCCAATGTAGTAAGGCCTCTTGTTTCCATCCTCCATTAATATCATGAAATTTATGGGGAGAAATCAGCCCATACTCTCCCAAAAGTAACCAAAGCAACAAGGATTCTTACAGCCACATTACATCCTCATGATGCAAGTCATGGAGCAACAACATACTGATTGACATGTGGAATGTCACATCAAAACAACACAAACAAGCTCCATGCTGCCACATCATGTGAGAGTTATGCCATATCCTAAACCTAAGTACATACATGAACATAATATATATCCCAATAAAAAGTAAATTCATGGACATGAGGCATATCCCAAACAAAAGTAAATACATGGACATAAGATATATCATGTGTTGGCCAAACTCTCTCAACAATAAATAGCGCAACCATGCCTCCTGCTGTTGCATAACTTCAGTGACATCCATGTCATGGACCACACAAATGTGAGATGTTGGGTAGTAACCATACTCACCCAAAAGAAACCAGTGCAGCCATGCTTTTTGTTGCCCTGTATCATAGATCTGCAAGAAGGTTTGCAACCTCTTGTTCCTCATCTGGATCCATTCATCCCAATGTGGATGTTGAATCACACTATGTTCAATATTGGTATCCACCCAAGGTAGAATACCAATCTCCTCCATCTGATAAGATTTTCACTACATGATATGTGAAGCGCACATCCTTTGAGGTCTCTCCATGAGATCCTCTCATCAATGGCCCAATAGAACCCATAAGGATCCATGCATGCTCTAGGTAGAGATTCCTCTTTGAGTTGTGAGGTGCTCATCAAGAAAACTTCATCTTGGCAATGGAAAATACTCTCTGTCATAAGATGTCTGCCATATATCATCTTTACCTCCATTGCTTCATGAGTGAAGTTGCCTTCGAAATTCTCCAAGAATAATGGGGCCCTCAGCTCATCAATGTTGCTCAATGACAACATTCTAGATCTGCATGGTGGTACATTTGATGTCTCCTGGCCATACACAATGTTGAACTCATAGTACGACACTATGTTGAATAGGACTATGCTCCTCCCATCTTCTGAATCTCCACACTTCAACAAAAATTATTGGGTGTAGCTCAACCATGATAAAATGGGATTGCTATACATATTCTTCTTGATCAAGTGAAGGGTCCTCTGTGCAGTGATAATTTGCTGCTCCAAATCAGCAAGGTGCTCTAATCCTTGGGTATGCAATTTCCCTGATGGCATGGTCTCAGAAATATCAATATGAGGTAGTGAAATAATATGAGATGAAAGTGTTTTCAAACCTTGGATAAGCTAAATCTCGGGAACATCTTGCACATCTACAAGAGTTCCTCCAACTGGTGCAATGGCCTCTCCAACTGCTGGTAATGATGATGGATGCATCTCTTCTATTGTATCAATGCTATAATTTGCCTCCTCTTCCTCATGCATATCATGAATCATGCATGGGGCTCCTAATTTCAAGAGATCAAGACCATATTGCAAATATGCAAGTGTTCCTCTTCCTAATGCAAGTACTTCTGCAGCTGGTGGTGGTGGTATGGGTTCCTCTTCCAGAGTGATAATGTTGACATATTACTTTGGTTCTTCATGTACTATATCCTCAATGATGGGAAGTGTATCTATGTGAGATGTCTCCAGTTTCTTTCTACCAAACTTCTTCTTCATTTTTTGCATAAAATCTACATAAGTAGTCACTTTGGCATTGACAAATGACTGAACCACCAATACTTTGCTTCACCCTCAAGGTGCAGCACTGCAATATCAAAAACCTTTCTTTATGCTACTGGGTATAGCTGAAATAATGTAGCTAACTCTTCCCTCCAAGACCTAAGTGTGCTTGTGGATGATCCATCAAATGTAGGCAAGAAGAATATATGCATTTTTCTTATGTTGCTGCTGTGGGATCTACTTTCTTGTTTGAGTTGCAAAAAATATTGGAGAGATAGATTCTCCTTGAGTGCTCTAGGTTGTGCATTGTACTAAGATAGATATTTACTTAGGGTCTCATACCCCAAGTATCCTTCATATTCACACGATTTCCCTTCCTTATCAAAGAAAGTGGATCTAGTAGAATGATGTGTAGCTCTATGCATTGTCGGTATTTTCTACCTATGATAAGAAGTGATGGGACCTTCTTCTTTTTGAACTCTGCTTGGATCCTTATTTTTCCTTTCTCTCTTCATTTGTTTGACCTCCTTTGAGAGATCTTGAATAGATCTAAAGAGAAGAGTGCCAAAACTGAAACCTTCTGCCATTGTAGATCTTTATTATCCACTTCTTCTTTTGATCTTAAAGATGAAGTGCCCACAATCTGAGCCAAAGATCATGTTCTGATACCACTATAATATACCAAAAGGGGGAATGTAGTAATACAAAAACACAATAATTGAAAACTGTAACAAGGAAAATTTAATCTAAATACACCATACAAATAGACAGAATAACTGGGCCATTTTATTAATAGGAGGTGGATAATCAAGTACAACAGTGCTCAAAATATGATACACTCAAGCCAAAGAACAAGGCTACAATGACCCTGAAGTCCTCCCACAAGAGGGATTATGTCATGTTTGGACTATTGGAAGGAATACTGCGCTACCCCTACTGCAAATGCCAAGACTGCAACTATCAAAAAAATACAACAATGTAGATATGGAAGTTCTACAACTCAGATGATGTCAGGATTTAAGATCCATGCTCTATGATGAATACTCAAGATAACCTAAAAAGTATTTCTAGATCTGACAATATTCGAAAATCACCCTCATAGGCCCTGCAACTATGACTGCTAGATATGTAGATCTGAAGCATGAACTGAAGAATATATGGATTCAATGTCATAAAATTAGCTCAATGCTTGAATGGTTGATCCCTTCATTATATCCTCAAGCTTAGAATCTCAAGATCTAGCTCCTCCTTCCTCCTCCACTGAATGCAGCTATTGAATACACAAAAACTGAAGAAAACTATGCTGTCAAGGATGAAGGCTATATATCCTGATGCTATATGCTGCACTGAAGCTCAAAAATGATGGAAACAATATGCCCAAATTTAGGATATGGTCCCTCATAGGATTTCCAACTGAAATACTAGAAACTTGCTTCCTCTTCCAGATCTGCAAGACTAGACCGCGCAATCCCTTGGGGAATCACTGCTGCATGGAGGTATGTAATGTTGGCTTGAATGACAGATATGAGTATTCTACTCTTAGAAGACCAATATTGAATAAAAAGGTTAAAGGATGAATCAACCACTGGTTTCTTGGATAAAATTCTAGAAACAACCTCCTCCTTTCAAACCCTCAAGCATGAATGTCTAATTTATGAGACTGAATGTGCTGTTGAGAGGGGTTGAATATGGCACCAATGCCTAATTGTTATCACAAAATTGGACCTGATAGGTTTCTTGATCATTTAAATTCATGTAACTATTTCAAACCTAATCTTTTGACTGAGGCTTATCCTCCTCAGCCCGAGAGGGCTCCCTCAAGGGTTAATGATTTGGATAAAAGTATGGATGGCTAACTTTATGTGGGGTAATAACAGATAAATGATAGAGATAGGTCGAGAATAAAATCAGAAAGTACACATTGGGCTTATGGAGTCAAAATAGTTTCAGTAAACAATGAATCTACTTAACATGGAAGTTGGGGCATATCAGAGTTTTAGTCAAGAAATAACACACATGAAATTGTAAAAACACATTCAGTTCATTTATATAGGAAGTCAGAGCATCTAAAGATTAATTATGAGTAATATAGATAAACACCACTGAAATAGGATAATTAAAGATGCAAATAGAATAGGAACACACCAAAAATCCTTCTGAATCCCAAGTTGTTTTAGTAGAAACTCTCTATATTAGCTGAAAACCGGTCAATTACAATCAACACAGTCTTTTGCTAAAAATGTCCAACCCTTTTCTAATTCAACCCAATGGCCTTTAATAGACCATTTAATACATGAGATGATCTCATATTAAGCTAGATATATCGAATTTCTAACTCTTGACACCTTGCATAACCATAAAACATCAAATTTATTACAAACAGACACCTATCCTACTTGAGAGTTGTATTTCAACTAGGAATCAAACTCTTCATTACTATATTTAACAACCTTATCCTAAAAACCTTATCTATTTGAAATTACATCATTTTCCAAGTGTATCATCACATGGTCGAATTTGGATGATGGGCTTCAGTTCTTCATGACCACTTTGCCGACCTCCACAAAAGCAGGAAACCAAACCCTGTTTTTTTTAGGCATAAGATTCTTTTCCTTCTTTGAACATTCTGACCATAATTTAAACTTTATTTTGTGGTCCTTGGCTATTGGAGATTATCTTAACATGTCTCATCACTCATCCCTAGCCTCCATATGTCCAAAAACTGTTGCAAAACCTGTTCAAAAGGTTGTAATTTATGGCACTATGAAAACACAACAATTTCATAGCGCCCTTTGTAGCGCTTCCATTTCAACATTTTTTCTTCAAAAACTTAGTTCTTTCCTTACGAAAAATTTCAATCATCCTTAAATACATATTACATAACAACTAAATCTCTTAAATCATCCTTTAACCCATTGAAAACTGACCAAAAGGAGTAGAAAAGGCAGCTACAACAGTTTCATAGCGCTTTTCTGCTTTTTTACACTAGATGTGATACGAAGCTACTGAGTATGCAGTTTTGTCAAAAATTTTGCCAAGTGAAAAGTATTATTGCCCAAAAACTAAAAATATTACTTATCTCATCATCTAAAAACCACAACAACCATATAATAACTTCATTTTAGCTTTTTTGAGGCATTTCTTCTACATTTGCAATAGGTTGGCCTATTGGTTTTCTTGTTTTTTCCTGAAAAATAGGTCTTGGGATAGAGCCTATATCTCCTACTCCATGATGTATTTTGAGAACTTGAAGGAGGTTCTTTTAGGCAATTACGTCTTGAATAAAAACCTCTCTTGGTTTTTTGAAACATATCTACTGCTGTCCAGAAAATGCCTTTGACAAACATGTGTAAAATAGGAAAACTCTATTTATAAAAATAGGGCTTCAAAGAAAGCCTTGTATCTCCCAACTGATAATACCTGTAAGAACAGTGAGAGAGGTTATTGTTATTTGATATGTTTTTGAAAGTAACCTCCCTCAGTTTCTTAAAATACTTTTATTTTTTCTCAAAAACCTTCGTTGAATTTGACTGCTCAAAAGCAGAAACAGAGTTTTGCTTCATATTGTGCTACGAAAAGACAATGCTTTCGTAGCGAAAAACACCTTTTTGCAATGGGTGGCGCTACAAAAGTAAGGTTTCTTGGCTAATTGGACAGTTTTGATGAAAAAAATTATGGAAATGAAATGAATGATGAAATGATGAATGATTTGACATGAAAACCCTTTAAAATGAATTTATTTAACACTAAGGAAGGTTCAAACCTAAAAATATAATACTCCCTTTTGGTCAAATTCAAGAAATGACTCCTAAGACCCTATTTTGACCCATGATCATAAAAAAACTTGACACAATGATGTTTGAATTTTTTTTTAGTGATAACACCTGATGATGCCTTTTGGATTGAACACGGCACCAATTCTTGAGACTGAATGTGCTATATGATTAAGAAAAGTATCTAGATTACATAAACCATCATAATAAGTTAGGTCACATACCTCAGATGTTATACGATGAACTACTTTGGTGATCCTTGCACAACACTTTTTGGATAGTTCATGTAATCTGTTGGGCCAATTATCCAATTATTCCTCTCAATCTGATGTGGAGGCACTATCATGATCCCAGCTCAAATTTCCATTTGTATTTGGGTTAATATAATATTCTTCCTTAGCTCTCAATTGATAGATGTTATCTATGTCAATTGCATTGTATCCTTCTCTCACTGGCTATGTATATCTTACTCCTTCTGATGGATCTAAAGGTACAATCACCCTGATATTATTTCCTTGAAATATCATTTGTCTTCTCTTAATATTGATTATGGCCATATTATCAAATTCCCAATCAATTCTAAGAAAATCAGGGTAAGGATTATTGTCATCAACAATTTCTATTACTTAAAAATCAACAATGGTGTGAACTCCTTCAATATCTACTATGACACCTCGTAATCTTCCCATAAGAAAGATATTTTTTTTATTTGCAAATAGTAGCTGGATATTTGACCATTGTAAGTTCGACTTACCCATCAATTCCCATGTCTACTTTTTCAATACATTAGCACCAGATCTTAACTCCAGAATAACCTGATCCATTTCACATTCTCCAATCTCCGCACTAAGTCCCATTTCTATTCTAGTTATCTTCTATCGATTTCATTATTAACTACACACATATCACTTTTCGGATTTTGTTTTGATGCAAATGCATCTATCAATTCATGCAGTCCTTCTACAACATTTTGATCCATTAAAAACTTCATACAAGTCTGCATAAAATATCTCAAAATACTTATTTGATATCAATCCTGTGTCACAACTTGGTTCCGTTCTAGAACTAATGACATGTTGCAGTTACTAGGCCATGGCGGTGTAGTAGAATTCGAAGCTCCCACATCCATAAAAATTTGTTGCACTTCCATAAACAATTTCTTATATTTTTTTATATCGAACATAGGAGCCTTCTCCATAGTCTTTCTGGCCCATGAATTTCCAGATTCCTTATTTCCATTTTCTTTATCACTTCCAGTCGCTTCTCCACTTCCAGTGACAATATTAACGTGAGGGTCATGGACCCTTGGCTCGTCAGTCATCATTTGGATGTTCTGTGTGGGCTGATGGTTCCTTTTTTATTGCATATTCTCTATAAATACAAGACAATCTTCAATCACCTGATTAAAATATTTGCAATACTTACATGTCATAGTATGATTCCGACAGTCTCTTACAAAATGACCCACTTCGCCATAGTTATAGTAGATTATATGTCCATGTCCTTGACCAGCTCCACCTCCTTCACCTCTCCCTTGATATCCTCTTCAACCACCATGTTGTTCATTTTCATCATGTGCGCACTGTTCTACTTTCATTCTATAGGTATCAATATTGTGTTCCATAATCAATTCATAACTTCGACAATTATTCTCATCATGTCCCACTAACTTACATAACTTATAAAAAACATTCCTTGGGTTCTGCACATATTTATGCAATAAATAACAATCTTCTAACCAATGCTGGCCTCTAGTTCTGCATATATCGCACCATGGGCTGGATCCTGCATTCAAGGGATTAGGTGCTCCAATAGCCAAGTAATATTTGAAAATAGGGCATTGTTCCTTAGAATGTCCCTCTGGTTTGCACTTTGTACACCACACTTATTCTCTAGCTTCTTTACCCTTCTTGATATCATGCAATTGCAAGGTCAGGTTTGTCAGCTGACCCTGAATGTACTGCATATCTTCATTAGTGTCTCCTATCGACGAAGCTTCCATCTTCATTGCAATTTCCAGAGCTTCATCTTGAGTTGCTATATTCTATTGTGTTAATGGAAACCTAATGTGCAGTATAAACGCAACTATAAACCATTATTTATGCTACTCCGAAGGTATGTTAAAGCTCAGTTGTCCTAATAACACCTTGAATCTTTGATCCAACTCCCAAACATACTCATTAGTCTTCTATTTGATATCCTTTAGCTAAGTAATGCACTGTGACTCAGACTTTGGCTTCTTGAATTCTGATATCAGCGCTTTCCTAATATTGACCAATAAGTGAGTCTAATTAGTCAAATAATTCATATACGATGTCAACACTCTTTCTTGCAGTCTCATAATGAGTTGTGCCTTCTTTACATCTTCCTAATTGATCTATTTTGTTCTCTATACTACTTTGGGTAGAAACCGAAATTGCTCAGGATCCTCTGAAAATAGGTAGCTTAATGTCATCAACCATAACTATTCTTAGTGGGAGAGGGGAATGGGGAGGGGGGGGGGGGGTAGGGGGATTAGGTGGAGGGGAAATGCTAAGAATACCCTTACTCCTACTGGATTCTGACTTCAGGGAACTTTTAGTCTAGGAGGGGGGATAATGCAATGTTTCCCGAGGGTTTTCTCAGTAGTTTTCTTCTTTCTCACTTTCGAATTCACTCAAAAGAGGGCCATAACCAGTTTCTATGAAATTATTCAGGTTTTTTTCAAGGTATCTTTATCTGGTATCTACTCTATACCTTTTTCCACTTCGCATTGTATCGATATCTTGCTTAGATTTACTTCTTCCTCCAAACATAAGTAAACTAATAGTCTGATTTCATCCGTAAGACTCCCTTTTCACAGAGAACCATCTTAATCCACAGTTCAAATAATTGAGATACTTACCTCACATTCCTTTGAATAATCTTCATTCTCCTTCACTGTAGGAAACAATCAAGTCTACAACAAATGAAATAATGAATCCACCCAAGATGCTATCAATCCAGAAATTGATAGCCCTTGAAATCTTATTGTTAGTGCTATTGAGTCACTGTATTAGCTCACGAGTCCATACTGCAGGTTTTTCATTCTTAAAGAAATACTTTCTTTCAGTCAACCTCGACACCCACTCATATAATTCACCAGGAAATGATCTGAAGGAAATTTTGTATTGCACTGTTAAACATGCCCTATTGAACCTAGTCAATGGTGGTCAAACAAACTGGTCAAATGATGTTCAATCAACTCGGTCAAACCAATAAGTAACTTGACCTTTTAGTAGGTCAAATTCATCCCAAAATAGAGATTAAAACTCTGTTAATTAAAGTCAACACCCTGTGGTCTTCCTATAGTGAATGTTGGTCAACCTGCCTAGAATACCTCATAATTTGTGGCAAAATATGTGTCTTTCCCAAACAAATTTTCTCCAAGTCAAAATGCAATGAAATTTCTCCTAATTCCTCGATTAACATTGGTTAATTTCTGTTGTAAAAGGAAGTAAATGTAGAAGTCAAAGATGCCCAAGAAGGTCCTCACACATGTGGAAAAAGAGTTGTTGCATTATATGTGTATGAACCAATCAGAAGAGAGACAATGTGACATGTGATGAGGTGCCAAAATGAGGAGGACATATGTTATATTTATAATGGTTCATGAGGGATGAAAATATGTCTATTCATCACTTGGATGAGGGTAAGATGGGCATCTTGGGGCTTAATTTATTTTGATGCATTTTTAGGTGTGTGAAAATTCTCATTTTCAAGGTGAAGGGAGATTCCATCAACGAGAATCCAAATGTGAAAGGAGGCATCAAAGGAGGGGACTTTAGGATGGAGAATTTGTTGGGAATCACGATTGTTGTTAGAACAAAACCCGTAGGTGTTAGTCAAAAATTGCATCGCCAAATATAAGGATCCATGATAGGCAGTTAGTCCATGTCGCGAAACACACATGGAACATTTATTTATCCAATGTCCAACATAATTATCCCTAGTTGCACTCTTTAACATTACATTTATTTATTTATTTATTTATGTATGTAAAACATCTTTGCTCCTTAGTCTAAGCATGGTAATAGGAAAATTATTAGGTTTTTCCACAACATAAGACATATTATGCTTTATTATGAAAAATTTGAAACACACATTATAATTTGGATATAATATATTTATCTATATATTTGTTGTGATGAGTAATAGAAAGTTTCCTCCGATTGTAGGAGAAAAAAAAATTTAACATTCTTTATACCATTTTCTTAAATTATATAGATATATATAAGCATGGATATTTTGGAATAGGGCTTTTAGAGTTTTTATTTAGATATGTTTATCTATTTTTAAATAGAGGTTCTAGAATTTTAATTTAGTTATTAATATTTGATAGATGGATGGTAGGGATTTAACTGTATGTAATATTCACAAAATATTTTTAATAATAGTCACATACACACAGTTGAGATTTATTTTAAAGGCACTTATGTATTTTTTTGTTTTTAATTGTATCCATAACATATTTGTTTTGGACCAAGACTTGCATGATTTTAATTTAATTATAAATAATTATTAGGTGCGAATATTTTCAAATATTTTAGTAGTAGTAGTTACAAATCAAAGGTTGATTTTTTTTTTCTTGACATGTAGTATTAGTAAACTATGATATTGACTCATAGTATTGTTACAAAATCTATAATGTCCATGGTAAAATGGGGTGAGTTTTTGTACTTAAAAATCTCGTTATTTTCTTTTTTGAATATATGTATAAGTCATCTATTATTTTCATGTCTATCCATTTTTACTACTATTTAATTCATATGGATATGCTACTTTACTAGCCTAAATCCATCTTTAAATTGGGATCTACCATGTGCACATAGGGATCAAATTTATTTTCACTCAAATATATTTGTGCACCTCAAGAGAGTTGAATTTTCTTGGCGGTAGATCCATAATTAAAATGGATGGTAGATCTTGATAATTGAGATCATGTGGGTCTAATGATTAAGAGCATGTGTTTCCTCCTAAGAGATCACAGGTTCAAAACTAGAGGATAGCAATGGGTTTTCAAAACCTAGAGCCCGATAACTACTAATGGTAAAACTATTTTACCTCTGATTTATTATTATTATTAATATTAATATTAATAATATTATTATTATTATTTAATTTATATTTGTTTAAATTTTATGTAATTTTACTTAGTAAAAATGTTTAAGACACATGATAGAATGGATATTAAGTTGTATATATACTTTGTTACAATATGATGGGATAGTACCTGTTGGAAAATAATTCCAACTGAAAACCTGTGAAGAGGGACAAAGACTTCAATTTTGATGGGAAAAAGATGCAACAGCAGCAACAGGTTTATTTTGGTTTGATTTGCACTCAACTGTGCATTTAGTTATGGTCTTAAAACCCTGAAAAACCCATATTTTTGGTTCACAGGCCATAGCCCTATTATACATTAAAAAGCCATGGTTTGACCATGTAACCCAATTCTCAACTCCGCATTGAAACCATTCATGTACCTGCCTTTAAAAATCCACCAACCATTACACCTCCCACATTTTGTTTGAATTTGCAAACCCCACATCACCATCGGTGGTCCCCGCATCCACGTTGTCAAACCTGTAACCAATAGGCGCTCGTCACAACCCTTGGCACCTACGTCATCACCTCCTCGCACCATCGTGACGACTGGTCCCCACCACTGCCAACACAACACGCCCACATCCAATCACAATTGCATCGGACTGTTTGGGTGCACAATTAGCCCATCCTAAAATGGATGCGATAAACCTTTGAAACGTTTTGCATAAATTTTGGAATCTGCGAGCATGTCAAGCCTCAACCAATAGGAGTGTGTTCGCACAGTTTGAAGTCCAGTCAGCCAAGACCTTCATGGATGTGATAACGCATTAACTGTTTTTCATAAAGTTGTTTAAAGTATGCAAAATATGTTTCATTAAGGTTTTATACCTTAGGCTAATGTTTTTAATGTTTTTGATGTAATTTTATAAAGCATCGTGATACGTTTTATTTGATAAGGTTGAAGAATTTGGATTATATAATATAAGTTTTATAATATATATATTATAAACATAATATTTTTATAATATATATAAAACAGCAGTGCGAAATGTATTATGTCATGCCGTGAATGCTCGAAGGAAAAAAGACAGAGAGCAAAAACAAAAAGCATGAAGCACTACGTTTTGTAGCAGTCAATGAAGAAGAAATTTTTTCATTGTAATCTAGAACTGAAGTTCTGAGGATTTTTTTTTTTTTGTAATAGTTTATAGCTTTTAATGGAAAGAATTTTTAAGCCATTTATCTCTGTCCACATTGTTTTCTCTGTGTTAGAAGAGGAACTTTTATTTCCTCTCTGTTGTTTGGAATATTCAGAAATTGCAACATGGTATCAGAGCTAGTCTAGGCTCTTTTAATTTTCCAAAGAAGTTGAAGGAAGAAGAATTTTGTTGAAGTTTTCTCTAGCAGTGTGAAAGATCAACAAAGTCAGGTAGTTATCAAAACATAGTTTTATTTTTTCTTAAAGAATAAAGTCCATAGAACTGTAGAAGGAAGTATTTTAAGAGACAGAATTTATTTATTAGCAATGAGAAGGCTTATTTAAAAAAGAAAACACAGTCAAGTTTTTTTTTTAAGCATAGTTCAGTAAGCTAGCAATGGCAGGAGGCATCACAAGCACGAGTATGGGAAATACTCAACTCCTACAGTTCAATGGGAAGAACTATGACTATTAGGCAATCATAATGAGAACCCTGTTTTCCTCTCAAGATTTATGGGAGCTAGTTGAAGATGGTTTAGAAGAACCAGTAGATGAATAAGAATTTAATGCCTTAACACAAGCAGAGAAAGATTTTCTGAAGAGTGATAGGAAGAAGGACTCAAAATACCTCTTCTATCTCTATCAGGGAGTACATGAAAGTATATTTCCAAGAATTGTAGTAGCAAAGAGGTCCAAGGATGCATGGGATACCCTCCAGACAACTTACCAGGGTATGGAGAAGGTAAATAAAGCAAAGATTCAATTAATGAGAACATATTTTGAAATTATTTGCATGAAAGAGTCTGATACAATAGACTCATTCTTCACATTGTTGATTGGGTTGGTTACTCAAATGAGATCTCATGGAGAGATAATAGAAGAAAGAATAATAGTGGAGAAAGTGTTGAGGAGCTTACCCTCAAGATTTGATGTAATAGTAACAACCATTAAAGAGACAAATAATCTCTCATTGTTTACTGTTGATGAGCTACATCATTGATGACCCATGAACAAAGATTGAGCAGAACAACAAAATAATCTTTGGAGCATGCCTTCAATACCCAAATGTATTTTGGAAGAGGAAGAGGTCAAGGCAGAGCAAACCATAGAGGAAAAGGAAGAGGCAGAAGAAAAAATAGAGTAAGAAACAACCTTGCAAGTACTAGTGGAAGGGGCAGCAATCAAAGTCAAAATCAAAGCCAAGGCAACAGCCAACAAGGTGGAAAAAATCAAGCACATGGACAAAGGTATGATAAATCCAAAATCCAATGTCATTATTGTAAGAAGTATGGCCATTATGCCAATGAATGTAGGAAGAAACATAGTGACATGGGTAGTAATCCAGTGCTAGTTTTACTAAAGAAAATCTCAGTCAAGAAAATTTGTTTTTAGCATGTAATATGGCTGAAGAGAAAAGTGAAGATATATGGTTTCTAGATTTAGGATGTAGCAATCATATGACTGGAAAAATTTATACGTTTTCCATGTTAGATGAAAATGTGAAGTCTCAAGTAACATTGGGGATAGACAGAAAAGTCTCTATCATGGGAAAAGGCAGAGTGAGTGTTTTGACAAAGAAAGGAGAAAGAAAATCCATATCAAATGTATATTATGTGCCTGGTATGAAGTGAAACCTTTTGAGCATTGGACAACTCATTCAGAAAGGATACAATGTATTCTTTGAGGATGATGTATGTACCATCATGGACATACCACCAAGAAAGCAGAGGATTGCATAAGTGAAGATGACAAGAAACATAATGTTTCCTCTCAAGATGAGAGCAGATTTGGAGAAAGGAGCTGCAATGGCAGTAGCGACACAAGAGACATTCTAAAGAGAATCAAAAGATGAAAACTAGTTATGGCACTTGAGATTTGGACATCTCAACTTTGGAGGTCTGAATTTGTTGCACAGAAAAGGAATGGTAAAAGGATTACCATTGATTGAAAATTCAGATGACCTATGTGAAGTCTGCCTCTTAGACAAAAAACACAAAGAAAGTTTTCCATCAGGAAAAAGCATAAAGGAAAAGGCACCCTTAGAAATAGTCCACTCTGATTTGTGTGGACCAATGCAAACGCCATCATTAGTAGGCAACCAATATATGCTGACCTTTATTGATGGTTACACGAGAAAAACATGAGTTTATTTCTTAAAGTTGAAGAGTGAAGTGTTTGAGAAGTTCTGCCACTTTAAGGCTCTTGTTGAAAATCAAAGTGGGCAGCATATTGAAGTCTTAAGAACAGACAGAAGAGGAGAATACATCTCCAAATAATTTTTGTATTTTTCAGAGAAAATGGGATACACAAGAAATTTACAGCAAGGTATACACCACAACAAAATGGAGTTGCTGAAAGGAAAAACAGAACCATCATGGATATGGTAAGAAGCATGTTGAAGGAAAAACATTTGCCAAATGAATATTGGGCTGAAGCTATACATTGTGTAGCATATGTGCTGAATAGATGCCCAACAAAGAGTGTTATGAATAGAGTTCCTAAAGAAGCATGGAGTGGCATAAAACAGTTTGTCACCCACATGAGAGTTTTTGGTTGTGTGACTTATGCACACATTCCAGATCAGCTAAGGAAGAAGTTGGACAGTAAGGGGGAGAAGTGAATATTTGTTGGATATAGTGAAGAATCCAAAGCATACAGGTTATATAGCCCATCCACCAACAAATTTATGATAATCAGAGATGTACAATTTATTCAAGAAGAAGCTTGTGATGGAAGCATTGAGAAAAAAGTGAATGTTAAAAGTTGCTTGTCTCATGATGATGATGAGGAAGAAATGAGTGAAATACATCCCTCATTAGCATCACCATGTCCACCAACACAAGGAAATCAAGGGACACCACAAGCAGGTATGAGAACACCCTTGAGAAGTAATGACACAGCTTCTCTAAGCACATCACAAGGAGCTAATTTGAGTGCTTCTACAAGCACAAGTTCAACAAGTGAAAGAGGAACCAAATTCAAAAGTTTGAATGAAATTTATGAGCAAGAAGAGGGTATGAACTCTTTATTTTCATTATATTGTCATATAGAGGATCCTATTCATTTTGAAGAAACTGTAAAATATAAGAAATGGATAGATGTTATGGATGAAGAGATAACTGCCATAGAAAAAAATAAGACATGGGAATTGGTTGATCTCCCAAAAGGCAAGGAATTAATTGGAGTGAAATGGGTTTATAAAACCAAAAGTAATTATAAAGGTAAGATTGAAAGGCACAAGGCCAGACTTGTTGTCAAAGGCTACAAGCAGCAACAGGGAAGAGATTATGAAGAAACATTTGCACCAGTTGTAAGAATGGAAACAATAAGATCAGTGTTGTCCATAACAACACAACATAAGTGGAAATTTTACCAAATGGATGTGAAATCAAAATTCCTAAATGGAGTATTGATGGAACATGTATATGTTGAACAACTTCTGGGATATGAGAAGGAAGGCCAAGAGAACAAGGTATGAAAATTGAAGAAAGCTTTGTATGGGCTGAAACAAGCACCAAGAGCATGGTATAGTAGGATAGATGCCTATCTACTGGAAATGGGTTTGAAAAACGTGAAGGAGAACCCACATTATACTTCAAAGAAAAAGATGGTAAGATGCCCATTGTTGTTTTTTATGTTGATGTTATATTCACATGTAATGATACTTACCTCCTTGAGACTTTTAAAATAGTCATGAAGGATGAATTTGAAATGACTGATATGGGATTACTGAGATACTTCTTAGGAATAGAAGTAGAGAAAACTGAAAATAAAATCTTTATTTCTCAAGCAAAGTATGTTAAAGAAATTTTGGAAAGATTTAACATGCAGGATTGCAAGGCAGCAATTACTCCTACAGTGATGGGATTGAAACTGAGCAAAGAAGAAAACAACAAGGGCTTTGATCCAAGTTTGTATAAAAGCATAGTTGGTAGCCTTATGTAATTGATTGCAACTAGGCCAAATATTATGCATGATCTGAGTTTAATTTCTAGATTTATGGAAAGGCCAAAGGAGGCACATTGGCAAGTAGCAAAAAAATTCTGAGGTATGTGAAAGGAACAAAGAGGTATGGTATCCTATACACCACTTTAGAAAATTTTGAATTGATTGAATATACTAACATTGATTGGGATGGAAGTATAGATGATAGGAAAATCACCTTTGGTTATGTTTTTCATATGGGATTAGGAGCCATTTCATGGGATTCTAAGAAACAACCAATTGTGGATTTATCAATGGCAGAGGCAAAGTATGTGGCAGATACAACAACAACATGTCAAGCGGTATGGATGAGAAGAATGTTGAGAAGTTTGTGTCATGAACAGGTAAAAGGCACAACAGTGTATTGTGATAACAACTCAGCTATAGCTTTATCCAAGAATTCAGTGTTTCATAAGAGAACAAAACACATTGATGCCAAATATCACTACATCAAAGAATTGGTGAGCAATGGAGAAATTGTTTTGCAACATTGCAGAACAGAAGAGTAGTTTTCTGATATATTAACAAAACCATTGGGTAAGAATAGTTTTAATTATTTGATAAAATGTGTGGGTATGGAAGAATGAAGCACTATTAATTAGGGGGGAGTGTTGGAAAATAATTTCAACTGCAAACGTGTGGAGAAGGACAAAGACTTCAATTTTGATGGAAAAAGGACGCAACAGCAACAACATTTTTATTTTTGTTTGATTTGCACTCATATATGCATTTAGTTATGGTCATAAAACCCTGTAAAACCCATATTTTTGGTTCACATATTGTAGCCCTGTTCTACATTAAAAATTCATGGTTTGACCACATAACCCAGCTCTCAACTCCGTATTTAAACCATTCATGTACCCACCATTAAAACTCCATCAACCATTACACGTCCTGCATTTTTTTTGAATTTTCAAACCCCACGTCACCATTGGTGGTCCCTGCATCCACATTTTCAATCTCGCAACCAATAGGCGTTCGTCGCAACCCTCGGCACTTACGTCATCACCTCCTCGCACCATCGCGACGACCGGTCCCCACCACTACCAATGCAACATGCCCACAACCAATCACAATGGCATCACACCATTTGGGTGCACAATTAGCCCATCCTAAAATGGATGCGATAAACCTTTGAAAAATTTTGCATAAATTTTGGAATCCGCCAGCATGTCAAGCCTCGACCAATAGGAGCGCGTTCGCACAGTTTGAAGTCCAGTGAGCCAGGACCTTTGATGGATGCAATAACGCATTAACTATTTTGCATAAAGTTGTTTGAAGTCTGCGAAATATGTTTCATTAAGGTTTTAGACCTTAGGCTAATGTTTTTAATGTTTTTGATGTAATTTTATAAAGCACCACGATATGCTTTATTTGATAAGGTTGAAGACTTTGGATTATATAATATAAGTTTTATAATATATATATTATAAACATAATATGTTTATAATATATATAAAACAACACTGTAAAATGTATTATGTCATGGTGTGAGTGCTTGACAACAAAAAGGAAGAGAGCAAAAAGACAGAGCAAGAAGCACTGCATTTTATAGTAGTCAATGAAGAAGCAATTTTTGCACTGTAATCCAGAACTGAAGTTCTAAGGAATTTTTTTTTTTTTTGTAATAGTTTATAGCTTTTAATAGAAAGAGTTTTTAAACCATCTATCTCTGTCCACATTGTTTGTTTTCTCTCTATTAGAAGAGGAACTTTTATTTCCTCTCTGTTGTTTGGAATATTCAGAAATTGCAATAGTACCATGGCTTACTAATACCACATGGCCAAAAAACCATAATTCATGTTCATATGACATTTTTTAATATCAATTTAATTAAAATGGAAAACATGACAGAACTATTTTTGAGATAACTCTTAACTTATTACTATTAGAAATATTTTAAAATATTTCATGGACACGTTAAACCTCCACCATCCACTTAATAATTATTGATAATTGTGCTAGAAAGCACATGTTGTACTAAAATTTTTAATATTTTGACTAAGTCAAATTACATAAAAATATAAATAAAATAAAATACAATAAAAAATTAATGTAATTTAACATAAATATTTTAATTTTATAAAAAAAAATGAACCATGGTATTGACTCATGGTATTGAGAAACAATGGTATTGACCCATGGTATTTATGTATAATGTAGTCTATTTAAAGACCAAGAAATGAATAATTAAAAATAGAAACTAAGTAAATTTTATGATTTAAAGCAGCATTGCTATTGATATATTGGCAGACCAATTAGCACAGGTCAGGGAAAAGACTCGTCATTAACGCAAGCCATCCCTCAAAAGTGTTGCAAGGATATGCTATGTAGGACTATGATGAATCAAATTCCAGTACTACAAAGTCTGCAAAATCTGCGATTAGCAATCCATCGTCTTCAGATCCTTGTTTTTTAATCAACTTCGTGCCCGATATATTGGAGAACATATTTCTAAGAGTGCCTGTGCAGCAATATCCCCAGATCTGGAGGACCTGCAAAGCACTGAAAGAGTTTCTTGACGAGAGAAAGTTCCTTGGTCGGTATATCGAAGAGCACGTTTACATTAAATTTAATTAATGTAAACTTTTGATATGTCTGAGTGTATAAAAATGTACCACCTTGATACCATGGGATGAATACGATGGGCCAAATTATTATTAATACCATGCCAAAAAAACATTATTGACGCTAATATTAATATTAATATTATTATTAATTCTAATATTCACATTATTATATTAATATTATTAAATTTAATAAATTTGGATCAACGAAGGTGGGTATTTGAGTACACTATATGCATTGCCTATATCAGGTAACAATAAACATATAAACGTAAATGTAAAAATAATGTTTAATATTTAACATTTAAAATTTAATCTAATGTCAACCCTAATGAAAAATCACTTCTATCCCTACATATATAAATTTAACACAAACAAAGTCTCGAATTTTATTTTTGAGGAAGCATCTCTGTGATTTTGCGAACAATGAAATAATATTTGTCAGAAAGGATTTCAGGAGTTGTTCGAAAGTGGTAGTAATAATATTTGTGGGAAAGGATTTCACCATCAACAAACTTATTTCGATTGATTTGGAAAATAATATATGCGGGAAGAGGAGCTGCAATTGATTTTCAGGTTTCATTTCTATTTCTCTTGCATTTTATTTTTTTTCTACCTTTTTGTTTATGTAATGTAAACTTTTGATATGTCAGTGTATAAGGCACATGTGTAGATGTAATGTGAGAAATTTAATGTAAGTAAATATTTGAAATGTACTGTGGTATATTTTTATTTAATTACCGGGAGTATGATAAATAAATAAAATCTCTTTTTATAGTTACCCTAGAGCTATCGTAAATTATTTATTTCTATTGCTCTTGCATTTTATTTTTTTCTACTTTTTTTTTTTATGTAATATAAAATTTTGATATGTTAGGGTATAAATTTAATTTATGTAAATATTTGAAATGTACTATGGTATATTTTTATTTATTTACTGAGATTATGGTAAATAAATAAAGTCTCTTTTTATAGTTACCCTAGAGGTATGGTAAATTATTTACAGTGATATGGTAAGTAAAATTATTTATGGGGAATGGTAAGTAAATAAATGTAATCTAATTAAACATTTGAAATGTATAGGGGTATATTTTTATTTATTTATTCCCAAAATTTTAATTCTATTCGTATTTTAGGTGGGAATATCTAAGTTTATGCTTTTATAGTGTTCATCATGTCACTTATTTACATGTTGAATTATTATTAAGAAACTATGTGTATATTTTTAATTCAGTGAAAAGTTAGTTATTGGTGTAATTGATTGCCCTAAATGCATTGATTTCAGTGATCTAAAAAATTAATTGTTTTTTATGTGCATTGATATTTGTGTTGCAGTAATTCAAACAGCCATGTCTTCTCATAATAAAGAGATGGAGGAAAAAAACTTTGAAGAAATGTGTGATGAAGAAAGAGAAGATCAAAGAAAGGAGAAAAGTGAAGAACAAAGAGAAATACAAAGAACATATCAAAGAGAATATGCAAGAACATATCGACAAAGAAAGGAGCAAGAAATGAAAACTGCAGAACAACAAGAAGAGAGAAGGGCACGTCAAAGAGAATATCAAAAAAATTATCGACATAGAAAGAAATTAGAAATGAAAGTTGAAGAACATGAAGAACAAAGGATAAAGCATAATGAAGAAGTACGAGAATATCGAAAAAGAAAGGCACAAGAAATTTCAACTGCAGAACAACAAGAAGAGAGAAGAGCACGTAACAGAGAATATCGAAAAAGAAAGACACAACAAATAACAGAAGAAAATGCAGAACAAAGAGGAAATGGACAAGATAACCCAAAGGAAATAACGCCTGAAAAACATGAAGAACAGAGAAAACGAAAAAGTGAACAACAAAGATCATATCGACAAAGAAAACAATATCTGAACAAATCATACATGGTACAGGACGAAGAGGAAAATCCTATGAAAGAAACATGTTTAAAACATATTGATTCCCAACATCAACATGAAAGTTTTGTCGATATGAATATTTCACATCGAAAATTTCGTGATAGGATTGTCGATTGGCTGATGTTCAAATATGTCATGTGTGTGAAGAGTCGTATTCTGGAATTCAAGTACATACGAAAAACATAGGTACAATGTGCATGAGATGTAAACAAGAAGGAAGTCATCATAGATTTTCAGCCGATAACCATATGAATCCAGGAGAACAACCTAATGTTCTTGCAGAGCTCACACAAGTCGAAGAGATGTTGATAGCACGTGCAAGTCCAATTTTGCAGGTTATGCACTCAATAGGTGGACAATACAAATATAGAGGACACACCATTAGTTTTCCACAAGAGGTTAGCAATCTTGCCATGAAGTTACCTCGACATATTAAAGACTTGGATTTGATAATTGTTGTGCGGAAAAAAGGTGAAAAGGGATCAAGTTATGATTTTACTGTCAGGAAAGAAATTGTATTACGTGCATTACACTATAAGATTCATAATGATCCATATTATCGTGGAGTTCAAGTTGATAATGATGCACTTCAAGAAATACCTGAAATTGCAATAGATGTATCACATATGATTAATGCTATTACTTTGCTAAAGAAAGATAGTGACACTGAATTTGCAATGTTGGAAGGGGTTCTAGGGATTGACGATGCATTATATGGCTTACATACAACTTCATTTTCATCAAAGCTTCCAAATGCTACACGAGAGATTGATATTATTCGACAGTGGGTAAATAACCCTAATGCAGAGGAACAATCTAATGCAGAGGAAGTGCTTAGTTGGCCTAGAATTGGCTCATCTCCAATCAATGAGTATAACACTGTGGGATTATTTGATATGGCAGTTCCGTCATTGTTCCCAAAAGGTGAAGCAGATTGGTTGCAAGCATGTGAGAGACATGTCCATCTTCATGAGTATGCAAAGCATCTTCTTCGATATTGTGATAACAGGTTTGGAAGTCACCCACGATTTAGAAACTTTTTACGCAATATCATCATGAGACATCATGCTCAAGCTTCATCTGCAGTATTTGTGAAGAAAAATATGACACATTTACCAACAACAATGGAGGAGTTACGAGAACATTTACAAAATATTCTAGATTCATGAATTGGAGAAAGATTGATGCGATTTGGCACTGTACTAAGAGGCACACGTGGATATTGGAATAAGTGTCGTGCTGAGCTATCGGACATGGTCCAACAAATTGGGAGTCCTACATTATTCTTTATATTAAGTGTGGCAGATATGCAATGGCCAGATTTACATAAATTAATTCTAGGTACATGTCCTAGAGATCTAGGGGAAGCGAGGAAAAGGAGACATCAAAATGTAATTGATAATCTTCATATTGTAGCACATTATATGCATTTAAGACATACAATGTTTTGAGATGAAATTTTCGAACGTTATCATTAAGCTACAAATTATTGGTGTCGCTATGAGTGGAAACATCATGGGTCTCCACATGTGCATGGATTTCTATGGATAAAAAATGCTCCTAACATGGACATGTTGAATTGGGATGATCCGATGCAAGTTAGATTTGCAAAAAAATATTTTGATGAATGTGTACATGCAATGAATCCACGTGATCGACATCAAAGAAATATTCAAGTTAGACACAATATTGATGATCATCCTTGCTTAAAGGACACATGACAAATATTTTAGACAGATCCTATGATTTATTATGAAGAACTTCTTAATTGTGTTGAGCGTCACATCACTTGCAATGAGAGATCATGCCTTCGAAAGAAGGCATGAAGATTGGTATTCAGATATAAGGCACCATGGGATTTATGTGAAGAGTCCAAACTTTATGTCGATGAGAATGGAGAAAAAAAGTATGAACCGAGACGAAATGATGATAGATTGAATACACACAATCGTGAAACATGGATGATGTGGAGGGCTAATATTGATTGGAAACTGGTTCTTTCAAAGCGCGTTGTCACTAATTACATAGCAAAATATGCAGCGAAATCTAAAAAAGGATCAGAAACATTCCATAATATGTTGATGTGTGTTTCTTCTATTCAAAATCCAAATTAACCAACAACACATGCATACAAGATTTTGTTGTGTGAAACTATTATTGACAGGGATATATGTGCATAAGAGACATGTCATTTGCTTCTAGAACTCCCTCTTTCTGAATGTAGTCATCGATTTGTGGTTCTGAATGTTGGTAGGAAAGTTTTCAAACAGGTACAGATTGAAACATATGATGCTGATAATGATAATTCCCTTATTGATTCATATACCAAGCGACCTGCCCATATTGAGCACCTTGCGTTGATAGATGTTGCAAAATCATGGTCATATGATAAACATCGACGTGGGGAGAAATGGTTAGAATGGAAGAATGGAGCTATTGTACGTGTGCTTCCTTGATTTAACTCAGTTCCTCATCGAGGAGATGACAAGTTTGTAGAATTTTGTTGGTCTAAGTTAGTATTGTACAAGGCCTTTTGTGATTTCCATAGAGATATAAGTTGAGGAGATGATGAGATAGTTAATAATTGGGAAAATTTTCAATATAATCCATGGCATATTGATCGAAATACATTACCACCCATTGATCAAGTAAAATATGAAGGAGAAGAAGTTCAGAAACCACCTGCAGATTCTAGGAAGAATGAGTGGGAGATCATTTGTGGATTGTATGAGAAGAAATATATAAATTACAATGAATTTGAGATGCTAGGACACAGAGATCGTGATCGTGCACATAATTGGAACACACATTTTGTTGATGAAGTAACTTCCAATCGTGCTATTCATTTCATATCGGAAAAGTGAAAGTTGAATTTAATCTATGCTAACCAACATGCAAAGCCTTATTACATTGAAAGTTTGGGGGTTAAGCAAAGAATAGCATTTGATATTGTCCTTGAACATAATATATTAGGGGTTGATCAACTAATTATGATAATCCAAGTAACTGCAGGTATAGGAAAGTCTTATTTGATCGGAGCTATTAAAAATGCCCTTGAAGCTGAGTCATTTCCAGAGAAGAGTCCATTACTTCTTTTAGCTCCTACAAGGGTTGCAGCTTTCAACATATTTGCAAGAACAATTCATTCTGTACTTCAAATTCCAATCAAAGACATGTCACCTTTGAAAGGATCAAGTTTAATGACCCTACAACAAGATTTGAAGCATGTGAAGTATATCTTGATAGATGAAATGAGTTTCATTGGAAGAAATTTGTTACAAAACATTGATAAGAGACTTCGACAAGCTTTCCCAGAAAATGATAAGCTTATTTTTGGTGGGAGATCGATTATATTGGTCGGTGATTTGAGACAATTGCCTCTTGTTCTAGATAAACCTATATATGCATGTGAAGGTATTGCAAAAGAATTATGGAACTCATTCACAACAATTGTGACCCTTGATACCGTGTTTCGACAAGATGGAAAAAGCAATCAACAAATATATTTTCGTCGTTTGTTAATGAATGTAAGGGATTCAAAACCAACTATGGAAGACTGGAAAGCACTTATGACTCGTACAAATACATGCTTGGATCCTTCCACAATTAGGTCCTTTGATAAGGAAATACATTTGTTTGCAACAAATGATGATGTAGAACATCATAATAAGCTTTGTTTAAGAAGACTAAATTGTCCCATTGCAGCGAGTGTTGCTACAAAAGTAAAAGGAAATTTCATGCAAATAGATGAGGATGAAATGGAACTTGAATTAATCATTGCAGTTGGGGCTCGAGTGATGCTTACATCAAACATATGGATTGATGCAGGACTTGTAAATGGTGCTCTTGGAATTGTAGAAAAAATTGTGTATAAACCTGGAAAATCACCCCCAGAACCACCCACATATGTTTTAGTAAGATTTGATAATTATATGGGAGTACCATGGGATGATTCATCACCTCAAACAATTCCTATTACACCTATTGAAAGAGGTAGTAGAAAACAACTTCCTTTGAAACTTGCTTGGGGCTTAACAATCCATAAATCACAAGGATTGACTTTGGAGAAAGCTACTATTAATATTGGGAAGAAAGAGAGACAGGGTATGATGTTTACTGCAATATCCCGAGTTAAAGATATGAATGGTATACGATTTCAAACTCCCTTTTCATATGATCTATATGCAAAGATGGAAAAAGTAGCAGGTGTGACTGCAAGAAAAGCGGAAGAAGAAAGATTGAGATCAATTACATTGTAAACTATTTTTTGATTGACTATATTCTTATTATTTGAATTTTCGATCATTCAATATTCTAACATTGCATTTTCAATCATAATATATAATATTATACATATTAAAATTTTTTAATATGAGCGCATTAGGTAACTAATAAAATTTTAAAATTAAAATGACTAGAAAAATATCAGACATATTTAGCATATATAAAATTATTATATTTATTTTATTTGTATTTACATATTATTGATAAAATTAATCAAATGTTTGATAGATTTTCCTTGGGTGCACACTACTGAAACCAACCTAGATCCATCTTAACTCTGGATCTATTAAGTGTCGAGAGGGATCAAATATCTCGAGGTGCAAACTTTTCCTCAAGTTTTGCACTAAAAAAAAAGGGTTTTCACCTAGAGAGATTTGATCCCTCTCGCTTAATAGATCCAGAGTTAAGATGGATATATGCTGGTAATTATTGATAATTGTGCTAGAAAGCACATGTTGTGCTAAAATTTTTAATATTTTGACTAAGTCAAATTACATAAAAATATAAATAAAATAAAATAAAATAAAAAAATTATGTAATTTAATATAAATATTTTAATTTTATAAAAAAAAAAAAACAATGGTATTGACCCATGGTATTTATGTAAAATGTAGTCTATTTAAAGACCAAAAAAATGAATAATTAAAAAATAGAAACTAAGTAAATTTTATGATTTAAAGCAGCATTGCTATTGATATATTGGCAGACCAATTAGCACAGGTCAGGGAAAAGACTCGTCATTAACGCAGGCCATCCCTGAAAAGTGTTGCAGGGATATGCTATGGAAGACTATGACGAATTGACTTCCAGTACTGCAAAGTCTGCAAAATCCTCGATTAGCAATCCATCGTCTTCAGATCCATGTTTTAATCAACTTCATGCCCGATATATTGGAGAACATATTTCTAAGAGTGCCTGTGCAGCATTATCCCCAGATCCTGAGGACACGCAAAGCACTGAAAGAGTTTCTTGACGAGAGCAAGTTCCTTGGTCGGAATATCGAAGAGCACGTTGTGGAACACGGAGAAATCATTGTTCCGAGGAAGCGCTTAGCGCGTTACAGGAACAGATGCAGTGGTCGGGTATCGTGGGGGTTGGGCTCCAAGCTCGGCTCTTGCTACTATCGATGCTACAATATCAGAAAATTCGAGTTGAGAGGAAATGCAGAGGTGCCCGTTCCTGCCACTAGGGATTGTTTTGCCCGTGGATTGAATGCGGGATTTGGCACAGGTGGTTCGATGGTGGCCTCGTGCGTACATTTCTGCGAGATAGGGCACCCGAATTCGAGAACAATACCAAAAGCCGTAGCCGTCGCACAGCTCGTCGACCTTGCAGTGTGTTCGAGTACAAGGTGAAGTACATCTACAGTTCTGTTTTAATTTGCTTAGTTTATGTTTTGAAGTGTTAGCTTTATATAAGTTTTGTCTTTTATTTTTTTTTCAAAGTGTTAGTTTCATGTTCAGGGTTTATCTCGTTAATATTTTTTTATTCATCTATTATCATTTAGATTATTAGTTTTTTTAAGAGAACTGCCCAAATCCAGACGGTTACAAGAAGTGATGGAAGCAGCTTTTATTCATAGGGGCCCGGGTTTATAACCTAAGTGAAAAACTAAGAAAAATAATACATATATACATTATGAAAAACTGAGAAAAATAATACATATATACATTAAAAGTTAAGTAGTTGTTTGACTGTTTTTACTTGCTTTTCTTTTTGTGCCCTTTCCGCCATTGTTTTGAGTTTGGAGCAACTGGAACTAATGTGAATTTGCTAGGTTTCCCAAAGTTTTCGAATAGATTTTTTTATTTGAGTCTCAGCTTTTTGAAATATAAACTCTTTTTATATTCTTTTTATTTTTTTGATAGTGTTATTTTTCTATTGATGTGGTGCATTGTTCTCTTGTATTTAGATGTTATTTTACTCATGGAATATGATGATTCAGTTTTGGGTGTGTGTTTTTCTTTTTCTTGTTTTGGATGGGAGGATCTTTTATGATTTATTTTTCTTGGTGAGTGCTGGCTATGAGAGGTCTACAATCTTTTTTTTATTTGTGTGTTATTCATTTGTTTTGGGGATCATTTTTGCCTGTGTAGATGTATTTTACAAATTTTTTGTTTGGTATTTGAAAGTAGTATTTTCATAATTTAATAAGGTCTTTTGAGAGATTTTTATGTTTTATTTGATGTGATTAGATAAGCCTTTGTTGAGATCTATTTCTACACAAATTTTATCCAAAGTAAATAGCTCTTTCTTTGTTATTTCAAGATCTCTTTCTTTATTATTTCAAGATCAGTAATTTTTCATTTTCCAAAGTTATTTTTTATTTAGCTTAGAACCTTATGGTGCTAGAAAGTAAGGGGGTGATTTAGAAGCTCTACCCAAACCAACATTGTTGAAACAACCATTTTTGTAGCATCAAAGTATGGAAGTGGTGGCTATGAGAGGTCTACCATCTTTTTGATTTGTGTGTCATCTCCTTTTTATTTCTTGGGATCATTTTTGCCTCTGTAGATGTGTTTCAGAAATCTCTTGTTTGGTATTGAAAATATTATTTTCATACTACTTTCATAATCTAATACCATCCTTTGAGAGATTTTTATGTTCATTTGATGTGATTATGTAAGCCTTTGTTGAGATCTATTCTACACAAATTCTATCCAAAGTATTTCAAGATCAGTATTTTTTATTTAGTTTAGAACCTTCTCTTGCTAGAAAGGAAGGGGGTGATTTAGAAGCCTTACCCAAACCAACATTGTTTGAACAACCATTTTTGTAGCATCAAAGTATGGAAAGCATGGGGCTATGTTGTTGGAACCACCATTTTTATGGCATCAATGTATGGAAACCATGGGGTGATGAAGAGGGTAACTCTTCCCCAAATTAAAGCCCATCATTTAATACTTTCTCAAGTCTTCTTCACTATCAAATTTAACTATAAAAGAAAAATTGGAAATCTATTTTTATAATATTTATAGTAATAGGATTAAATTAAAATAATTTATTATGACCTTGGATATTTAGTGATTTTTTAGGAAAACCTAGCATAACTTAGTTGTCAAACCAATGATGTCATCACTTATTGTTATTTGCCAATGTAGATTTACTCATCATTGCTATTGGAGCAAAACCACCCTACCAAAATTACCCTTTGTGATTGGTTAGGGGGCAAGGTTTCACTCTTTCAAGATGTTTTTGGATCTTGAGTCATTAGCTTGTTTCCTCACTTCCTTTAAAATAGGCTCTTACACAAGTACTTACACTTTTAGATCAACTTCATACAATAATACTTTTTTAGTTAATAAATTGAATTTTCAAAATTAAATATATTTAATTTATATTAATATAAAAATTAGTTTAAAAACCAATATTAATAAAGATATTTGAAAATAAGTGAAATTTATAAAAAAATATCTTCTTTAACTTAATGAAAGAAAATTTCAATTAAGGATCTCATAATAATAAAGTTGTTTGGAAATAATCTTTGCTTAGTCATACCATGACTTTTATTTGTGTCAATGAAAGCATGTATACTAATAGCCTTTCCCAATATACCATAGGATAATTAACAATAGTGTTTATTCCAATATATTATTAAAAATTAAAAAATTTATATTAATAAGTGAATATAAAAGGTGTTCACATGGAGTCATCATTTTAATAGATTATACTCATTATGCCAATAAGAGTCTTTAGAGAGTGAATGGTTTTTCTTAAATTATATGTCAATAGGATTCTACAAGATGTCATTGGTTGCCCACATTATAATATCCATTAAAAATATTTGTCCACAGAATTAATGAAATAAGTCAATATATTATTTTTATTTAGCAATATAATACATAATTTTAATTCTAGTTGTTTGGTCAATAATTTGTTTTCATTCAAGTTTACAATTAAAAAATTTATTATATTATATATTATTTTTCCATTAGGTATATATATTTTAATAATTATTAAAATTTAATAATAAATCTACACTAATTAAATAATGAAATGATAATTGTTTTTAGTTATGCCTTTATTTTGAATATAATTTTCAGTGATATAAAGTAAGGTTAAATTAAAATTATTATTTTGTATGAGTATTTATATTTTGATTATAAATTTTGAGTATTTAATAAATATAAATTAATGTACATTTATTTATATTTATTGAATATTTGTATTTGTAATTTATATAGTAAGTGGTCATATTTGAGGATTATATAGAATTTTGATGAGAATATTTCATCATTTCAATGATAATTTTGATTGAAAAAATGAGTTTAAGTTGGAAAAGTATGTTTGTGAATATCTCATTCTGAATTTCAACTTCTAGGAAAGACAATTTTACAAACTCAACAATTCAAAACTACAATTTTACAAATTTTCAATGGAATTAGAAAGAAATTGAGCAGAAAATCAGGCTAAAAAAAGCCACAAACTAGTTTCTTTAGACTATATTGCAACTCAGATCTCCCACTTACCCTCTTTATAGAAACCACTTTTTAAAAATGTGTTATCAGTTATTCATGTTAAATAGTTTTTATTTTCTATACATGTACCAACCAAAAATAACAGAAAACCATAAATGTAACATATCTCTAAAACATCATCTAGTCCTGTTTATTGCTTTTGCTCCGTTACATAATTTAATCTAAAATTGTACAAGACTGAATACTTGAACTTGCTGCAAAAGAGAGGAACATTTTCATAAATTATACTTCTATATATATTCTCAGTCAATGTGTTCATATGCATGGTAAACTTAAGTGATTTGAGTTCATATCCATACTTATGTTTACTCGTGATTAGTTATTTTTGAAGTTTAGCACATAATCTAATTTTGTTCGTTGTTATTTGGTTCTATTTTATTTTACAACACAGGTTGGATGCTTACTGCTCATGCATGGCGAGTGTATTATGCATTAAGAATCCTATAACACTTCCTTTCATTAATGGAAGATAGAGCTCCAAACTGAAATGCATGGCAAGGTACGGAAGAGATAATTTTAAGGTTTTGGTTGGGATGCCACTTAATACTCACAGTGAGCATGAGGACGATCGTGATCGTGATTCGTGAGGGAGTTAGTTTTGTGAAACCAGTGATATATGATTCTGCAATAGATTCATGGAGAGAGTTGATAAATTGTTGTTTACATCCCCTTCAAAATATTAGAGTAGTTGATACTCATGGAATCTATTACAGAGGTGCCATGTATTGGCTATTAGAGGCTACTCAAAATCTAATCGTTTTCTGGGTTAGGAACGAAAGATGGGAAATACTTGAAATGCAGAAACCACAGTGTGCTCATCCATTGGGCTTGGTGGTTTGCAAGGAACAAGTGTTAATGGATGGAGAAAAGGACAAAGTGATAATTATTTGGAAGTTAACCAATCAAAACTCGCTTGATCAATCTCATAAAAAGAAAGGTGAATGGATGGAGATTTCTAGATCTACCGAGGAAATATTCAACCAGATTCAATACGGTGAAATGGCAATACATTGTGCATGTATCCCCAGCGGTGGTGATATTGTGTGTTTTGAAAATTTGCTCAACAAGACCTCGGTGACCTCGGTGACATTTAATGTGAACATTAGCTCCTGGGGTAGGTCTAATGACATTCATGTCATTTAGGTATATGTGTTTACAACTCTAGATACATTTTGTAATGCTCTTTTTTATGAGATTGTTTATTTAGAATTTTGTAATGATTTTTTTTTTATGAAATTGGTTTTTTTAGAAAATTGACACTTGATATTTTAAATGTTAAAGCTTCAATAAAATTAAAATTTATCTTCATATCTGAAAAAGCAGGAAAATAAAGTTTATGTAATATTCAATAAATAATTTTTTTATTAAAATAATCAATATTTATAAATTTATATGACAATTTTTTCATTAAATCTTGGTGAAGTTTTATAGGTAAATTTCTACAAAATATTGGATAAATAATGGTGTATTTGAGATGTGTAATCACATAGTGGTAAAATTATGAAAAAAAATGTAGAAAAACATATTATATAAAATCTTACAAATGAATAAGTATACTTTTTTCATGAGTTATTTTTGTATAAATTGTAAATAAATATGTATATTTCTCCATGAGTTATTTTTATATAAATTTTAAATAGAAATGTATATGGTTTTAAATTTATTTTTTATCTTTTAAATTTAAATATTAATTTTTTATTGTGTATTTGAATATATTATAAATGGAATTTTTTATTAAATTATGGAATTAAGTAGAATTATGTTTATTTATTTATCTTGTGAAGAGGAAATGGAAGGATAGCCATGATTTTTTAGGTTCTAAAACTATACAAGGAGAGAAATAGCTTATTTTAAATGTAAGTGGAACCCTTTTAGTCTATTCAAGTATTTACCAAACAACTTTTATTTTTTTAGATGTGGTAAAATCATTAAAAATCTAAGCTAACACATCTTATAATAATTTAAATTTTAAATTGCATACATTTGATATATTGCAAAGAAATATAAATAAAATTACATTTAAGCTAACACATCTTATAATAACTTAAATTTTAAAGACATTAAATACATTGCAAAGAAATATAAATAGAAATATAGAAAATTTGTGAAGGAACTTAGAAAACAACTAACTCATAGATAACAAAAGACAAAGTAACAAAAAAAAAAACGTAAAATCATAATGTACAAAGAGCAATAAAAATGCTAGTGGGAACAACTTATTAAATAATTTGATAGATGAATGTAATAACCCAATTTATAGGGCTAATAATTGATTAGGCTCTTAAAAATTGAGTGGGAGAATCCTAGAACTATGAAGAATATTGGAAGTGATGGGATAGGTTCAATTATGTTCTTGGCATTTAGGTAAATGAGTTTACAACCTCATATTCAATTTGAAATGTATTCTTATAGGATGCATTCTTATAAGTTTTAACTTTAGACCTCAATAAATAAATAAATTCAATAAATAAATTTCTTATTATAGTTCTAGGGGGTGATCAAATTTAGTAGATTTATATGGGACATTCACTCAATAAATTCTTGAATAAATTCTTTTTTAATTTATGGACTTAGTGATAAAGTTTCATAGTTTTATATAGGAAATTAACACATGATTATCCTTTCAGGAAATTTTATATAAGAAATTTCTTATATAAGATTGCTAATTTTTTTTAAAAATTTTTGAAATGTGTTCTTATAGTAACATAAAAAAAACTAAAATCATAATGTACAAAGAGAAATTAAAATTCTAGTAGGGACAATTTATTAAATTATTTGATAGATGAATGTAATAACCAAATTTAGAGAGCTAATAACTGATTAGGCTCTTAAAAATTGAGTGAGAGAATCCTAGGACTATGAAGAATATTGGAAGTCAAGGGATAGGTTCAATTAAGTTCTTAGCATTTAGGTAGGTGAGTTTACAACCTCATATTCAATTTGAAATGTGTTCTTATACTATGCATTCTTATAAGATTTAACTTTAGACCTCAATAAATCAATAAATTCAATAAATAAATAAAGTCAACAAATAAGTTTCTTATTATAGTTCTCAGGGGTGATCAAATTTAGTAGATTTATATCGGTCATTCACTCAATAAATTCTTGAATAAATTCTTTTTTAATTTATGGACTTAGTGATAAAATTTCATAGTTTTATATAGGAAATTAACACATGATCATCCTTTTGGAAAAATTAATGAGAAATATAGGAGGACATATTGTTTGCAATATTACAAGTGAGTATGCCCACTTCTTCATGGAGCTTGCCGGAAAATTTTAGATAAAAATCCATTTAGATAAAATTTAGATAATTTATTATGATATCATGTATTTAGAATTTTTTAGGAAAAACTATCATATCTTAGTTTTCAAACCATGAATGAGTTTTCAAACGAGGAATGTTGTTATTTGCCAATGTAACTTGTTTCCTTACCTACAGAAAAATAGGATTTTAGCCAAATAGTTACACTTTTAAACATTCTCCAAACCATAATATTTTTCTAAATTAATAAATATTTAGTTTGAATTTTCAAAAATAAATATATTTAATTTATATTAATATAAACATTAGCCTCAAAATCAATAGTATTAATTTATGTTTCATACTATTAATTTAATGTATCATTATATTTTAGTTAATAAAAAATTAGTTAAAATTTTTAAAACTAAATATATTAATTTTATATGAAAAGGAACTTGATGTGAGACATGATTATGTGGAATAAGTGGAATTTAGATGTATGACAAAAAAAAAAAAAAAGGAGAAGTGCATGACTCACCTTGTTGCAAGAGCCATGAAAGAAAAGAAGGATGGAGGTGCAAGGTTGACTTTGCTTCTTAGACATGCAGTTGAGATTTCTACTAGATATCTCCACGAGGATGATGGTGTGGAGAGGGGAGGCCTAATTTCTTCTCCTAATGCAGGACAAGAAAAGGATTATGTAGGTAGAGACCCAGTTGGCATTGTGGAATATTGAAGATATGCTATAAGCATATATTATTTTCAATTGACAAGGGAGAAGCTTGGAAATATTGGATGTACTCAGGAGGAGATTGATGATGTGCATTATTACTTGAGGACTCGAATTCAATCTGATACTTGGGTGGATGAGAGCTAGGGAGGAAACTTCCCAGCCCTTGCTTTATAGTAGACCTTTGGAGCTCGGTGTGTGTAGTGCCTTGATGACATGGGAAGGATTGCACCACCCTCACAAAGGGGCCTTTGGGGAAAGGCCCCACACATTGATGGGTGATGCTTCGATGGATGGAGTCAGCCCACCAGGTCAAGCGGGTTCAAATCCTGTTGGATCCCCATAGTAGTTAGCACATTGTTGGGTGAGGTCTGGGTTACTCGCGACCGTCACCCTTTGTTGTTTTAATATGTATCATATATGGTTGGTGGTCTCCCACCTAGAGCCAAATTTTGGGTCAACGGTAAAATTAAATAGGCGACAAATTCTCTCATTCCTGTGGTCAAAATCCTTGCGCGGATAAGTGCCAAATTTTTGCCTCCTCAATGTCTACCACTAGACCTAGTTTTCAAAAATTTGACTTTCCATAACTTTGATATACGAACTTGGATTGAGGTGTCATTCCTGTCATTTGAAATCTTGCCACAAGATATTCAATCTAACGCTGGTTCCACTTCAATCCAGCGAATTCTATTTTTAAGCTCTTCCAAAGCCACTTATAAATTTTGGGCATTTCTGGAGCCACCTTAATCATTCCAACCAACTAATGAGATTTTGGGCCACCAAAAAATTTATTAGTTAATTTCCAAGTGAGGGAATTCCTCTCTCACTTTCTCTTTTTCAATCCAATGAGCCTTACTTCCTTGAAACCAATATAAAGGTACTCCACGCCTCGCTGTCGTGAAGTCCTAGTCTTCTTGTCAAGAATCAAATCCTGAGGTAGCTTCTCCAATTATTCAGGTGAAAATTCGTGCACTGTAGGAACATGTCCAACCACTTCAGAGTCTATGATCAAAGTGTTAGACGCCATTTTGTCACCATGAAATTTGACGATCATTATGGGTCTATCATCATCCATATTATGCTCCCTTAGAGATAAAAAATACTCATGTTCCTGAACCAAGTCTTGGAAACTCGAGAAAAGCTGTTTAAAACCTTTAAAATATTACCTATGTGCTTTTTGTGAACATTACTTGCACATACGATGATACTTCTTCTATTAGCCGTGGCGACCACCACTCTATTCGCCACCAAAAACTTTGCACCCCCATAAAAAGGAAGTAAACACGAAAATGTTACTTTTGTAAGCCTATTTGGTCGAATATTCTCCCAAATTGAAGGCTCTAGAGTCACGTGAGTTCGAGATATATCCCTCTACTCATGCACCTTATCCCTTGGCTAAAAGTCCATTCATTTGAGGTGTTATCACCCATTAAATTGTTAAAAATTTCTTGATAGGGTCATATAGGTCACTCACCAAATGGATAAGGTCTCCTAAGCCATTTCATGGTGGTATAGGAAAAAAATTTCATTTTTAAGCCTATCCTACGTTTTGACATCACCTTCATTTATGCCATCTCATGTCAAATTAGTCCCATACCATGTCAGTTGTCATTCCCCGTGAATTCAAACTCAAAAGGATGAATCTACCAATTTTTCAAATTTTCGTAGCGTCTTACACAGGAAAACAACAAAAAATGCTACGAAAACACCTAATAATTTTGTAGCGAATATGAGGATTTCTCTATTTTTTGACTTTTGAGTAGTCAACTTCAAGGAAAATTTCTAGGCAAACAGAGAACTATTTTAAGAAACTGAGAGAGGTTATTGTCGATAACATATCAAATAACATTAACCTCTTTTACTTTTCTCAAAAGTGCTACAAATTGGGAGATACGAGGATATCTTTCGGATCTATTTTTCAGAAAATAGAATTTTCTTGTTTTATACATGTTTTTGAAATGCAGATTCTTGATAGTTGAAGATGGTATCTAAAAAAACAAGAGAGTTTTTTTCTTAAAAACGTATTCATATACAAAAACCTCCTCCATTTTTGAAAAATCTATCAAGGACTCGGAAATATGAGTTCATTTCTAAACCCAAATTCTGCCTTTTTTACGAAATGTCATAGCGTGCTTCAGGTTTGAAGCCAGAAAAAGGCTACAAAAATTCTTGTAGGTGATTTTTTGCTTTAAAATCCAGTTTTGGCATGTTTTATGGGGGGAGATCGATGTTTTCAAGGTATCATGACATAATGAAGGTGTTGGAACAACAAAGAAGTAAAGAAGATTGATGGAAAATCCATTTTTTCCATGCTACTAAAACTCTTGACGAAACCACCTAATGACATTGTTTTTGCAGAAAGGAGCTTTGGGTTGTATTTTTTTATCTTGAAAGTGTTTTAAAAGGTCATATAGCCACATTTAAAGGTCAAATATAGTCAGAGGAATTTTTCTTTTCCAAGTTTGGTCTTCGACAAAGTTATCCAACTCATCAGTTCATCATGGAGGCATTATCATGTGTGATCGCAACAGCTCCTTAAAAGTAGGAAGACATGTTTCATGAAGCCCTCCTAACATTTTTTAAATGCTCATGGTAGTAGAAATTCAAGTTGATTGGAAAAAGTGTTTAAAACAGAGGCCGTACGAAAAGTTGCTACTAAACTACGCTACGAAAATTTCTCTACATGATTGTTGTAGTAGTCAAATTAAAGTTTGATTTCAGAAAAAATAAAAATATATTTTGGAAATATGAAATAAGTTTTTCTTCAGCACGGGGCCTTCTACAAAAACCTCTCTCATTTTTTGAAAATCCATCAAGGTTTGGAAATTATATACTCATCGTGGAAGCCTATTTTTCAGAATTTTCACTGACCAGATTTGTGAAAAAAATGTAAAATTCGACTTAGAGGAGATCCAGCTCAACATCCACGTGGAATAATGACACATCAACACTCTAGTACACTCAGAAAATTAGTTGGTAGAATTTTATAAGGGTTATTAAATTGATTTTTTGAACTATTAATGAAAGAAGAGTCCTTTTTGTATTCAAAGTCTACAAAACAGATATATCCCTAGGAAGTCTCCAAGTAATGGAATCATTTTTGAAATAGGTCTTTGAGGTGAGAATTTAAAGCTAGAAAGGTGGAAAAAAATTTGTATGATTCCTCACTCTATAAATTAGATAGTTTTAGAGTTAGAAAGGGTTGGAAGATGTTAAATGTGACTACTACTATTGTAAATTGTTGTAATCAATAATAGACAGTCGCTGTGAGATTTATCCTTCACCTGAGATTCATTTGATGTTTTTATGAATCTTGTCTTATGTATCTTGCTACTTTATATCAATATATTAATGTTTGAATAGTCAGAATTTGTGCTTATCATGCTCGAACTTCCTTTAAGCATTAAACTATTGTATATCTTCCTCAATATCCTGCTTTCAATATCTTAATGTTCATTACTCAGAATTCATGTTTCTCATGCTCTCATTTTCTTTGAACATTTATCTATTGAGTAAATTTTGTGTGTGTTATCCTTTCATTTAATATCTACATGCCTCAACTTCCATAAGGAGAGCCATTGTTATTGAGTTCCCTAGCACTGATTCCATAAGCCCAATGGTAGTAAACCTTCTACATTTTCCACCTGCAATCTGTCCAATCAAGTCATTATCATAGAGCTAGCCATATAATAGAGTTTTCATTACAAATCATCTCATAGGTTGAGAGATTCCTATCATACTGATGAGGCTAATCTTTAGTCAAAAGCTGGTTTGAAATAGTTACTCCAAGTTGACCATTGCAGCACCCCAACGGGACTCAATTTGGTGATAACGGGAGGATCTCATCCCTTTCTTCATGGATCTAAAACTTCCTTAATAAATCTAGAAATTGAGCTGAATTTTGAGGTTTGAGAGTACATGTAGATACTGATTTGAGTAGGTACTCGTAGTGGTGAGTTCATAGTAGATTCCGAATTAGCAAGTTCTGGTTGTACATCGAAGATCACACCTTTATGCGCAAGACTTCATGCTGGCAATTCTAGAGAGAGAGGATTGTCAAACCAAGGAAAATGATTGCACAGACACATGGGAGAAATCTGTAGAACATCAAGGCTCATGTTGTAAGATATCTCTTTTTTATTTCTGATAATACTTATGGATCTCTTTTTCTCTTTTTCTTGTTTCTAAATTCATTGAAATGATGTCAATACTTAGATTTCTTGAACAATAAGTTGAACTAGTATTTATGATTATTATATACTGTAGGTGCTTTGATCCTCTGCATTTTTTGTGATTGCAGGTTCATCTTAGCATTGAAGGATTTCTTTGGAGTGAAAGGTAAAATGCTACATCAAACATCTCAATTGAAAGGTAGGAGCATAACCTCCTCATTTCTAAGTTATAATAATCTAAAATGAAAATAGTTTAGAGAAAGGGGCATTCAAATGCTTGTTTGTTTGGGGTACTAGGGAGATCAATGTTGTCCGCATGAAGGATTAATCCACAAAACAAATTGGTGAATCCACTCGGGAAGACAAGTTTAGTTTTCTTTTGTTATATTTGGTTTGACATTCTAGCTTTCCTAGTTTAAATTTTCTAAGTGTGGTTAGGTATATAAAATCCTAGATTATCTGAGTTAGAAAGCATTAAATTTATTTCTTCTAAATTTTTTCTTCCCTGCGTGGTTTTCTATGGAAAAAATAGTGCCAACCTGCACAAATTTCATGTATAGTTCAGTGCGCATGCACATTGGTTTGCACTGAGAAGTTGCGCACCCCCTGGGAAATTTTGAAAAAATTAATATTTTCTCTTCTAGAGTGACATAACCAAATTTTTAAAGTTTAAACTGATGTATACAAGCTATCATAGTATTTCTATTAACTCCTCCTTAAAACCTTACAATCTTGTTTTATAAATCATCAGTTTTACATAATTAGGTTAGGGTTTGCCCTGGTTTTCTATTGCTATTTTTGGAAGATAGATTCATTTTCCAAAGATCACTAGTTTTTTGTTATTGTCTTCTTGAGCCACAAATATTATTACCAGCCTTACCTGTTTGAGTATTTTTTTCTTGATTGCAAAAAGGAAAAGCTTCTAGATCACTGAAGTGTGATTTGTCTCAAACTAGTCTTTCATGATTTCATTTCTGCTAGTTCAAGTGGAAACAATTTTAGTTTTCTTAAAACTAAGTGAATTCATTAAAAGACACTCATAGGTATCTTAGTTAGGATTGATAATTATAACTTTTATTTTATTTGATTTTTTCTATACTTTTTAGGGTTTTTAGAAGTTTCTTTCTTTTGAAAATTGTTTGTTCATCAAAATTGTAGCTTTTTGGCTTTATAATCAACTAAATGTTTCATCACAAAAGATATATTGGTCATGCTTGGAAATGAAATTGTTTTCTTAATGAAAAATAAATCTTATTTGAAGTTTTAGGAAGCTTGTAATTTTTGAATTCAAAATTCCTTCAACTTTACCTTAAATGGAAATTCATTGAAATAAAGAGTTGCATTACAGAGAATATACATGTTTGATAAGGATCCTGGATGTGATAGGTTTAACATAGGCATTATGGCAAGGGGTGACTGAAAAATAATGATGGAGATTCAGTGGCCCAAGGTCGAAGTATAAAAAGTAGCTTGGTGATAGTCATAACTATTTAGGATGGGGAAATCCCTGGAGTTGGTAGGATGTCTAGGGTGGGTATATATTGGTTATGAATGTCATGGTTTCTTATGCGTGAGGGTGTGATACTCCAACCAAGGGTGACCAGGGACTACTACCATGGGAGAAAAAATGGATGTGTGAATGGGGGATATGGTGCACCATTTGCGGTCTTTGTACACTTACCAAAAGAATGAATTAATAGGGTTTGGTTTGTACAAAACATAGAGGCGGGTGCCACAAAAAATTAAAGTGTTCACTCAATAATGATGCGCGGAAGGTGCTTTTGTGACCTTTATGCAGAATTATGAATTACGGATAAAACATGTTCCCTAAATGTGGTGATATGAATTTAGAAAAAAAAATCAAATACTTTTTAGACACTTTCTCTAAGAGAAAATAGACACACAGAAAGATAGAGGAAATTACTTGTGATCCAAGCGTTTCCTATTCTCCTTCTGTCGCTCTTGTTGTAGCTTCCAATCCAACTTTGATCGACAGACTAGTTCCTGCAAGTATAAACACTAAACAACAAAGAGATTGCAATATAAAGATGCCTATTTATCTTAATTAGTTAAATTTATTAAACATGAAACATATATATTAGTTAACAATCCATCATATGAAAAGTAGAAACATAAACAGATACATATATGGGAAAATGAGTAGCAATCTTTATTAATGGATAGAAGGGGGAGGTTACAACCAGCTGTTGATTTGATGTCACTAGCTCCAGTATCATCCCAAAATCATCACAATAAACATCTCACCAGCAGCATATCACTCCTATCACTCTCTAAATTGAGAATCCAACAACGTTTATTTACTAAATTTCTTCCTTCCCTAACACTAGAGTCTGTGCTCAATTTATAGGGAAACTAATGGTAGTTTCTCAATCAGTGACTTTATAATAATAGGAAACACATTTTCCCAAGCTCATAGGTGTTAGATGGACACATGGATTCGAATTTTGACACATATCGACTCTTCTAGAAGGCACTGGCCATGTGGAGATTCCGGAACAATGAGAATTTTTCTCCCATTTGACCAACGCACTCTTGAATGTCGAGAAGTTCTTTACAGAGCACCCTTGAATGGAGATAGCTGCATATGCAAAGAAATTAGTCCCTTGAGAGGCTGCGTTGGTGAGATCATAAGTGATATAACATATACTTCAAACCTTGGAAAACTTGCAATGGAAGTCATGGATGGTTTTTTCTTGTCTTAGGGCATGTAGCAACTGAAATGATAGGGGATGATAGACCCTATTTCATTGGTCCTGGGGATGATGTCCAGTTTTACTAGGTCATTGGGAATGATGCCCAAATTTAACTATAACAGCTGCCCCCTAAAGCATGAAGTCAGAATAATAACAATATTTTTTGAATGAGATGCTTTACGATGTGATGGTTTGGCACTGAAGAGGAGTGGCGACATGCATCAATCTTACAATACATTACATCATGATATATCCTCTTGATCAAAAATATTTGAGGGAAGGCATTCCCATGCTCAGCACATAAACTATCTAATAACATGTACATTGTGCAGAAAGTTGTTTACATTGGAATGTTGCGTGATATATAAATTCCTATAGATATAGGCCCATGTTTGGATGACAATCTGTAGGTAAGGTCACCGTACAAATGATGTGTACAACAATCCTAAAATCGCAGCCCAGATGGCTGAAACTAGATCTGGGGTCTTCTTATCTCGTTCACTCGATCATTTGGGTACAAGTCTAGCCATGTGAATATATGATTTGTAGTTGAACATGGTAATACATCGTTTGATTACCAGCCAATCATGTGAGCTGTTAACAAATGCGAGAAAACCACCATTGAAGTTAATGGATTTCAAGGCACTGCAGTACATTTTGTAAGGCATGAATAGATGATTTAATGTGTTATCACCAAAATCGCACCTGATTGGCTACTGATCAGACAACTTCAATGTAACTATTTCAAACCACTTCTAACTGAAGCTTAGCCTCTTCAGTCTAAGAGGGCTCTCTCAAGCAGGTTTATGATATTGGTTAATGATAAAAATAGATGGTTAAATCTATGATTTATGTATTGTTTTTATATGTTTGCAGGTTGAAAAGATGAAGGCTTGCTACCATTGGGTTAAGGAGTCAGTGACAGGGATAAAGATGACAAAGGATTTCCTAGTGGAAGTTGAGGCTTGTATATATTTCAATGAAATAATAACACATTCAGGAAAATCCCAATAACTTGAGGTTCAAAGGAAGTCAGAGCATGTGACACATGAATTCTGAGTAATGAGACATCAAGGTATGGAAAGTAAAATACTCAATTCACCATAGCTTAATACTTAAAGGAAGCGAGAGCTTGAACAATCATGAATTATGAGTAATAAGAATTAAGATATTGGAAGAAAAATTTCAAAAGATAGGACAAAAACTCATTTAACCATGGCTTAATACTTAAAGGAAGTCAGAGCATGAAAAATAATGAATTTTGAGTAATAAGCATTAAGACATTGGAAGAAAACATTTCAAAAGTTAGGACATAAACTCATTGAAATATAATAAGAATCTCAGATGAGGAAAAGTTGTATTGTTATTGTATATATCAGAAAGTCCAAAGATTTACAATAAAATAGTCTGCCCTGATCATATTTCCAACCCTTCATACATCGAAGTACTAACTACTTATAGGCATATAGCCTTTACATCTAATCTTCCAAGTGGCTAGATCATTAAACTCTATTACTGACACCAAATCTAACCACTAACTAGATATTTAAAACTAGAACTGACACCTTTCGAATTAGGAGTTAGAGTCCTACTATGACTCAAACAACTACTTATTACATTTTAATATAAAGATGATCCAAATATTCATTGAAAGGAATCATGTATTTCACCCATACCGTCCACAAACAAAACATTAATACTCTGGATGTGTTCATGAAACTGCTCTACCTACTGTTAAGGAACTGTCAGTTTGATGATATGGTAGCATAGTGAGCTGGTATCATTGAACTGTATCCATAAAAAAATATCTTCACTTAGCAATATTTTGATCTGATACCCTTTATCATTTCCCTAATACTCTTTATCATTCCTTTTGGAGAATGGATTTCAAATGGTCATTTACCCATCACCTTCTTCCAAAAATTGACCTTGTTGTCAAAATAGAGTTTTGAGCTACTTTCATAGCGAATTTCGTAGCAAAAATCAAGAAGGTCATCTGAGATAATATTATGCTATTCCTGACCATTGGAAGGTGTTAAGTGATCAAAAAAATTTAAATACAAACCTCAAAGTTCCTCAACCCTGTTAGTTAAGGTGCCTTAAAACCAAAAAGAAATTTTCAGAAATTCCATAGCAAAAACTAGGCTTCAAGCCTGGCATACGCTGCGGCATTGCCTAATTACTCAGAGACTTGAAAAAATTTAGGATCTCAGCTCTTAAAATATCCATCAATATACCTGCATGTAAAGTATGATAATATAAGACAAAAAGGTCTGTAATTCATTGTTACCTTCTTATTTAACAACATTTTCTTCATGAGCAACTTCAATAGTTTTTTCCATAGCTCCTCTTTCCAAACCTTTCTTCTCTAATTCTATCTTCATCATCTCCATATTTACTTTCAAATCTTTGAATTGTCTCTAAAGACTTTTACTCTCTTCCTGTAGCCATAAATTCCTCTGCCTTGTGTGTGTCATCATGATGCGTAAAGGTTGTGATTTCTTCAACAAGTTTTTGGCCTTTCCAATAGATTGTTCAAAATGAGTAACCTAATCATTCACTTTCTTTTCCACCTCATATATCATTTTTCTGTCTTTCTTGTGTCTTTCCAGCTCTTTCTCAGTTTCAGAAAACTCTTCCCTAGCTGCTTTTAACTGTTCTTCAAGAAACTCTTTTTCAGTTTGCTCTATGATTTTTTCCTTTCCCTTTCTCTGTTTGACTGTTTCTTCCTTATCTTTAAACTGTCCCTTTCAAAAATCTGCCTCAAACTGCTTCTGAATATTTCTTTTAGATTGACCTTTCTTTTCTTTAGTAACCTCTGTCTCAGTAGGAGATATAACTATGACTTCTTGCACTGCTTCCCTTTTTTCTTTATCTTGCCTCTACTGCTTATTTCCAACTGTGATAGTCTCAGAAATTTGTGATCTAGTAAAAGGATTTCTAGGTTTAAAAAGAAAACCTGAATCCTCTAATGAAAAATCTAATATGTTGGCCATAAGCCCCTTCCCTTTAATCTTGGATCCTACTACCTCAGTTGCTTTCACTACAGGGGTTTCTGCAATGTCTATAGCCTATAAGATATCTTCAAGCCCGCCTTTATCTCCAATAGTTTCCTTTGTGCTTCCTTTAGACCTTTTTGATGTAGGTTTAGTCTTGATATTTATGACATGTTTTTTAGCATGCTTATTAGTTGGTTGATGTGGTGCTGCCTCTTGGATAAAATTAGATTCTACCTCCACGTCTTTAGCTATAGATTTTAAACCTTCTTGTTGATTCTCTTCTACTTCTGTAGTAGTATTCAGGTCTTGCCTAGGAGAAAGAGTTTTGAGTTTAGAGGCTTTCCTTGGGGATAAAAAATCCATTTCATACCCATTCATAAACAATAAATATGCCCAGTATCTGTCTAGTTTATTTAATTCTTCCAGTACTAGTAATTTCATCAATCCATGGTGAAAGATGGAAGTTTTGCTTCTTTCAGGTCTACCTTGCACTTTATCTGCCATTTTTTCAAGGCTTCTAAAAAGGTAAAAAGGAATATCTATCAACTTTTTTCCCATAAAATTAAGCAACAACTTGAAGTGATACATGTAGATTTTACAAAACTTTCCCTCACAGGTAAAGTATTTCTGTATGACTGCCAATAAATTAGAGTAGTTATCTTTAAGGCAAGTTCTGGGAATCCCTATAGTCATATTTATCCCTACATGTTTAGGCTTTAGATAATCATCACAACTCTTTAAATAAAACTTTGTAGCTTTAAACCATTCTTCTCCCATCCTAGGGATCCTTGTTTCTTGAGAAATGCTCTCAAACGAAACTGGCACATAAAGAAATCCAATCTTTGTAGATGTTCCTTTGAAATTGAGTACAAAGTCTTGTGATACATGTTTCTAATGACCTTGCAACTTTTGACAGAACTGAATGCAGCCTGCTCTTGTAAGAATTTCTACGAAATTTGGATCTTCCATGATTAATCTTGGACTTCTAGGTTTGTACCCTAATATTAGGCCTCCTTTATTTTATTTCTTTGGTGTAGACATTTCTTCTTGTTTTGCAGTGGTGGCCTTCTCTAGATATTTACACCTGTTCAGTAAAAGCCTTTAATGATAACGAGCAGTTATGGTAAAAGAGGACTAACATGACAGAGGGTTTCTAAGGGAAATGAAAATGAAAGCAAGCTTCTTTGGTAGCAGCTTACAAGAGTGGAAAATAAAGCGTGAGGAATGAAGGATTGATTTTAAAAAATGAGATGAGATTTATTAAGAAAATGGTGGTTGATGCCAAAACATTCCTAAGACTTTCAATGATGACCCTATTCTGACAGCATGACCTCGAAACCCTCAAAGTTTAACAACTCATCATTATGGAGAAAACCGTTATAGGATGAAATGCTTTCGTACCACATTTAGCCTTACAAGTGTTAGTTTTGCTACAGAATTACTAGGTGTTTCCACAATAAAATCTATTGATTTTGTACCAAAAATCACTTCGGACTGCGAATTTTTTTGACATGTGGCTAGATTTGAGATATTAGGTTGATTTAAAGTACCTATTTCAGATTTTTTTCCTTTGATATGACTTGAGATCATTCCCTAGCAACTTAAAAAAATCATAGAAGCTTATACTAATCATGAAATTTATCATTTCAGGATGGTATGCTTCTAACCAATCTAAATACAAACTTTACACATTTCAAGTTATGATTTTGAAAATTTAGGGTGTGATAACATAATGTCAAACACAAAACAAAATATTTCAGTCAAAAGTCCGAAGGTGAGGATCTTGTCAATGCTGCCTCATGGTACTGGAAGATTATGTTTCTAAGTAAACTTCCTGGATGATGATTTGACGTCCATAGGAAGTTAATTTATTGCGAAATGGGAGTTACTGATTTCAGAGACAAAATGTGACTTGGTATAGCAATTTTCAGGGATTAATGTCATGAGAATGAAGGTTTATGGGTATTGCAGAAGATGAGTATTCAGTAGATGACTTCTCTTGAACATATCAACGACACTGAGATGAGTTGGCAGCATTGACCGAAAACCAAACTGAAGGTATGATGAACCATAGGTATGAATGAACTGTCAAGAATATTACCCAACCCAAACAGTCACGATGATGGAGTGAAGTGTCATGCTCAAGAGCGACCTGCTACAGTAAAAAAAATATTTCACTTTCCCAAATTTTCCCCGGTCATTTGTCGACCAATACCTCTTTATTTTTTAACAAGCTTGAGGAGGATAACATATTATTGATCTATAATTCAACCCTTCAGGTGAATAATGTATCACTATTTAATAATTTAACGAGTCTAGCGATGAATGAAACTCGATTCTTGCAATGATCGAAAAGCCCGTCACTATTTTATGTTTTAACGAGCCTAATGACAGTGACAAACAGGTCCTTTTTCATATTTAGAGAGTTTGAAAAAGTGGAAAAAATAAAACTCCAAAGGTAATTTTTCATAATGTTGTTGATCAGATTCGAGAAAGTGTAAAATAATATCTGAGAGAACCTCCTAGTCATGTTCGACTAAGGCATTCCTTTTTCGTAAATAATCTATCTTAGTCCGGAAAAGGGTCAAACTTATACCAAGTAGATATCAATTCATTAACTTTTCATGAATTGTCATATTATCATAATATTTTCATATTTTCATTAACTGTAGAACAATAAGAAGAGAGAAGAGCACACCAAAGAGAATATCAAAAATATTATCGACATAGAAAGAAATTATAAATGAAAGTTGAAGAACATGAAGAACAAAGGATAAAGCATAATGAAAAAGCACGAGAATATCAAAAAATAAAGACACAACAAATAATAGTAGAAAATGCAGAACAAAGAGGAAATGGACAAGATAACCCAAAGGAAATAACACCTGAAAAACATGAAGAACAGAGAAAACGGAAAAGTGAACAACAAAGATCATATCGACAAAGAAAACAATATTTGAACAACTCATACATGGTACAGGATGAAGAGGAAAATCCTATGAAAGAAACATGTTTAAAACATATTGATTCCCAACATCAACATGAAAGTTTCGTTGATATGAATATTTAACATCAAAAATTTCTTGATAGGATTGATCAATTGGCTGATGTTGAAATATGTCATGTGTGTGAAGAGTCGTATTCTAGAATTCAAGTACATACGACAAACATAGGTACAATGTGCATGATATGTAAACGAGAAGGAATTCATCATAGATTTTCAGCCGATAACCATATGAATCTAGGAGAACAACCTAATGTTCTTGCATAGCTCACACAAGTTGAAGAGATGTTGATAGCATGTGCAAGTCTAATTTTGCAGGTTATGCACTCAATAGGTGGACAATACAAATATAGAGGACACACCATTAGTTTTCCACGAGAGGTTAGCAATCTTGCCATGAAGTTACCTTGACATATTAAAGACTTGGATTTGATAATTGTTGTGCGGAAAAAAGGTGCAAAGGGATCAAGTTATGATTTTACTGTCAGGAAAGAAATTGTATTACGTGCATTACACTATAAGATTCATAAATGATCCATATTATCATGGAGTTCAATTTGATAATATTGCACTTCAAGAAATACCTGAAATTGAAACAGATGTATCACATATGATTAATGCTATTACTTTGCCAAAGAAAGATAGTGACACTGAATTTGCAATGTTTGAAGGGGTTCTAGGGATTGACGATGCATTAGATTTCTTACATACAACTTAAGCTGGATCCACCTTAACTCTGGATGGATCACAATGAAGTTGGTTTATTTTTCAGTGTAAGCACACACAATTATTAACAATGTACATTTATATGATGATTTATAATCCTATTTTATTTCTTACACTAGATGTATTGATATAAGTGTAGATGTTGGTTTGTAATCCTATTTTATTAATTGCACTAGATCCATTGATTTCAATATAGATGTTGATTTCTAATATAATTTGATTACCTGCATTAGATGCATTTATCTTAGTGTAGATGTTGTTTTGTAAACTTATTTGATTGTTTGCATTAGGTGCATTGATTTCAGTGTAGACGTTGATTTCTGATTTGATGTACATTGATGGTACATTAATTTTAAAGTGATTGGATTAAGATTGTGCATTGATTTCAGTGTAAGCACACAAAATTATTAACAATGTACATTAATATTTGTGTTATAGTAAATCAACCTGTTAATATTGAAGAGCAAGAGAGACAATGTATGATGTTTAGTACAATAGTTCAAGCTAAATATTTAAATGGTTTATTATTTCAATTGTCCTTTTCATATAATCGATATGAAAAGATGACAAAACTAACAAGGGTGACAATAGGAATAGAAAAAGAAAATAATTTGAGATTGATCACAATGAAGACTATTTGTAATTGACTACATTCTTATTATTTTCATTTTCTATCATTCAACACTATTACATTGTCACTTTGCATTCAAAAAATTATTTCATCATTAAATTTATTAACAATATTTATCCTCTCAAAAAAATGAGGTAACTAAGAAAATTTTGAAATTAAAATGACCAGACAAATATCAGACATATTTAGCATATATAAAATTATTCTATTTATATTATCTGTATTTACATACTATTGATAAAATTAATCATATTTTCGATAGATTTTCCTTGGCCGCACACGACTGAAACCAGCCTAGAGCCATCTTAACTCTGGATCTATCAAGCGCTGAGAGGGATCAAATCTCTTGAGGTGCAAACCTTTCCTCAAGTTTTTTACTCAAAAAAATAGGTTTGCACCTCTAGAGATTTGATTCCTCTCGGCGCATAATAGATCCAGAGTTAAGATGGATCTAGGCTGGATCCATCTTAACTCTGTATCTATCAAGCGCTGAGAGGGATCAAATCTCTAGCTGAGGATATATCACAATGAAGTTGGTTTTTTTTCTTAGGTACAATGTGCATGAGATGTAAACGAGAAGGAAGTCATCATAGATTTTCAGCCGATAACCATATGAATCAAGGAGAACAACCTAATGTTCTTGCAGAGCTCACACAAGTCGAAGAGATTTTGATAGCACGTGCAAGTCCAATTTTGCAGGTTCTGCACTCAATAGGTGGACAATACAAATATAGAGGACACACCATTAGTTTTCCACAAGAGGTTAGCAATCTTGCCATGAAGTTACCTCGACATATTAAAGACTTGGACTTGATAATTGTTGTGCGGAAAAAAGGTGCAAAGGGATCAAGTTATGATTTTACTGTCAAGAAAGAAATTGTATTACGTGCATTACACTATAAGATTCATAATGATCCATATTATCATGGAGTTCAAGTTGATAATGGTGCACTTCAAGAAATACCTGAAATTGCAACAGATGTATCACATATGATTAATGCTATTACTTTGCCAGTGAAAGATAGTGACACTGAATTTGCAATGTTGGAAGGGGTTCCAGGGATTGATGATGCATTAGATGGCTTACATACAACTTAAGCTGGATCCACCTTAACTCTGGATGGATCACAATCAAGTTGGTTTATTTTTCAGTGTAAGCACACACAATTATTAAGAATGTACATTAATATGATGATTTCTAATCCTATTTTATTTCTTACACTAGATGTATTGATATAAGTGTAGATGTTGGTTTGTAATCCTATTTTATTAATTGCACTAGATCCATTGAATTCAATATAGATGTTGATTTCTAATCTTTTTTGATTACCTGCATTAGATGCATTGATCTTAGTGTAGATGTTGTTTTGTAAACTTATTTGATTGTTTGCATTAGGTGCATTGATTTCAGTGTAGACGTTGATTTCTGATTTGATGTACATTGATGGTACATTAATTTTAAAGTGATTGGATTAATATTTTGCATTGATTTCAGTGTAAGAACACAAAATTATTAACAATGTACATTAATATTTGTGTTATAGTAAATCAACCTATTAATATTGAAGAGCAAGAGAGACAATGTATGATGTTTAGTACAATAGTTCAAGCTAAATATTTAAATGGTTTATTATTTCAATTTTCCTTTTCATATAATCGATATGAAAAGATGAAAAAAATAACAAGGGTGACAATAGGAATAGAAAAAGAAAGTAATTTGAGATTGATCACAATGAAGACTATTTGTAATTGACTACATTCTTACTATTTTCATTTTCTATCATTCAACACTATTACATTGTCACTTTGCATTCAAAAAATTATTTCATCATTAAATTTATTAACAATATTTATCATCTAAAAAAAATGAGGTAACTAAGAAAATTTTAAAATTAAAATGACCAGATAAATATCAGACATATTTAGCATATATAGAATTATTCTATTTATATTATCTGTATTTACATACTATTGATAAAATTAATCATATTTTCAATCAATTTTCCTTGGCCGCACACGACTGAAACCAGCCTAGATCCATCTTAAATCTAGATCTATCAAGCACCGAGAGGGATCAAATCTCTCGAGGTGCGAACCTTTCCTCAAAATTTTCACTCAAAAAAATAGGTTTTCACCTCTAGAGATTTGATCCCTCTCAGCGCCTGATAGATCCAGACTTAAGATGGATCTAGGCTGGATCCATCTTAACTCTGTATCTATCAAGCGCTGAGAGGGATCAAATCTCTAGCTGAGGATAGATCACAATGAAGTTGGTTTATTTTTCTTAGGTACAATGTGCATGAGATGTAAACGAGAAGGAAGTCATGATAGATTTTCAGCCGATAACCATATGAATCAAGGAGAACAACCTAATGTTCTTGCAGAGCTCACACAAGTCGAAGAGATGTTGATAGCATGTGCAAGTCCAATTTTTCAGTTTATGCACTCAATAGGTGGACAATACAAATATAGAGGACACACCATTAGTTTTCCACAAGAGGTTAGAAATCTTGCCATGAAGTTACCTCGACATATTAAAGACTTGGATTTGATAATTGTTGTGTGGAAAAAAGGTTCAAAGGGATGAAGTTATGATTTTACTGTTAGGAAAGAAATTGTATTATCTGCATTACACTATAAGATTCATAATGATCCATATTATCGTGGAGTTCAAGTTGATAATGATGCACTTCAAGAAATACCTGAAATTGCAACAGATGTATCACATATGATTAATGCTATTACTTTTCCAGAGAAAGATAGTGACACTGAATTTGCAATGTTGGAAGGGGTTCCAGGGATTGATGATGCATTAGATGGCTTAAATACAACTTCCTTTGCATCAAAGCTTCCAAATGATACACGAGAGATTGATATTATTCGAGAGTGGGTAAACAACCCTAATGTAGAGGAAGTGCTTAGTTGGCCTGGAATTGGCTCATCTCCAATCAATGAGTATAACACTGTGGGATTATTTGATATGGGATTTCCATCATTGTTCCCAAAAGGTGAAGCAGATTGGTTGCAAGCACGTGAGATACATGTCCATCTTCATTAGTATGCAAAGCATCTTCTTCGATATCGTGATAACAGGTTTGGAAGGCACCCACGATTTAGATACTTTTTACTCAATATCATCATGAGACATCATGCTCAAGCTTCGTCTGCAGTATTTGTGAAGAAAAATATGACATATTTACCAACAAAAATGGAGGAGTTACGAGAACATTTACAAAATATTCCAGATTCACGAATTGGAGAAAGATTGATGCGATTTGGCACTGTACTAAGAGGCACACATGCATATTGGAATAAGTGTCGTGCTGAGCTATCGGACATGGTTCAACAAATTGGGAGTCCTAAAATATTCTTTACATTAATTGCGGTAGATATACAATGTCCAGGTTTACATAAATTAATGCCAGGTACATGTCCTAGAGATCCAGGGGAAGTGAGGAAATGGAGACGTCAAAATGTAATTGATAATCCGCATATTGTAGCACATTATATGCACTTAAGACATACAATGTTTCGAGATGAAATTTTCGAACGTTATCATCAAGCTACAGATTATTGGTGTCGCTATGAGTGGCAACATCATGGGTCTCCACATGATCATGGATTTCTATGGATAAAAAATGCTCCTAACATGGACATGTTGAGTTGGGATGATCCAGTGCAAGTTAGATTTGCAAAAGAATATTTTGATGAATGTGTACATGCAATGAATCCACATGATCGACATCAAAGAAATATTCAAGTTAGACACAATATTGATGATCATCCTTGCTTAAAGGACATGCGACAAATATTTCAGTCTGATCCTATGATTGATTATGAAGAACTTCTTAATTGTGTTGAGTGTCACATCACTTGCAATGAGAGATCATGCCTTCGAAAGAAGGCAGGAAGATTATTATGTAGATATAAGGCACCATGGGATTTATGTGAAGAGTCCGAACTTTATGTCGATGAGAATGGAGAAAAAAAGTATGAACAGAGACGAAATGATGATAGATTGAATACACACAATCGTGAAACATTGATGATGTGGAGGGATAATATTGATTGGCAACCAGTTCTTTCAAAGTGCGTTGTCATTAATTACATAGAAAAATATGCAGCAAAATCTAAAAAAGGATCAGAAACATTCCATAATATGTTGATGCGTGTTTCTTCTATTCAAAATCCAAATGAACCAGCAACACGTCCATACAAGAGTTTTTTGTGTGAAACTATTATTGACAGGGATATATGTGCACAAGAGACATGTCATTTGCTTCTAGAACTCCCTCTTTCTGAATGTAGTTGTCGATTTGTGGTTCTGAATGTTGGTAGGAAAGTTTTCAAACAAGTATAGATTGAACCATATGATGCCGATAATGATAATTCCCTTATTGATGCATATACCAAGCCACCTGCCCATATTAAGCACCTTGCATTGATAGATGTTGCAAAATCATGGTCATATGATAAACGTCGACGTGGGGAGAAATGGTTAGAACGGAAGAATGGAGCTATTGTACGTGTGCTTCCTCGATTTAACTTAGTTCTTGATTGAGGAGATGATGAGTTTGTAGAGTTTTGTTGGTCTGAGTTAGTATTGTACAAGGCCTTTCATGATTTCCATAGAGATATAGGTCGAGGAGATGATGAGATAGTCAATAATTGGGAAAATTTTCAATATCATCCATGGCGTATTGATCGCAATCCATTACCACCCGTTGATCAAGTAGAATCTAAAGGAGAAGAAGTTTAGAAACCACCTGCAGATTCTAGGGAGAATGAGTGGGAGATCATTTGTGGATTGTATGAGAAGAAATATATAAATTACAATTAATTTGAGATGCTGGGACGTAGAGATCATGATCGTGCACATAATTGGAACACACATTTTGTTGATGAAGTAACTTCCAATCGTGCTATTCATTTCATATTGGAAAGAGAAAGTTGAATTTAATCTGTGCTAATCAACATGCAAAGTCTTATTCCATTGAAAGTTTGGGGGTTAAGCAAAGAATAGCATTTGATATTGTCCTTGAACATAAGAGATTAGGGGTTGATCAACTACTTATGATAATCCAAGGAACTGTAGGTATAGGAAAGTCTTATTTGATCAGAGCTATTAAAAATGCCCTTGAAGCCAAGTCATTTCCAGAGAAGAGTCCATTACTTCTTTTAGCTCCTACAGGGGTTGCAGCTTTCAACATATCTGCAAGAACAATTCATTCTGTACTTAAAATTCCAATCAAAGACATGTCACCTTTGAAAGGATAAAGTTTAATGACCCTACAACAAGATTTGAAGCATGTGAAGTATATCTTGATAGATGAAATGAGTTTCATTGGAAGAAATTTGTTATAAAACATTGATAAGAGACTTCGACAAGCTTTCCCAGAAAATGAGAAGCTTATTTTTGGTGGGAGATCGATTATATAGGTAAGTGATTTGGGACAATTTCCTCATTTTCTAGATAAACCTATATATGCATGTGAAGGTATTGCAAAATAATTATGGAACTCATTCACAACAATTGTGACCCTTGATACCATGTTTCGAAACCAACTATGGAAGACTAGAAAGCACTTATGACTCGTACAAATACATGCTTGGATCCGTCCACAAATGAGTCCTTTGATAAGGAAATACATTTGTTTGCAACAAATGATGATGTAGAACATCATAATAAGCTTTGTTTAAGAAGGCTAAATTGTCCCATTGCAGCGAGTGTTGCTACAAAAGTAAAAGGAAATTCCATGCAAATAGATGAGGATGAAATAGAACTTGAATTAATCATTACAGTTGGAGCTCGAGTGATGCTTACATCAAACATATGGACTGATGCAGGACTTGTAAATGGTGCTCTTGGAATTGTAGAAAAAAATGTGTATAAACTTGGAAAATCACCCCCAGAACCACCCACATACGTTTTAGTAAGATTTGATAATTATATGGGAGTACCATGGGATGATTCATCCCCTCAAACAGTTCCTATTACACCTATTGAAAGAGGTAGTAGAAAACAACTTCCTTTGAAACTTGCTTGGGGCTTAACAATCCATAAATCACAAGGATTGACTTTGGATAAAGCTACTATTAATATTGGGAAGAAAGAGAGATAGGGCATGATGTTTACTGCAATATCCCGAGTTAAAGATATGAATGGTATACGATTTCAAACTCCCTTTTCATATGATTGATATGCAAAGATGGAAAAAGTAGTAGGTGTGATTGCAAGAAAAGCAGAAGAAGAGAGATTGAGATCAATCACATTGTAAACTATTTTTTGATTGACTATATTCTTTTTATTTGAATTTTCGATCATTCAATATTCTAACATTGCATTTTCAATCATAATATATAATCTTATACATATTAAATTTTTTTAATATGAGAGGATTAGGTAACTAATAAAATTTTGAAATTAAAATGACCAGAAAAATATCAGACATATTTAGCATATATAAAATTATTATATTTATATTATTTGTATTTACATATTATTGATAAAATTAATTAAATGTTCAATAGATTTTCCTTGGCCGCACACAACTGAAACCAGCCTAGATCCATCTTAACTCTAGATCTATTAAGCGCCAAGAGGGATCAAATCTAGATCTATTAAGTGCCGAGAGGGATCAAATCTCTCGAGGTGCAAACCTTTCCTCAAGTTTTGCACTCAAAAAAGAGGTTTGCACCTCGAGAGATTTGATCCCTCTCGATGCTTAATAGATCAAGAGTTATAGGCTGGCGATTATTGATAATTGTGCTAGAAAGCACATGTTGTACTAAAATTTAGTTTTGCACTCAAAAAAAGAGGTTTGCACCTCGAGACATTTGATCCCTCGACGCTTAATAGATCCAGAGTTATAGGCTAGTAATTATTGATAATTGTGCTAGAAAGCACATGTTGTACTAAATTTTTTAATATTTTGACTAAGTCAAATTACATAAAAATATAAATAAAATAAAATAAAATAAAAAATTAATGTAATTTAATATAAATATTTTAATTTTATAAAAAAAAATAAAGCGTGGTATTGACTCATAGTATTGAGAAACAATGGTATTGACCCATAATATTTATGTAAAATGTAGTCTATTTAAAGACCAAGAAATGAATACTTAAAAATAGAAACTAAGTAAATTTTATGATTTAAAGCAGCATCGCTATTGATATATTGGCAGACCAATTAGCACAGGTTAGGGAAAAGATGCGTCATTAATGCAGGCCATCCCCGAAAAGTGTTGCAGGGATATGCTATGGAGGCCTATGACGAGTCGACTTCCAGTACTGCAAAGTCTGCAAAATCTGTGATTAGCAATCCATCGTCTTCAGATCCTTGTGTTTTAATCAACATCCTTCTAAGAGTGCCTGTGCAGCAATATCCCCAGATCCGGAGGACATGCAAAGCACTGAAAGAGTTTCTTGACGAGAGCAAGTTCCTTTGTCGGTATATCGAAGAGCACGTTGTGGAACTTGTGGAACGCGGAGAAATGATTGTTGGGCTCCAAGCTCGGCTCCTGCTACTATTGATGCTACAATATCAGAAAATTCGAGTTGAGGGATTGTTTTTCCCGTGGATTGAATGCAGGATTTGGCATAGGTGGTTCGATGGTGGCTTCGTGCATACATTTCTCTGAGATAAGGCACCTGAATTCGAGAACAATACCGAAAGCCCTAGTCGTAGCCGTCGCACAGCTGGTCGACCCTGCAGTGTGTGTTCGAGTACAAGGTGAAGTACATCTACAGTTCTGTTTTAATTTGCTTAGTTTATGTTTTGAAGTGTTAGCTTTATCTAAGTTTCGATTTTTAAGTACATCTACAGTTTTGCTTTAATTTTCTTAGTTTGTGTTTTGGAGTGTTAGCTTTATATAAGTTTTGTCTTTTATTTTTTTTTTCAAAGTGTTAGTTTCATGTTTAGGGTTTATCTGCTCTTTTTCAAGTTAATATTTTTTTATTCATCTATTATCATTTAAATTATTAGTTTTGCATATATATAATTATGAAAAACTGAGAAAAATAATACATATATACATTAAAAGTTAAGTAGTTGTTTGACTGTTTTTACTTGCTTTTCTTTTTGTGCCCTTTCCGCCATTGTTTTCAGTTTGGAGCAATTGGAACTAATGTGAATTTTCTAGGCTTCCCAAAGTTTTAGAATAGATTTTTTTATTTGAGTCTCAGCTTTTTGAAATATAAACTCTTTTTATATTCTTTTTGTTTTTTTGATAGTGTTATTTTTCTATTGATGTGGTGCATTGTTCTCTTGTATTTAGATGTTATTTTACTCATGGAATATGATGATTCAGTTTTGGGTGTGTGTTTTTCTTTTTCTTGTTTTGGATGGGAGGATCTTTTATGATTTATTTTTCTTGGTGAGTGTTGGCTATGAGAGGTCTACAATTTTTTTTATTTATTTGTGTGTTATTCATTTGTTTTGGGGATCATTTTTGCCTGTGTAGATGTATTTTACAATTTTTTTGTTTAGTATTTGAAAGTAGCATTTTCATAATTTAATATGGCCTTTTGAGAGATTTTTATGTTTCATTTGATGTGATTAGATAAGCCTTTGTTGAGATCTATTTCTACACAAATTTTATCCAAAGTAAATAGCTATTTCTTTGTTATTTCAAGATCTCTTTCTTTATTATTTCAAGATCAGTATTTTTTCATTTTCCAAAGTTATTTTTTATTTAGCTTAGAAACTTATGGTGCTAGAAAGTAAGGGGGTGATTTAGAAGCTCTACCCAAACCAACATTGTTGAAACAACCATTTTTGTAGCATCAAAGTATGGAAGTGGTGGCTATGAGAGGGCTACCATCTTTTTCATTTGTGTGTCATGTCCTTTTTCTTTCTTGGGATCATTTTTTCCTCTGTAGATGTGTTTCACAAATCTCTTGTTTGGTATTGAAAATAGTATTTTCATACTACTTTCATAATCTAATACCATCCTTTGAGAGATTTTTATGTTCATTTGATGTGATTAGGTAAGCCTTTGTTGAGATCTATTCTACACAAATTCTATCCAAAGTATTTCAAGATCAATATTTTTTATTTTTTCCAAGTTATTTTTTATTTAGTTTAGAACCTTCTCTTGCTAGAAAGGAAGGGGGTGATTTAGAAGCCTTACCCAAACCAACATTGTTGGAACAACCATTTTTGTAGCATAAAAGTATTGAAAGCATGGGGCGATGTTGTTGGAACCACCTTTTTTATGGCATCAATGTATGGAAACCATGGGGTGATGAAGAGCCTAACTCTTCCCCAAATTAAAGCCCATCATTTAATACCTTCTCAAGTCTTCTTCACTATCAAATTTAACTATAAAAGAAAAAATGGAAATCTATTTTTATAATATTTATAGTAATAGTATTAAATTAAAATAATTTATTATGACCTTGGATATTTAGTGATTTTTTAGGAAAACCTAGCATAACTTAGTTTTCAAACCAATGATGTCATCACTTATTGTTATTTGCCAATGTAGATTTACTCATCATTGCTATTGGAGCAAAACCACCCTACCAAAATTACCTTTTGTGATTGGTTAGGGGGCAAGGTTTCACTCTTGCAGGATGTTTTTGGATCTTGAGTCGTTAGCTTGTTTCCTTACTTCCTTTAAAATAGGCTCTTACACAAGTACTTACACTTTTAGATCAACTTCATACAATAATACATTTTTAGTTAATAAATTGAATTTTCAAAATTAAATATATTTAATTTATATTAATATAAAAAATAGTTTAAAAACCAATATTAATAAAGATATTTGAAAATAAGTGAAATTTATAAAAAAATATCTTCTTTAACTTAATGAAAGAAAATTTCAATTAAGGATCTCATAATAATAAAGCTATTTAGAAATAATATTTGCTTAGTCATACCATGACTTTTCTTTGTGTCAATGAAAGCATGTATACTAATAGCCTTTCCCAATATACCATAGGATAATTATAAATAGTGTTTATTCCAATATATTATTAAAAATTAAAAAAATTGTATTAATAAGTGAATATAAAAGGTTTTCACATGGAGTCATCATTTTAATAGATTATACTCCTTATGACAATAAGAGTCTTTAGAGAGTGAATGGTTTTTCTTAAATTATATGTCAATAGGATTCTACAAGATGTCATTGGTTGCCCACACTATAATATCCATTAAAAATAATTGTCCACAAAATTAATGAAATAAGTAAATATATTATTTTTATTTAGCAATATAATACAGAATTTAAATTCTAGTTGTTTGGTCAATAATTTGTTTTCATTCAAGTTTACAATTAAAAATTATATTATATTATATATTGTTTTTCCATTAGGTATATATATTTTAATAATTATTAAAATTTAATAATAAATCTACACTAATTAAATAATGAAATGATAATTTTTTTAAGGGGATAAGTCATCGGGCAAAGAGCTGGGAGAAATGGAGGGAAGCGGAGCTATGTTTGGAGCGACGGTCGGCGTTGGGGTTCTTGACTCTGGTTTGGGGGTTTCTGCGGCGGCGGCGGCCTATGGCATGGCCTCGCACAGCACCGACGGGCTTGTTCACTTTTGGCCCTGGACAGCTCGATCCTTACCGCCTGCACTCGCTGGCCACGGTATCATTTGTGCGGTGGAAATCTTCTTCATTAGCTGGAAGAGTGAACTGAGTTCCAAATTTGAACATGGATTCCAAAGCACCATGGATCTGCTGTGTTATTGGAAGGAATCCATGGGGGGCGGCCACTACTGGGACCAGTGGACGACTTGCGGCCCATTTTCCCATCGGGACACGATTTATTTGGTGCTCTGTGCAGGATACCCCAACTGCTCGCGCTGGCCGACACTCCATACATGCTCATGGGACCAAAGAACAATAGGAGTTGTGGTTTTACCTCTGAAATCGCACATTGAAGCCGTGTTTTCCCCTCTACTACAGATTCTCGGGTAAGATCAGAGTCATTTCAAATCTTTATTAAGCTTCCCACTGGCAAGAGTATAATCATATGGATTCAGGGGAATGACACCATTATATATTTGAAGAACAAAATCCAAACTGCTACTGGTTACCCGTCTTATTATCAATCCTTGATATTTGGGGGGAAAGCATTAGCAGATTCTTGCTTACTATATGACTACGCCATAGATTCTAGTTCTTCTGTCTGCCTTAATTTTCGACTGAGGGGAGGAAAGTTGGGACAGAACAGAGCTTCTGGAAACACCATGGGTGCTAGTGCGTCCAGCACTACCCACTCCAAAGGACCCTCATACAGAAACTTATTGCAAGGGGAAAAAAATAAAGATGCTACAGTGACTGTGGCCCAGATTGAAAACTCCCCTAAGCTATATATTGTGGAACAACAGAACTGTGTGCCTGAAATAAACATTGACATTCCTGATATAGATCTGCACAGAACCAATTTTGAATCACAAGCTATTATATGCAGATTCAACTGCTTTTGGCCCAAACCGGTGGAGCTCTTCCAATGGATTTTTTCCAACTGGACCATGGATTGTGACATCCACCTATGCTCAAAAGGATTTTTCATTGTCAAGTTTTCAACAGCTGAGGGACAGAGATATGATTATTAAGGAGGGGCCATGGTTCTGGGGTTCTACGGGACTCTCCATCACACCATGGTTCCCAGATTTTGATGCCAATACCATGGAGGTGACCAGAATGCCGGTTTGGGTCCAGCTCCACAACCTCCCACTTCACTTCTGGCATGAAAGTGTTCTTGAAGGCATTGGAAACATCCTTGGTAGATATATCAAAACTGATACACAAAGAACGGAGGAGTGTATCTACACTTTCGCACGAATCTGTGTGGAAGTGGATTTAAGCAAAGGAATACCAGAATGCATTATGCTGAACCACAAATATCAGAAATGGACACAACATTTAGATTATGAGAACACCACTTTTCGCTGTCGGATCTCCAGGAACACGGGTAATCTTCAAAGCACTTGTCCGGCAGCCACAAGAGATAACAGGAGAAGGAAGAAAACAGGTAAAGTTGCCAAAGGATGGCCGAACAGCAAAAGGAAGAGGAAGAAACCAACCCACAAGATAGTAAACAGACAGATACTGATTTGAGTGCACAAGAGCACGAAATGCAGGAGCCCATTGATGCCACTACCACTACCATGACAGAGCCAGATATGGATTTCGGAGCACCAAAAAATGAAGGAAACAAAAGACTACACATCTCAGACTCATCCGACTCTGATAAGGACATTGGAGCACATGTCATAGAGAACGAGCTCGCCCTTATATCGACCACGCCAACACAAGATGGTTGGCGCAAGGTTGAAAAGAAAAAAGGGAGGAAAGCCTAATTTCCTCTTCATTGTACTTATATCATGCGGCATACTTGCTTGTCTATGACACTACCAGCTAATGTAACATGTAATTTTGTTATGATTAATAAAATTACGAATTTTTCCTTTGTGAAAAAAGAAATGATAATTTCTTTTAATTATGCCTTTATTTTGAATATAATTTTCAATGATATAAAGTAAGGTTAAATTAAAATTATTATTTTGTATGAGTATTTATATTTTGATAATAAATTTTGAGTATATAATAAATATAAATTAATGTACATTTATTTATATTTAATGAATATTCGTATTTGTAATTTATATAGTAAGTGGTCATATTTGAGGATTATATAGAATTTTGATGAGAATATTTCATCATTTCTATGATAATTTTGATTGAAAAAATGAGTTTAAGTTGGAAAAGTATGTTCGTGAATATCTCATTCTGAATTTCAACTTCTAGGAAAGACAATTTTACAAACTCAACAATTCAAAACTACAATTTTACAAATTTTTAATGGAATTAGAAAAAAATTGAGCAGTAAATCAGGCTAAAAAAAGCCAGAAACTAGTTTCTTTAGACTATATTGCAACTCAGATCTCCCACTTACCCTCTTTATAGAAACCACTTTTTTAAAATGTGTTATTAGTTATTCATGTTAAATAGTTTTTATTTTCTATACATGTACCAACCAAAAATAGCAGAAAACCACAAATGTAACATATCTCTAAAACATCATCTAGTCCTGTTTATTGCTTTTGCTCCCTTACATAATTTAATCTAAAATTGTACAAAACTGAATACTTGAACTTGCTGCAAAAGAGAGGAACATTTTCATGAATTATACTTCTATATATATTCTCAATCAATGTGTTGATATGCATGGTAAACCTAAGTGATTTGAGTTCATATCCATACTTATGGTTACTCTTGATTAGTTATTTTTGAAGTTTAGTACATAATCTAATTTTGTTCATTGTTATTTGGTTGTATTTTATTTTACAACACAGTTTGGATGCTTGCTTCTCATGTATGGTGAGTGTATTATGCATTAAGAATCCTATAACTGGCATTTATAGGACACTTCCTTTCATTAATGGAAGATGGAGCTCGAAACTGAAATGCATGACAAGGTACGGAGGAGATAATTTTAAGGTTTTGGTTGGGATGCCACTTAATACTCACAGTGAGCATTAGGAGGATCGTGATCGTGATCGTGAGGGAGTTAGTTTTGTGAAAACAGTGATATATGATTCTGCAATAGATTCATGGAGAGAGTTGATAAATTGTTGTTTACATCCCCTTCAAAATATTAGAGTAGTTGATACTCATGGAATCTATTACAGAGGTGCCATGTATTGGCTATTAGAGGCTACTCAGAATCTAATCGTTTTCTGGGTTAGGAACGAAAGATGGGAAATACTTGAAATGCAGAAACCACAATGTGCTCATCCATTGGGCTTGGTGGTTTGCAAGGAACAAGTGTTAATGGCTGGAGAAAAGGACAAAGTGATAATTATTAGGAAGTTAACCAATCAAAACTCGCTTGATCAATCTCATAAAAAGAAAGGTGAATGGATGGAGATTTCTAGATCTACTAAGGAAATATTCAACCAGATTCAATATGGTGAAATGGCAATACATAGTGCATGTATCCCCAGCGGTGGTGATATTGTCTGTTTTGAAAATTTGCTCAACAAGACCTCCGTGACATTGAATGTGAACACTAGTTCCTGGGGTATGTCTAATGACATTCATGTCATTTAGGTATATGTGTTTACAAATCCAGATACATTTTGTAATGCTCTTTTTTATGAGATTGTTTCTTTAGAATTTTGTAATGCAATGTTTTTTATGAAATTGTTTTTTAGAAAATTGACACTTGATATTTTAAATGTTAAAGCTCCAATAAAATCAAAATTTATCTTGATACTTGAAAAAGCAGGAAAATAAAGTTTATTTAATATTCAATAAATAATTTTTTTATTAAAATAATCAATATTCATAAATTTATATGACAATTTTTTCATTAAATCTTGGTGAAGTTTTATAGGTAAATTTCTACAAAATATTGGATAAATAATGGTGTATTTGAGATGTGTAATCACACAGTGGTAAAATTATGAAAAAAATGTAGAAAAAAAGATTATATAAAATCTTACAAATGAATAGGTATACTTTTTCATGAGTTATTTTTGTATAAATTGTAAATAAATATGTATATTTCTCCATGAGTTATTTTTATATAAATTTTAAATAGGAATGTATATGGTTTTAAATTTATTTTGTTTTTTATAAATTTAAATATTTATTTAAATAATTATTTTTTATTGTGTATTTGAATATATTATAAATGGAATTTTTTATTAAATTATGGAATTAAGTAGAATTATGTTTATTTATTTAGCTTGTGAAGAGGAAACGGAAGGATAGTCATGAATTTTTAGGTTCTAAAACTATACAAGGAGAGAAATAGCTTATTTTAAATGTATGTGGAACCCTTTTACATTACAAATAGTAGGTCTATTCAAGTATTTACCAAACAACTTTTATTTTTTTAGATGTGGCAAAATCATTAAAAATTTAAGCTAACACATCTTATAATAATTTAAATTTTAAATTGCATACATTTGATATATTGCAAAGAAATATAAATAAAAATACATTTAAGCTAACACATCTTATCATAACTTAAATTTTAAAGTGTATACATTAAACATATTGCAAAGAAATATAAATAGAAATAAAGCAAATTTGTGAAGGAACATAGAAAACAACTATCTCATAGATAACAAAAGACAAAGTAACAAAAAAAAAAAACCTAAAATCATAATGTACAAAGAGCAATAACAATGCTAGTGGGAACAACTTATTAAATCATTTGATAGATGAATGTAATAACCCAATTTAGAGGGCTAATAATTGATTAGGCTCTTAAAAATTGAGTGGGAGAATCCTAGAACTATGAAGAATATTGGAAGTCATGGGATAGGTTCAATTATGTTCTTGGCATTTAGGTAAATGATTTTACAACCTCATATTCAATTTGAAATGTATTCTTATAGGATGCATTCTTATAAGATTTAACTTTCGACCTCAATAAATAAATAAATTCAATAAATAAATTTCTTATTATAGTTCTAGGGGGTGATCAAATTTAGTAGATTTATATGGGTCATTCACTCAATAAATTCTTGAATAAATTCTTTTTTAATTTACGGAGTTAGTGATAAAGTTTCATATTTTTATATAGGAAATTAACAAATGATCATCCTTTTAGAGAATTTTATATAAGAAATTTCTTATATAAGATTGCTATTTTTTTTTTAAATTTTTGAAATGTGTTCTTATAGTAACTTAAAAGAAAACTAAAATCATAATGTACAAAGAGCAATAAAAATGCTAGTAGGGACAATTTATTAAATTATTTGATAGATGAATGTAATAACCCAATTTAGAGAGCTAATAATTGATTATGCTCTTAAAAATTGAGTGGGAGAATCCTAGGACTATGAAGAATATTGGAAGTCATGGGATACGTTCAATTAAGTTCTTAGCATTTAGGTAGATGAGTTTACAACCTCATATTCAATTTGAAATGTGTTCTTACATGATGAATTCTTATAAGATGTAACTTTAGACCTCTATAAATCAATAAATTCAATAAATAAATAAAGTCAATAAATAAGTTTCTTATTATAGTTCTCGTGGGTGATCAAATTTAGTAGATTTATATGGGTCATTCACTCAATAAATTCTTGAATAAATTCTTTTTTAATTTATGGACTTAGTGATAAAGTTTCATAGTTTTATATAGGAAATTAAAACATGATCATCCTTTTGGAAAAATTAATGAGAAATATAGGAGGACATATTGTTTGCAATATTACAAGTGAGTATGCCCACTTCTCCATGGAGCTTGCCGGAAAATTTTAGATAAAAATTCAAAATCAATAGTATTAATTTATGTTTCATACTATTAATTTAATGTATCATGATATTTTAGTTAATAAAAAATTAGTTAAATTTTTGAAAACTAAATATATTAATTTTATATGAAAAGGAACTTGATGTGAGATGCGATTATGTGGAATAAGTGGAATTTGGATGTATGACACAAAAAAAAAGAAGGAGAAGTGCATGACCCACCTTTTTGCAAGAGCCATGAAAGAAAAGAAGGATGGAGGTGGAAGGTTGACTTTGCTTCTTAGACATGCAGTTGAGATTTCTACTGGATATCTCCACGAGGATGATGTTGTGGAGAGGGGAGGCCTAATTTATTCTCCAAATGTAGGACAAGGAAAGGATTATGTAGGTAGAGACCCAGTTGGAATTGTGGAATATTGAAGATATGCTATAAGCATATATTATTTTCAATTGACAAGGGAGAAGCTTGGACATATTGGATGTACTCACGAGGAGATTGATGATGTGCATTATTAATTGAGGACTCGAATTCAATCTGATACTTGGGTGGATGAGAGCTAGGGAGGAAACTTCCCAGCCCTTGCTTTATAGTAGACTGTTGGAGGTGGGTGTGTGTAGTGCCTTGATGACATGAGAAGGATTGCACCACCCTCACAAAGGGGCCTTTTGGGAAAGTCCCCACACATTGATGGGTGATGCTTCGATGGATGGAGTCAGCCCACCAGGTCAAGCGAGTTCAAATATTGTTGGATCCGCATAGTAGTTAGCACACTGTTGGGCGAGGTCTGGGTTAGTTGCGACCCTCACCCTTTGTTGTTTTAATATGTATCATATATGGTTGGTGGTTTCCCACCTATATGTGTGTGTGTGTGTGTGTGTGTGTGTGTGTGTGTGTGTGTGTGTGTGTGTGTGTGTGTGTGTGTATAAGTGGTTAAAAGAGCCATCAGCCAAATTTGGGGTGAACCGTAAAATTAAATAGGCGACAAATTCTCTCATTCCTGTGGTCAGAATCCTTGCGCGGATAAGTTCCAAATTGTTGCCTTGTCAATGGCTACCACTCGACCTAGTTTTCAAAAATTTGACTTTCCATAACTTTGATATACGAACATGGATTGAGTTGTCATTCGTGTCATTTGAAATCTTGCAACAAGATATTCAATCTAACCCTGGTTCCACTTCAATATAGTGAATTCTATTTCTAAGCTCTTCCAAAGCCACTTATGAAGTCTCAGCATTTCTGGAGCCACCTAAATCATTCCAACCCACTAATGAGATTTTGGGCCACCAAAAAATTTATTAGTTAATTTCCAAGTGAGGGAATTCCTCTCTCACTTTCTCTTTTTCAATCCAACGAGCCTTACTTCCTTGAAACCAATACAAAGGTAATCCACAGCTCGCCGTCATGAAGTCCTAGTCTTCTTGTCAAGAATCAAATCTTGAGGTAGCTTCTCCAATTATTCAGGTGAAAATTCTTGCACTGTAGGAACATGTCCAACCACTTCGGAGTCTATGATCAAAGTGTTAGACGTCATTTTTTCACCATGACATTTGACTGTCATTATGTGTCTATCATCATCCATATTATGCTCCCTTAGAGGTAAAAAATACTCATGCTCCTAAACCAAGTCTTGGAAACTCGAGAAAAGTTGTTTAAAACCTTTAAAATATTACCTATGCGCTTTTTGTGACCATTACCTGCACATGCGATGATACTTCTTCTATTAGCCGTGGCGATCGCCACTCTATTCGCCACCAAAAACTGCCCACCCCCATAAAAAGGAAGTAAAAACGAAAATGTTACTTCTATAAGCCTATTTGGTCGAATAATCTCCCACCTTGAAACCTCTAGAGTCGCGTCAGTTTGAGATATATCCCTCTACTCATGGAGCTTATCCCTTGGCTAAATGTCAATTCATTTGAGGTGTTATCACCCATTAAATTGTTAAACATTTATTGATAGGGTCATATAGTTCACTCACCAAATGGATAAGGTCTCCTAAGCCATTTCATGGTGGTATGGGAAAAAAATTGCATTTTTAAGCCTATACTACGTTTGGACATCACCTTCATTTATGCCATTTCATGTCAAATCAGTCCCATACCATGTCAGTTGGCATTCCCCATGAATTCAAACTCAAAAGGATGAATCTACCAATTTTTCAAATTTTCGTAGCGTCTTACACAGGAAAACAACAAAAAATGCTACGAAAACACCTAATAATTTTGTAGCGAATATGAGGATTTCTCTATTTTTTGACTTTTGAGTAGTCAACTTGAAGGGAAATTTCCAGGAAAACAAAGAAGTATTTTAAGAAACTAAGAGAGGTTATTGTCAATAACATATGAAATAACATTAACCTCTTTTACTTTGCTCAAAAGTGCTACAAATTGGGATATACAAGGATATCTTTCGGACCTATTTTTCAGAAAATAGAATTTTCCTGCTTTATACATGTTTTTGAAATGCAGATTCTTGATAGCTGAAGATGGTATCTAAAAAAAAGAGAGAGTTTTTTTCTTAAAAATGTATTGATATACAAAAACCTCCTCCAGTTTTGAAAAATCTATCAAGGACTCAGAAATATGAGTTCATTTCTAAACCCAAATTTTGCATTTTTTAGGAAATTTCGTATCATGCTTCAGGCTTGAAGCCAGAAAAACGCTACAAAAATTCTTGTAGGTGATTTTTTGCTTTAAAATATAGTTTTGGCATGTTTTATGGGGGGATATCGATGTTTTCAAGGCATCATGACATAATGGAGGTGTTGGCACAAAAAAAGAAGTAAAGAATATTGATGGAAAAGCCATTTTTCCCATGCTACTAAAACTCTTGACGAAACCGCCTAATGACACTCTGTTTTTGCAGAAAGGAGCTTTGGGTTGTATTTTGTTATCTTGAAATTGTTTTAAAAGGTATAGTGCCCACTCACTGGGCCATCATGAGGTATTATCATGGATGGCACCAACTCCCTTAAAAGAAGGAAGACATGTTTCATGAAGCCCTCCTAACATTTTTTAAAGGCTCATGGTAGCATAAATTCAAGTTGATTGGAAAAAGTGTTTAAAACAGAAGTGCTATGAAAAAGTTGCTACTAAACTACGCTACGAAAATTTATGTACATGATTGTTTCAGTAGTCAACTTAAAGTTTGATTTTAGACCAAATGAAAATGTATTTTGGAATTATGAAAGAGGTTTTCTTCGGCAAAGGGCCGTCTACAAAAACCTCTCTCATTTTTTGCAAATCCATCAAGGTTTGGAAATTATATATTCATCGTGGAAGCCTATTTTTTAGAATTTTCACTCACCAGATTTTTGAAAAAATTGTAAAATTCGACTTAGAGGAGATCCAGCTCGACATCCACCTGGCATAATGACACATCAGCACTCTAGTAAACTCGGAAAATTAGTTGGCTGAAGTTGATAAGGGTTATTAAATTTATTTTTTGAACTATTAATGAAAGAAGAGTCCTTTTTGTATTCAAACTCTGCAAAACGGATATATCCCTAAGAAGTCTCCAAGTAATGGAATCATTTTTGAAATAGGTCTTTGAGGTGGGAATTCAAAGCTGGAAAGGTGGAAAAACATTTGTATGAGTCCTCACTCTATAAATTAGATATTTTTAGAGTTAGAAAGAGTTGGAAGATGTTACTTGTGACTACTACTATTGTAAATTGTTCTGATCAGTAATAGACAGTTGCTGTGGGATTTCTCTTTCACCTGAGATTCATTTGATGTTTTTAGGAAGCTTGTCTTATGTATCTTGCTACTTTATTTCAATATATTAATGTTTGAATACTCAGAATTTGTGCTTCTCATGCTCTGACTTCCTTTAAGCATTAAACTATTGTATATCTTCCTCAATATCCTGCTTTCAATATCTTAATGTTCATTACTTAGAATTCATGTTTCTCATGCTCTCATTTCCTTTGAACATTTATCTATTGAGTAAAATTTGTGTGTGTTGTCCTTTCATTTAGATATCTACATGCCTCAACTTCGATAAGGAGAGCCATTGTTGTTGAGTTCCCTAGCACTGACTCCATAAGCCCAATGGTAGTAAACCTTCTACATTTTCCACTTGCAATCATATACAATCAAGTCATTATCATAGAGTTAGCCATATAATAGAGTTTTCATTACAAACCATTTCATAGGTTGAGAGATCCCTCTCCTACTGATGAGGCTAATATTCAGTCAAAAGCTGGTTTGAAATAGTTACTCCAATTTGACCATTGCAGCAGCCCAACAGGACTCAATTTGGTGATAACGGGAGGATCTCATCCCTTTCTTCATGGATCTGAAACTTCCTTAACCACTCTATAAATTGAGTTGAAGTTTTAGGTTTGAGGGTACAGGTAGATACTGATTTGAGTAGGTACTCGTAGTGGTGAGTTCATAGTAGATTTCAAATTAGAAAATTCTGGTTGTACATTGAAGATCACACCTTTATGCACAAGACTTCATGCTGGTAATTCTAGAGAGACAGGATTGTCAAACCAAAGAAAATGATTTCCCGGACACATTGGAGAAATCTGTACAATATCAAGGCTCATGTTGTAAGTTATCTCTTTTTTATTTCTGATAATACTTACGGATCTCTTTTGCTCTTTTTCTTGTTTCTAAATTCATTGAAATGATGTCAATACTTAGATTTCTTGAACACTAAGTTGAACTAGTATTTATGATTATTATATGCTGCAGGTGCTTTGATCCTTTGCATTTTTTGTAATTGCAGGTTCATCTTAGCATTGAAGGATTTCTTTGGAGTGAAAGTTAAAATGCTACATCAAATGTCTTGATTGAAAGGTAGGAGCATAACCTCCTCATTTCTAAGTTATAATAATCTAAAATGAAAATAGTTTATAGAAAGGGGCATTCAAATTCTTGTTTGTTTGGGGTACTAGGGAGATCAATGTTGTCCGCAAGAGGGATTAATCCACAAAAAAAATTGGTGAATCCACTCGGGAAGACAAGTTTAGTTTTCTTTTGTTCTAGCTTTCCTAGTTTAAATTTTCTAAGTGTGGTTGGGTATATGAAATCCTAGATTATCTGAGTTAGAAAGCATTAAATTTCTTTCTTCTAAATTTTCTCTTCCCTGCGTGGTTTTCTATGCAAAACATAGCGGCAACCTGCACAAATTTCCAGTATAGTTCAGTGCGCATGCACATTGGTTTGCACTGAGAAGTTGCGCACCCACTGGGAAATTTTGAAAAAATGAATATTTTCTCTTCCAAAGTGACATAACCAAATTTTCGTTTAACTCTGTAATGCATACAAAAGGTTTACTCTAGGTCTTTCTATTACCTACATCCTTAACACTCCATAACTGTTTTATAAATCACTTATTTTACATAATTATTAAAGCTAGGGTTTCACCGTGTTTGTTATTGTTGCTATTTTGGAAGATAGATCTATTTGGAAAAGATCACTAGTTTTCTGTTATCATTACCTCGCGCCACTGATATTATTACCACCTTACCTGCTATATTTTTTTTCTTACTTGATTGCAAAAAGGAAAAGCTTCAGATCAAGTCTGATTTGTCTCAAACTAGTCTTTCATGATTTCATTTCTGCTAGTTCAAGTGGAAACCTTTTTAGTTTGCTTACAACAAAGGGAAATCATTAAAATACACTCACAGGTATCTTAGTTAGGGTTGATAATTATAATTTGATTTTATTTGAAGTTTTTTATACTTTTTAGGGTTTTTAGAAGTTTCTTTCTTTTGAAAATTGTTTGTTCATCAAAATTGTAGCTTTTTGGCTTTATAATCAATGAAATGTTTCATCACAAAAGAGATATGGGTCATGCTTGGAAATGAATTTTTTTTCTTGATGAAAAATAAAGATTATTTGAAGTTTTAGGAAGCTTGTACTTTTCAAATAAAGAGTTGCATTACATAAAGAATATACATGTTTGATAAGGATCCGGATGTGATAGGTTTAACATATAGGCATTGTTGCAAGGGGTGATCGAAAATAATGGTTGGAGACTTTGTGGGCCTAAGGCTTGGTTATATAAAAATCATCTTGGTGATGTACTATAACTATTTATGATGGGAAATCCTCCCCGTGAGCTTAGGATGTCCAGGTGGTATATATATTAATATATGGAATGTCATGGTTGCTTAGAGGAGGTGATACTCCAACCAAGGGCACTTCCTGACTACCATTTCATGGGAGAAAAAATGGATGTAAGAATGTATGTATGTACGTTTGCGCCTTTGTAATACTTACCAAAAGAATGTAGAATTAATATGGTTTGGTTTATACAAAACACAGAGGCGGGTGCCCGAAAAAATGAAAGTGTTCACTCACTCATGATGTGCGGAAGGTGTTTTGCTGACCGTTATGTAGAATTATGAATTATGGATAAAAACATGTTCCCTAAATGTGGTGATATGGATTTAGAACAAAAAATCAAATACTTTTTAGATACTTTCTCTAAGAGTAAATAGACAGACAGAAAGATAGAGGAACTTAGTTGTGATCCAAGTGTTTCCTATTCTCCTTCTGTCGCTCTTGTTGTAGCTTCCAATCCAACTTTGATCGACAGACTAGTTCCTTCAAGTATAAAAACTAAACAAAAAAGAGATTGCAATATAAAGATGCCTATTTGTCTTAATTAGTTAAACTGATTAAACATGAAACATATATATTAGTTAAAAATCCATCATATAAAAAGTAGAAACATGAACAGATACATATATGGGAAAATGAGCAGGAATCTTTATTAATGGATAGAAGGGGGAGGTAGCAACCAGCTGTCGATTTGATGTCACTAGCTCCAGCGTCATCTCAACATCATCACAATAAACATCTCACCAGCATCATATCACTCCTATCACTCTCTAAATTGAGAATCCAACAACGTTTATTTACTAAATTTCTTCCTTCCCTAACACTGGAATATGTGCTCAATTTATATGGAAACTGATGGTAGTTTCTTAATCAGTGACTTTCTAATAATAGGAAACACATTATCCCAAGCTCAGAGGTGTTAGACGGACACATGGATTCAAATTTTGACACATATCGACTCTTCTAGAAGGCACTTGCCATGTGGAGATTCCGGAACAATGAGAATTTTTCTCCCATTTGACCAACGCACTCTTGAATGTCGAGAAGTGCTTTATAGAGCACCCTTGAATGGAGATAGCTGCATGTGCAAAGAAATTAGTCCCTTGAGAGGCTGCGTTGGTGATATCATAAGTGATATAACATATACTTCAAACCTTGGAAACCTTGCAATGGAAGTCATAGATGGTTTTTTCTTGTCTTAGGGCATGTAGCACCTGAAATGATAGGGGATGATAGACCCTATTTTATTGGTCCTAGGGATGATGTCCAGTTTTAATAGGTCATTGGGAATGATGCCCAAATTTAACTATAACAGCTGCCCCCTAAAGCATGAAGTCAGAATAATAACAATATTTTTTTGAATGAGATGCTTTACGATGTGATGGGTTGGAACTGAAGAGGAGTGGCGACCCACATCGATCTTAAAATATATTACATCATGATATATCCTCTTGATCACAAATATTTGAGGGAAGGCATTCCCATGTTCAGTACATAAACTATCTAGTAACATGTACATTGTGCAGAAAGTTGTTTACATTGGAATGTTGCCCGATATAGAAATGCCTATAGATATAGGCCCATGTTTAGATGACGATCTGTATGTAAGGTCACCGTACAAATGATGTGTACAAAAACCTGAAATCACAGCCTAGATAGCTGAAACTAGATCTGGGGTCTTCTTATCTCATTCACTCGATCGTTTGGGTACAAGTCTAGCCATGCGTATATATGATTTGTAGTTGAACATGGTAATACATCATTTGATTACCAGCCAATCATGTGAGTTGTTAACAAATGCGAGAGAACCACCATTGACGTTAATGGATTTCAAGGCACTGCAGTACATTTCGAAAGGCATGAATAGATGATTTAATTTGTTATCACCAAAATCATACCTGATTGGCTACTGATCAGACAAATTCAATGTAACTAATTCAAACCACTTCTAACTGAAGCTTAGCCTCTTCAGTCTAAGAGGGTTCTCTCAAGGGGGTTTATGATATTCGTTAATGATAAAAGTAGATGGATAACTCTATGATTTATGTATTGTTTTTATATGTTTGCAAGTTGAAAAGATGAAGGCTTGCTACCATTGGGTTAAGGATCCAGTGACAGGGATAAAGATGACAAAGGCTTTCCTTGTGGAAGTTGAGGCTTGTTTATATTTCATGGAAATAATAACACATTCAGGAAAATCCCAATAACTTGAGGTTCAAAGGAAGTCAGAGCATGTGACACATGAATTATGAGTAATGAGACATGAACAATTCACCATAGCTTAATACTTCAAGGAAGCGAGAGCATGAACAATCACGAATTTTGAGTACTAAGAATTACAACATAGGAAGAAAACATCTCAAAAGATAGGACAAAAACTCATTTAACCATGGCTGAATAATTAAAGGAAGTTAGAGCATGAAAAATCAAGAATTCTGAGTAATAAGCATTAAGACATTGGAAGAAAACATTTCAAAAGATAGGACATAAACTCATTGAAATATAATAAGAATCTCAAGTGAAGAAAAGTTGTATTGTTATTGTATATGTCATAAACTCCAAAGATTCACAATAAAATAGTTTGCCTTGGTCATATTTCCAACCCATCATACATCGAAGTACTCACTACTTATAGGCATCTAGCCTTTACATCCAATATGCCAAGTGGCTAGATCATTAAAATCTATTACTAACACCAAATCTAACCACTAACTATATATTTAAAACTAGAACTAACACCTTTCGAATTAGGAGTTAGAGTCCTCCTATGACTCAAACACCTACTTATTACATTTTAATCTAAATATGATCCAAATATTCCTTGAAAGGAATCATGTCTTTCACCCATACTAGCCACAAACAAAACATTAATACTCTGACTGTCTTCATGAAACTGCTCTGCCTACTATTAAGGAACTGTCAGTTTGATGATATGGTAGCATAGTGAGCTGGTATCTTTGAACTGTATCCATAACAAAATATCTTCACTTAGCAATATTATGATCAGATACCCTTTATCATTGCCATGATACTCTTTATCATTCCTTATGGAGAACAGATTTTAAATAGTCATTTACCCATCAAATTCTTCCAAAAATTGACCTTGTTGTCAAAACAGAGTTTTGAGCTACTTTCATAGCGAATTTCACAGAAAAAATAAGAAAGGTCATCTGAGATAATATTCTGCTATTCTTGACCATTGGAGGGTGTTAAGTGATCAAAAAAATTTAAATACAAGCCTCAAAGTTCCTCAACCCTGTCAGTTTAGGTGCCTTAAAACCAAAAAAAAAAATTCAGAAATTCCAGAGCAAAATCTAGGCTTCAAGCCTGGCATGCGCTGCAGAATTTCATAATTACTCAGAGACTTGACAAAATTTAGTATCTGAGCTCTTAAAATATCCATGAATATACCTGCATGTAAAGTATGATAATATAAGACAAAAAGGTCTATTATTCATTGTTACCTTCTTATTTACCAGCAGTTTCTTCATGAGCAGCTTCAATAGTTTTTTCCATAGCTCCTCTTTCCAAATCTTTCTTCTCTAATTCTGTCTTCATCATCTCCATACTTTCTTTCAACTCTTTGACTTATCTCTAAAGAATTTTCCTCTTTGCCTGTAACTATAAATTCCTCTGCCTTGTGTGTGTCATCATTATGCGTAAAGGCTGTGATTTCTTCAATAAATTTTTGGCCTTTCCAATAGATTTTTCAAAATGAGTAACCTGATCATTCACTTTCTTTTCCACCTCATCTATCAGTTGTCTATCTTGCTTGTATATTTCTAGCTCTCTCTTTGTTTCAGACAACTCTTCCCTAGCTTCTTTTAACTGTTCTTCAAGAAACTCTTTTTCAGTTTACTCTATGACTTTTTCCTTTCCCTTTCTCTATTTGACTGTTTCTTCCTTATCTTTAAGCTGTCCCTTTGGAAAATTTCCCTCAAATTTCTTCTGAATATTTCTTTTAGATTGACATTTATTTTCTGTAGTAACCTTTGTCTCAATAGGAGATATGACTATGAATTCTTGTACTGCTGACCTTTTTTCTTTATCTCCTTTCTGCTGCTTATTTCCAATGGTGATAGTCTCAGAAATCTGTGATCTAGTGAAAGGTTTTCTAGGTTTAAAAAGAAAATCTGAATCCTCTGATGAAAAATCTAATTTCTTGGCCATAAACCCCTTCCTTTTAATCTTGGATCCTTCTACCTCAGTTCATTTCACTGCAGTGGTTTCTGCAATGTCTATAGCCTGTAAGATGTCTTCAAACCTACCTTTACCTCCAATAGTTTCCTTTGTGCTTCTTTTAGACCTTTTTGCTGTAGGTTTAGTCTTGCTAATTATTTCATGCTTTTTAGCATGCTTACTAGTTGCTGGATGTGGTGCTGCCTCTTGGATGAAATTAGCTTCTTCCTCCACGTCTTTAGCTGTAGCTTTTAAACCTTCTTGTTGATTCCCTTCTACTTCTGCAGTAGTATTCAACTTTTTTCTAGAAGAAGGAGTTTTGATTTTAGAGGCTTTCCTTGGAGATAAAACATCCATTTCATATCCATTCATAAATAAGAAAGATGTCTCTGTCTAGTTTATTTAATTCTTCCAGTACTAGTAATTTCATCAATACATGATGAAATATGGAATTTTCGCTTCTTTCAGGTCTACCTTGCACTTTATCTACCATTTTTCCAAGGCTTCTAAAAAGGTAAAAAGGAATATCTATCAGCTTTTTTCCTGTAAAATGAAGCAACAACTTGAAGTGATACATGTAGATTATATGGAATCTTCCTTCACAGGTAAAGTATTTCTGTTTGACTGTCAATAAATTAGAGTAGTTATCTTTAAGGCAAGTTCTAGGAATCCCTACAGTCATATTTATCCCTACATGTTCAGGATTTAGATAATCATCAAAACGGTTTAAATCAAACTTTGTAGCTTTAAACCATTCTTCTCCGGTCCTAGGAATCCCTGTTGCTTGAGAAATACTATCAGGGGAAATCAACACATGAAGAAAACCAACCTTTGTAGATGTTCCTTTGAAATTGAGTACAAAGTCTTGTGATACCTGTTTGTGATGACCTTGCAACCTTTGACAGAACTGAATGCATCCTGCTCTTGTAAAAATTTCCACGAAATATAGATATTCCATGATTAATCTTGGACTTGTAGGCTCGTTCTTGAATGACAAGCCTCCTTTATTTACTTTCTTTGGTGTATCTATTTCTTCTTGTTTTGCAGCGGTGGCCTTCTTTGGATATTTATACCTGTTCAGTAAAATCCTTTGATGACAACGAGCTGTTATGGTAAAAGAGGGCTGACATGACAGAGGATTTCTATGAGAAATTCAAATGACAACAAGCTGCTTTGGTAGTAGCTTACAAGGGCGAAAAATAAAGCATGAGGAATGAGGGATGGATTTGAACAAATGAGATGATACTTATTAATAAAATGGTAGTTGATTCCAAAACGTGCCCTACTCTGACAGCATGACCTCGAAACCCTCAAAGTTTAACAACTCATCATTATGCAGAAAACCGTTATAGGATGACACGCTTTCGTAGTGCATTTAGCCTTACAAGTGTTAGTTTCGCTACAAAATTACTAGGTGTTTCCGCAACAAAATCTATTAATTTTGTACCAAAATTGCTGCGGACTGAGATTTTTTTTGAAATGTGGCCAGATTTGAGATATTAGGTTGATTTAAAGTACCTATTTCAGATTTTTTCCTTTGATATGACTTGAGATCATTCCCTAACAACTTAAAAAATCATAGAAGGTTATACTAATCAGGAAATTTATCATTTCATGATGGTATGCTTCTAACCAATCTAAATACAAACTTGACACATTTCAAGTTATGATTTTGAAAATTTAGGGTGTGATAACATAATGTCAAACGGCAGAAGAAATATTTCGGTCAAAATTCCGGAAGCGAGGATCTTGTTGATGATGCCTCATGGTATTGCAAGATGATGTTTCTAAGTAAACTTCCTGGATGATGATTTGATGTCGATAGGAAGTTACTTTATTGCAAAATGGGAGTTACTGATTTCAGAGACAAAATGTGACTTGATATAGCAATTTTCAGGGATGACTGTCATGAGAATGAAGGTTTATGAGTATTGCAGAAGATGAGTATTCACTAGATGAATTCTCTTGAACATATCGATGACAGTGAGATGAGTTGGAAGCATTGACCCAAAACCAAACTGAAGGTATGATGAGCCATAGGTATGAATGAACCGTTGAGAATATTACCCAACCCAAACAGTCACGATGATGGAGTGAAGTATCATGCTCAAGAGCGACATGCTATAGTAAAAAAAAAATTCACTTTCCCAAATTTTCCCCGGTCATTTGTCGACCAATACCTCTTTATTTTTTAACAAGCTTGAGGAGGATAACATATTCTTGATCTATAATTCAACTCTTCGGGTGAATAATGTATCGCTATTTAATAATTTAACGAGTCTAGCGAGGAATGAAACTTGATTCTTGCCATGATAAAAAAACCCGTCGCTATTTTATGTTTTAACGAGCCTAGTGGTGTCTATGAGAGGTCTACCATATTTTTTATTTGTGTGTCATCTCGTTTTTCTTTCTTGGGATAATTTTTGCCTCTATAGATGTGTTTCACAAATCTCTTGTTTGGTATTGAAAATAGTATTTTCATACTACTTTCATAATCTAATACCATCCTTTGAGAGATTTTTATGTTCATTTGATGTGATTAGGTAAGCCTTTGTTGAGATCCATTCTACACAAATTCTATCCAAAGTATTTCAAGATCAGTATTTTTTATTTTTTCCAAGTTATTTTTTATTTAGTTTAGAACCTTCTCTTGCTAGAAATGAAGGGGGTGATTTAGAAGCCTTACCCAAACCAACATTGTTGGGACAACCATTTTTGTATGTTAGGTCCCTATATTACTAGTATAGTCCCTTATTGTTGTTAGTGTAACCCCCTTATTGTTATTATTGTACTCTTGTAACCCCCATTTTGTTATTATTATGCCCTTAAATTATTATTGTTAGGTCGGCTAGGATTACATTGTGGCCCACTAGGATTACATTATGGCCCCATGGACTCCTATATATAGAAAGGAGGTTTTGTAAATTGTATCATCCAAGAATTGTTCATTTATGTAATGTATTGGAGGTTTCCCCCTCGAAGTGGCTTATTTTTAAGGTGTTGATATATCTTTTCTTCTATTTTTGGAGCTGGTTACACAACATTTGGTATAAGAGCTTTGGATTCTAGGGTTTCGCTGTTCCAAACAGGTCATCGTGGCATTTTCACTATAACTTTTGTTCTACGAAGTTTCAGAAGCTAAAAGTCTTAGGGTGTGAAGCCAAAATCCTGAGGAATCTTGTCTAAAAATTTTAGAGCTTGGTTCACAATATTTTCGGAGATATGATCTGTGAAATTTAGGTCTTTTTTCAGGCTCCTAAATAGGTCATCGTGGCATCTGTGCTATAAAATTTTTTGTACGAAGTTTCAAAATCTGAAATTCATATGGTGTGAAGCTGAAATCATGAGGAAATGCTTCAAAAAATTTTAGAGCTTGGTTCGCAATATGTTTGGAGATATGATCTGTGGAAGGTAGTACTTTTTCAGGCTCCTGAATTTCATCTCAAAGAGGTGATCGTGGGAAAATTTCAATAATTCTTTCTCTGGGTATGGGATTGGAGTGCCGTAAAAACTTTTCACAAGTAAATGGACTTTAGTTTCTTGGATATCAATTTCAGAGACAAAGGACGAAACAGTGACACGTGGCAAGTCGTACAAGTTCGCTCTATTGAACCAGTCCATAATTAGGTCATTGTGGGAGATTGGACACAACTTTGTCTTGGAGAATCCAAATAAAATCAGACCTATGGAATTTGAAAGATAATTTAGAGGGCTACATTGTACTGAAATTCCAATATTTAAGTTCTACAATCACAGATATAATCAAATTTCAATATCGAGCTCCTCAAAAGCAATAAAAAGGTGTGTATTTTTTTTCCAAATTGCATAAGTCTTGTTTGAAGAATCAATTTGACTTGATTCCAAGGGCATATCAGTATTGGGTTCTAAAACATGCCTCGTAAAAATAATTCAACACCCATTAAGCCTTCATAAGGGTCTACTATGACTCATGAAGATGAAGAATTGCAACATGATCTATCAAAATTGCAAGAGCAAGTGCAAAAAATTTCACTCTCGCAAAGAGCAACAAAAAATGAAATGGAAGTTTTGAAGAAAGGCATGGAAGAGACGACGGATGGCGTGGAAGCTAAGATGGATGGCTTGGAAGCTGGCATGGAAGCTAAGATGGAAAACATGAAGAATGATCTAAAAAAAGACATCGAAGGTTTGACAAAGTTGATACAAGAAAGGTTTCCTAATGGTGAAAAGATAGTAGAAGAACCTCATGATGAGAACAAAATAAATGTTAATTGTGATTTGATAAAATCTAATGTTGGCAGGAAGAACCACCATATTCCAAAAATTTATATGAGGAAGTTTGATGGAAAGGATCCTGTAACATGGATACTACAGATGGAGCAATATTTTGATCTCCATAATGTGCAAAACACACAAAAGGTATGCATTGCAACTTTACATTTAGAACAAAATTCATTTGTATTGTATCAATGGCTTTGCTCCCGTAAAAAAATTGTCACTTGGTCAATTTTTACGGAATAAATGATAGCACATTATGAGGATACAAAGAGCAACACCTTCTTTAGCCAATTGATAAATCTCAAACAAAAGGGTTTAGTGGGGCAGCACATTGAGGAATTCCAAAAATTGAATATAAGGGTAACTGATATTCCAGAGGAACACTGGATTGATCTCTTCATAGGCACTTTAAGGGATAATATACAACATGAAGTTCGCGTTCTGGAACCTGATTCATTGGAGAAGGCATTCAGGTTGGCAAGAAAAGTTGAATGTAAAATTATGGCGACGAGGAAGCCTACCACTCAATTCTATAAAGAAGGAAGTGTTGCTACGCCTAGATTTCCACAACCTACAAGGTTGACACCACAACAATTGGAAGAAAAAGGAGCAAAAGGGCTTTGCTACAGTTGTGATAGAAAATACACTAAAGGTCATGAGTGTGCTGAGAAAAAATTATTCTACATAGATTCTGAAGAGGAAGAAGAAAATGAACAAGAAAAGGATATACACCTGGAACCAGCCCTAGAAGAGGAAGAAATGAATCCGACCATATCGTGTAATGCACTGGCGGGAATTACCACTCCTCAAACTCTCAATATACAAGGAAAAATCAAGAAGAAAAATGTAATAGTGTTGATTGATTCAGGTAGCACCCATAATTTTATTCATTGTAAGGTAGCCAAGGAATTAAATTGTTTCCTATACCCAGCACCATAATTTCAAGTGATGGTTGCAAATGGAGGAACTATAAATTGCTCTGGAAAATGCCATAATATCAAGCTAACCATGTGAGAATATGTATTGACTAGTCCAATGCTTTCCATTCCTATGGGAGGCGCTGATGTTGTACTAGAAGTACAATGGTTACAATCTTTGGGAACGGTAGCTTTTAATTTTCAAGAACTTTTCTTGAAATTTTTTTCAAAAGGAAAGGAAGTCAAAATAAGGGGTATTGAAGGGAAGCCGGGAAGGATAATAAGCTCTAAAGTCATGAAAAATCTTCTAAAGAAAGAACAACGAGGCGTAATTGCACAATTATGCTCCATAGAAGTTCCAACATCAAAATCATCTATTTCTGTAGATCTCCAACAAGTCTTGGACAATCATTCCAAGGTGTTTGAAACTCCCAAAGGACTCCCACCTATTCGTGATCATGATCATGCTATTCATTTGATTGAAGGAAGTGTTCCTCCAAACATCAGGCCTTATAGATATCCTTACTTCCAAAAGAGCGAAATTGAACGTATGATTGCAGAAATGTTAGAGGCGGGTATAATTCAACCTAGTCAAAGTTCTTTCTCTGCTCCTGTAGTATTGGTACACAAGAAGGATGGATCATGGCGCATGTGTCCGGATTATAGAGAGCTCAATAAGCTCACCATTAAAGATAAATTTCCCATTCCTGTGATTGATGAATTATTGGATGAATTACATGGAGCAATTTATTTTACCAAGTTGGATCTTTGTTCGGGATATCATCAAATTAGAATGAAGACTGAAGATATTCCAAAAACAGCATTTCGAACTCATGAGGGTCATTATGAATTTTTGGTCATGCCTTTTGGCCTTACCAATGCACCTTCTACATTTCAAGGGTTGATGAATTCCATTTCAAACCCTTCCTTAGAAAATTTGTGCTAGTATTTTTTGATGATATACTAATCTACAACAGGTCTTGGAAGGATCATGTTGAACATGTTGACGGGGTGCTCAAACTATTGCAGGAGAAACAATTATATGCAAAAAAATCCAAATGTTTCTTTGGAGTACAAGAGGTGGAATATCTGGGTCATATTGTATCTCACGAGGGTGTTAAAGTAGACCCTAACAAAATTAAAGCCATTAAGGAATGGAAAGTTCCCACAACCATAAAGCAGTTGCGAGGATTTCTCGGGTTAACGGGGTATTATCGCAAGTTTGTTAAGAATTATGGGAGAATAGCAGCACCTCTAACAACATTATTGAAGAAAGATGCATTTTCATGGACTCCTGAAGCAACTAAGACATTTGAACGTCTTAAAGAGGCAATGTGCCTAGCACCGGTCTTAGCTACGCCAGACTTCACAAAAACCTTTATTGTGGAATGTGATGCCTCAGGAAATGGAATTGGAGCGGTTTTAATGCAGGAAGGAAGACCCATTGCTTTTGAAAGTCATCCAATCAAAGGAAAGTATTTACAAAAACCTATTTATGAGAAGGAAATGTTAGCAATACTGCATGCACTAAAGAAATGGTGAACTTACCTAATGGGGAGACACTTCAAGGTAAAAAATGATCATGATAGTCTTAAACACTTTTTGGAACAAAGACTATCTTCAGAAGAGCAGCAAAAATGGGTCACAAAGATGTTGGGTTATGACTTTGAAATAATCTAGAAAAAAGGAAAGCTTAATGTTGTTGCAGATGCACTCTCAAGAAAGAATGAAGAGGTGGAAGCATTTCTTTGTGCCATTTCTATTATCCAACCACATTGGATAACTGAAGCAAGAGATGAATGGAAGAAGGACAAATATGTATGGACACTCATTCAAAAGTTGCAGCAAGATCCTAGTACATCCGATACATTTAGTTGGAAAAATGATTCCTTATGGTACAAATATCGCTTATATCTTTGTAAGAATTCCCAACTAAAACAAAATATTCTTCTGGAATTGCACACTTCTCCTTTAGGAGGACACTCAGGATTTTTAAAAACTTACCACAGGGTGAAGAAATATTTTTTTGGGATGGCCTTAAATCTGATATTCAAAATTTTGTAGCGGAATGTTTGGTTTGCCAGCAGAATAAAGTGGAAACAATTAAGACCCCGACACTTCTACAACCTTTATCCATTCCAAGTCAATGTTGGGAGGAGATTTCAATGGATTTTATCACAGGTTTACCTAAGTCCGAAGGAAAGAGTGTCATCATGGTGGCAGTTGATAGACTTACCAAGTATGCACACTTTTGTGCATTATCTCGTCCATTTAAAGCAAGTACAGTTGTTACTACATTTATGGATAGAATTCAAAAACTACATGGAATCACAAGGGTCATTGTGAGTGACAGAGATCCTATTTTTATTGGAAATTTTTGGACGGAGTTATTTTCTTGTTTGGGTACTCAATTAGCTCATAGCTCATCTTATCACCCTCAATGTGATGGTCAAACAGATATAGTAAATAAATGTTTGGAAGGACATCTTCGTTGCTTTGTATCTGATAAACAAACACAATGGGTCAAGTGGTTACCTCTCGCTGAATGGTGGTATAACACTTCCTTCCATACTACAGCAAAAATGATCCCATTTATGACACTTTATGGATATCATCCACCATCCATCACATCATCTTTAAGGGAAAATTTGAAGGTTCAAGCAGTGGAAGATCACATTGAGCATCAGCAAGAAGTTCTCCAACTCTTAAAGGATAACCTGAATTTGGCACAAAATCGAATGAAACAATAGGCACATCAACATCGCAGCGAGAGAAGTTTTAATGTAGGAGATTGGGTATTTTTACGGCTACAACCATACAAGCAAATTTCCCTCAAGCAAACTAAGAAGGATAATAAATTATCGCCAAAGTGCTATGGTCCTTACATGGTGTTGCAAAAGATTGGTACTATGGAATACAAATTGGAGCTTCCTGCTTCTTCACGAGTACATCCCGTTTTCCATGTTTCATGCTTAAAGAAGGTTATAGGTGAAAATCTTCCAGTTCAAACAATATTGATGAGGAAGGAAAAATCATATTGGAACCTGAAGTGGGAGGATGAGAATTTTATGTAGAAGCACCTAGAGCTACTCAAGCGTTGAGGACAACACTTTTTTTAAGGAGAGGGGCATGTTAGGTCCCTATATTACTAGTATAGTCCCTTATTGTTGTTAGTGTAACCCCCTTATTGTTATTATTGTACCCTTGTAACCCCCATTTTGTTATTATTATGCCCTTAAATTATTATTGTTAGGTCGGCTAGGATTACATTTGTGGCCTCTTAGGATTACATTATGACCCCATGGACTCTACATATAGAGAAATGAGGTTTTGTAAATTGTATCATCAAATTGTTCATTTATGTAATGTATTGGAGGTTACTTACACCAGTGGCTTATTTCTAAGGCGTTGATATCTCTTTTCTTCTATTTTTTGGAAGTGGTTACACAACATTGTAGCATCAAGTATGGAAAGCATGGGGGATGTTGTTGGAACCACCATTTTTATGGCATCAATGCATGGAAACCATGGGGTGATGAAGAGCCTAACTCTTCCCCAAATTAAAGCCCATCATTTAATACTTTCTCAAGTCTTCTTCACTATCAAATTTAACTATAAAAGAAAAATTGGAAATCTATTTTTATAATATTTATAGTAATAGTATTAAATTAAAATAATTTATTATGATCTTGGATATTTAGTGATTTTTTAGGAAAACCTAGTATAACTTAGTTGTCAAGCTAATGATGTCATCACTTATTGTTATTTGCCAATGTAGATTTACTCATCATTGCTATTGGAGCAAAACCACCCTACCAAAATTACCCTTTGTGATTGGTTAGGGGGCAAGGTTTCACTCTTACAAGATATTTTTGGATCTTGAGTCACTAGCTTGTTTCCCTACATCCTTTAAAATAGACTCTTACACAAGTACTTACACTTTTAGATCAACTTCATACAATAATACATTTCTAGTTAATAAATTGAATTTTCAAAATTAAATATATTTAATTTATATTAATATAAAAATTATTTTAAAAACCAATATTAATAAATATATTTGAAAATAAGTGAAATTTATAAAAAAATATCTTCTTTAACTTAATGAAAGAAAATTTCAATTAAGGATCTCATAATAATAAAGCTATTTGGAAATAATCTTTGCTTAGTCATACCATGACTTTTCTTTGTGTCAATGAAAGCATGTATACTAATAGCCTTTCCCAATATACCATAGGATAATTATAAATAGTGTTTATTCCAATATATTACTACAAATTAAAAAAATTGTATGAATAAGTGAATATAAAAGGTTTTCACATGGAGTCATCATTTTAATAGATTATACTCATTATGCCAATAAGAGTCTTTAGAGAGTGAATGGTTTTTCTTAAATTATATGTCAATAGGATTCTACAAGATGTCATTGGTTGCCCACACTATAATATCCATTAAAAATAATTGTCCACAGAATTAATGAAATAGGTCAATATATTATTTTTATTTAGCAATATAATACAGAATTTGAATTCTAGTTGTTTGGTCAATAATGTGTTTTCATTCAAGTTTACAATTAAAAAATTTATTATATTATATATTATTTTTCCATTAGGTATATATATTTTAATAATTATTAAAATTTAATAATAAATCTACACTAATTAAATAATGAAATGATAATTTTTTTTAATTATGCCCTTATTTTGAATATAATTTTCAGTGATATAAAGTAAGGTTAAATTAAAATTATTATTCTTGTATGAGTATTTATATTTTGATTATAAATTTTGAGTATATAATAAATATAAATTAATGTACATTTATTTATATTTATTGAATATTTGTATTTGTAATTTATATAGTAAGTGGTCATATTTGAGGATTATATAGAATTTTGATGAGAATATTTCATCATTTCAACGATAATTTTGATTGAAAAAATGAGTTTAAGTTGGAATAGTATGTTCGTGAATATCTCATTCTGAATTTAAACTTCTAGGAAAGACAATTTTAGAAACTCAACAATTCAAAACCACAATTTTACAAATTTTTAATGGAATTAGAAAAAAATTGAGCAGAAAATAAGGCTAAAAAAGCCAGAAACTAGTTTCTTTAGACTATATTGCGACTCAAATCTCCCACTTACCCTCTTTATAGAAACCACTCTTTCTAAAATGTGTTATGAGTTATTCATGTTAAATAGTTTTTATTTTCTATACATGTATCAACCAAAAATAACAGAAAACCACAAATGTAAGATATCTCTAAAACATCATCTAGTCCTGTTTATTGCTTTTGCTCCCTTAGATAATTTAAGCTAAAATTGTACAAGACTGAATACTTGAACTTGCTGCAAAGGAGAGAAACATTTTCATGAATTATACTTCTATATATATTCTCAATCAATGTGTTCATATGCATGCTAAATTTAAGTGATTTGAGTTCATATCCATACTTATGTTTACTCGTGATTAGTTATTTTTGAAGTTTAGTACATAATCTAATTTTGTTCGTTGTTATTTGGTTCTATTTTATTTTACAACACAGGTTGGATGCTTGCTGCTCATGTATGGTGAGTGTATTATTCATTAAGAATCCTATAACTGGCATTTATAGGACACTTCCTTTCATTAATGGAAGATGGAGCTCCAAACTGAAATGCATGGCAAGGTAGGGAAGAGATAATTTTAAGGTTTTGGTTGGGATACCACTTAATACTCACAGTGAGCATGAGGAGGATCTTGATCGTGATCGTGAGGGAGTTAGTTTTGTGAAAACAGTGATATATGATTATGCAATAGATTCATGGAGAGTGTTCATAAATTGTTGTTTACATCCCCTTCAAAATATTAGAGTAGTTGATACTCATGGAATTTATTACAGAGGTGCCATGTATGGGCTATTAGAGGCTACTTAGAATCTAATCGTTTTCTTGGTTAGGAACGAAAGATGGGAAATACTTGAAATGCAGAAACCACAGTGTGCTCATCCATTGGGCTTGGTGGTTTGCAAGGAACAAGTGTTAATGGCTGGAGAAAAGGACAACGTGATAATTATTTGGAAGTTAACCAATCAAAACTCGCTTGATCAATCTGATAAAAAGAAACGTGAATGGATGGAGATTTCTAGATCTACTGAGGAAATATTCAACCAGATTCAATACGGTGAAATGACAATACATAGTGCATGTATCCCCAGCGGTGGTGATATTGTGTGTTTTGAAAATTTGCTGAACAAGACCTCGGTGACATTTAATGTGAACACTAGCTCCTGGGGTAGGTCTAATGAAATTCATGTCATTTAGGTATATGTGTTTACAACTCCAGATACATTTTGTAATGCTCTTTTTTTATGAGATTGTTTCTTTAGAATTTTGTAATGCAATTTTTTTTTTTAAATTGTTTTTTAGAAAATTGATACTTGATATTTTAAATGTTAAAGTTCCAATAAAATTAAAATTTATCTTGATACCTGAAAAAGCAGGAAAATAAGTTTATGTAATATTCAATAAATAATTTTTTTATTAAAATAATCAATATTCATAAATTTATATGACAATTTTTTCATTAAATCTTGGTGAAGTTTTATAGGTAAATTTCTACAAAATATTGGATAAATAATGGTGTATTTGAGATGTGTAACCACATAGTGGTAAAATTATGAAAACATATTATATAAAATCTTACAAATGAATAGGTATACTTTTTCATGAGTTATTTTTGTATAAATTGTAAGTAAATATGTATATTTCTCCGTGAGTTATTTTTATATAAATTTTAAATAGGAATGTATATGGTTTTAAATTTATTTTATTTTTTTATAAATTCAAATATTTATTTAAATAATTATTTTTTATTGTGTATTTGAATATATTATAAATGGAATTTTTTATCAAATTATGGAATTAAGTACAATTATGTTTATTTATTTATCTTGTGAAGAGGAAATGGAAGGATAGCCATGATTTTTTAGGTTCTAAAACTATACAAGGAGAGAAATAGCTTATTTTAAATGCAAGTGAAACCCTTTTACATTAAAAATAGTCGGTCTATTCAAGTATTTACCAAACAACTTTTATTTTTTTAGATGTGGTAAAATCATTAAAAATTTAAGCTAACACATCTTATAATAATTTAAATTTTAAATTGCATACATTTGATATATTGCAAAGAAATATAAATCAAAATACATTTAAGCTAACACATCTTATAATAACTTAAATTTTAAATTGTATATATTAAATATATTGCAAAGAAATATAAATAGAAATATAGCAAATTTGTGAAGGAACTTATAAAACAACTAACTCATAGATAACAAAAGACAAAGTAACAAAAAAAAAAACCTAAAATCATAATGTACAAAGAGCTATAAAAATGCTAGTGGGAACAACTTATTAAATCATTTGATAGATGAATTTAATAACCCAATTTAGAGGGCTAATAATTGATTAGGCTCTTAAAAATTGAGTGGGAGAATCCTAGAACTATGGAGAATATTGGAAGTCATGGGATAGGTTAAATTATGTTCTTGGCATTTAGGTAAATGATTTTAAAACATCATATTCAATTTGAAATGTATTCTTATAGGATGCATTCTTATAAGATTTAACTTTAGACCTCAATAAATAAATAAATTCAATAAATAAATTTCTTATTATAGTTCCAGGGCGTGATCAAATTTAGTAGATTTATATGGGTCATTCACTCAATAAATTCTTGAATAAATTCTTTTTTAATTTATGGACTTAGTGATAAAGTTTCATAGTTTTATATAGGAAATTAACAAATGATCATCGTTTTAGAGAATTTTATATAAGAAATTTCTTCTATAAGATTGCTATTTTTTTTTTTTTTTTTTTGAAATGTGTTCTTATAGTAACTTAAAAAAAACTAAAATCATAATGTACAAAGAGCAATAATAATGCTAGTAGGGACAAGTTTTTAAATGATTTGATAGATGAATGTAATAAACAAATTTAGAGAGCTAATAATTGATTAGGCTCTTAAAAATTTAGTGGGAGAATCCTAGGACTATGAAGAAATTTGGAAGTCATGGGATAGGTTCAATTAAGTTCTTAGCATTTAGGTAGGTGAGTTTACAACCTCATATTCAATTTGAAATGTGTTCTTATACGATGAATTCTTATAAGATTTAACTTTAGACCTCAATAAATCAATAAATTCAATAAATAAGTTTCTTATCATAGTTCTTGGGGGTGATCAAATTTAGTAGATTTATATGGGTCATTCAATCAATAAATTCTTGAATAAATTCTTTTTTAATTTATGGACTTAGTGATAAAGTTTCATAGTTTTATATAGGAAATTAACACATGATCATCCTTTTGGAAAAATTAATGAGAAATATAGGAGGAAATATTGTTTGCAATATTACAAGTGAGTATGCCCACTTCTCCATGGAGCTTGCCGGAAAATTTTAGATCAAACTTCAAAATCAATAGTATTAATTTATGTTTCATACTATTAATTTAATGTATCATGATATTTTAGTTAATAAAAAATTAGTTAAAATTTTTAAAACTAAATATATTAATTTTATATGAAAAAGAACTTGATGTGAGACATGATTATGTGGAATAAGTGGAATTTGGATGTATGACACAAAAAAAAAAAAGTGCATGACTCACCTTATTGCAAGAGCCATGAAAGAAAAGAAGGATGGAGGTGGAAGGTTGACTTTGCTTCTTAGACATGCAGTTGAGATTTCTACTAGATATCTCCACGAGCATGATGTTGTGGAGAGGGGAGGCCTAATTTCTTCTCCTAATGCAGGACAAGGAAATAATTATGTAGGTAGAGACCTAGTTGGAATTGTGGAATATTGAAGATATGCTATAAGCATATATTATTTTCAATTGACAAGGGAGAAGCTTGGAAATATTGGATGTACTCACGAGGAGATTGATGATGTGCATTATTACTTGAGGACTCGAATTCAATCTGATACTTGGGTCGATGAGAGCTAGGGAGGAAACTTCCCAGCCCTTGATTTATAGTAGACCTTTGGAGGTGGGTGTGTGTAGTGCCTTGATGACATGGGAAGGATTGCACCACCCTCACAAAGGGGCCTTTGGGGAAAGGCCCCACACATTGATGGGTGATGCTTCCATGGATGGAGTTAGCCCACCACGTCAAGCGGGTTCAAATCCTTTTGGATCCGCATAGTAGTTAGCACACCATTGGGCGAGGTCTCGGTTACCTGCGACCCTCACCCTTTGTTGTATTAATATGTATCATATATGGTTGGTGGTATCCCACCTATATATATATATAAGTGTTTAAAAGAGCCATCAGCCAAATTTTTGGTCAACCGTAAAATTAAATAGGCGAAAAATTCTCTCATTTCTGTTGTCAGAATCCTTGCGCGGATAAGTTCCAAATTTTTGCCTCCTCAATGGCTACCACTAGACCTGGTTTTCCAAAATTTGACTTTCCATAACTTTGATATATGAACTTGGATTGAGTTGTCTTTCGTGTCATTTGAAATCTTGCAACAAGATATTCAATCTAACCCTGGTTCCACTTCAATCCAGTGAATTCTATTTTTAAGCTCTTCCAAAGACACTTATGAAGTTTGATCATTTCTGGAGCCACCTTAATCATTCCAACCCACTAATGAGATTTTGGGCCACCAAAAAATTTATTAGTTAATTTCCAAGTCAGGGAATTCCTCTCTCACTTTCTCTTTTTCAATCCAACGAGCCTTACTTCCTTGAAACCAATACAAAGGTACTCCACGCCTCGCCGTCATGAAGTCCTAGTCTTCTTGTCAAGAATCAATCCTGAGGTAGCTTCTCCAATTATTCAGGTGAAAATTCGTGCACTGTAGGAACATGTCCAACCACTTCGGAGTCTATGATCAAAGTGTTAGACGTCATTTTGTCACCACGACATTTGACTATCATTATGGGTCTACCATAATCCATATTATGCTCGCTTAGAGGTAAAAAATACTCATGTTCCTGAACCAAGTCTTGGAAACTCAAGAAAAGTTGTTTAAAACCTTTAAAATATTACTTGTGCGCGTTTTGTGACCATTACCTACACATGCGATGATACTTCTTCTATTAGCCGTGGCGGTCGCTGCTCTATTCACCACCAAAAACTGCGCACCCACATAAAAAGTAAGTAAACACGAAAATGTTACTTCTATAAGCCTATTTGGTCGAATATTCTCCCAACTTGAAGCCTCTAGAGTCGCGTGAGTTTGAGATATTACCCTCTACTCATGGAGCTTATCCCTTGGCTAAAAGTCCATTCATTTGAGGTGTTATCACCCATTAAATTGTTAAAAATTTCTTGATAGGTTCATATAGGTCACTCACCAAATGGATAAGGTCTCCTAAGCAATTTTATGGTCGTATAGGAAAAAAAATGCATTTTAAGCCTATACTACATTTCAACATCACCTCCATTTATGCCATTTCATGTCAAATCAGTCTCATACCATGTCAGTTGTCATTCCCCATGAATTCAAACTCAAAAGAATGAATCTACCAATTTTTTAAATTTTCGTAGCATTTTACACAGAAAAAAAACAGAAAATGCTATGAAAACACCTAATAATTTTGTAGCGAATATGAGGATTTCTCTATTTTTTGACTTTTGAGTAGTCAACATTTCTAGGCAAACGGAAAAGTATTTTAAGAAACTGTGAGAGGTTATTGTCAATAACATATCAAGTAACATTAACCTCTTTTAGTTTCCTCAAAAGTGCTACAAATTAGGAGATACGGGGATATCTTTCGAATCTATTTTTCAAAAAATATAATTTTCCTGCTTTATACATGTTTTTGAAACACAGATTCTTGATAGCTGAAGATGGTATCTAAAAAAAAAAGAGAGTTTTCTTCTTAAAAATGTATTGATATACAAAAACATCCTCCAGTTTTGAAAAACTTATCAAGGACTCGGAAATATGAGTTCATTTCTAAACCGAAATTCTGCATTTTTTAGGAAATTTCGTAGCGTGCTTCAGGCTTGAAGCCAGAAAAATGCTACAAAAATTCTTGTAGGTGATTTTTTTCTTTAAAATCCAGTTTTGGCATGTTTTATGGGGGGGTATCGATGTTTTCAATGTATCATGACATAATGAAGGTGTTGGAACAATGAAGAAGTAAAGAAGATTGATGGAAAAGCCATTTTTCCCATGCTACTAAAACTCTCGACGAAACCGCCTAATGACACTCTGTTTTTGCATAAAGGAGCTTTGGGTTTTATTTTTTTATCTTGAAAGTGTTTTAAAAGGTCATATAGCCACATGTAAAGTTCAAATATAGTCAGAGGAATTTTTCTTTTCCAAGTTTTGTCTGCGACAAAGTTATCCATGGAGGCATTATCAGTTCATCATGGAGGCATTATCATGTGTGATGGCAGCAGCTCCTTAAAAGTAGGAAGACATGTTTCACGAAGCAGTCCTAAATTTTTTTAAAGGCTCATGGTAGTAGAAATTCAAGATGATTGGAAAAAGTGTTTAAAACAGAGGCGCTATGAAAAGTTGCTACTAAACTATGCTACGAAAATTTTTGTACATGATTGTTTTAGTAGTCAACTTAAAGTTTGATTTTAGACCAAATGAAAATGTATTTTGGAAATATGAAAGACTTTTTTCTTCAGCACGGGCCTGTCTACAAAAACCTCTCTCATTTTTTGCAAATCCATCAAGGTTTGGAAATTATATACTCATCGTGGAAGCCTGTTTTTTAGAATTTTCACTGACCAGATTTGTGAAAAAATTATAAAATTCGACTTAGAGGAGATCCAGCTCAACATCCACATGGAATAATGACACATCAGCACTCTAGTACATCAGGAAATTAGTTTTTTGAAGTTGATAAGGGTTATTAAATTGATTTTTTGAACTATTAATGAAAGAAGAGTCCTTTTTGTTTTCAAACTCTGCAAAACAGAGATATCCCTAGGATGTCTCCAAGTAATGGAATCATTTTTGAAATAGGTCGTTGAGGTGGGAATTCGAAGCTAGAAAGGTGGAAAAACATTTGTATCAGTCCTCACTCTATAAATTAGATATTTTTATAGTTAGAAAGGGTTGGAAGATGTTACTTATGACTACTACTATTGTAAATTGTTCTGATCAGTAATAGACAGTCGCTGTGGGATTTCTCTTTCACCTGAGATTCATTTGATGTTTTTATGAAGCTTGTGTTATGTATCTTGCTACTTTATTTCAATGTATTAATGTTTGAATACTCAGAATTTGTGCTTCTCATGCTCTGACTTCCTTTAAGCATTAAACTATTGCATATCTTCCTCAATATCCTGCTTTCAATATCTTAATGTTCATTACTCAGAATTCATGTTTCTCATGCTCTCATGTCCTTTGAAAATTTATCTATTGAGTAAATTTTGTGTGTGTTGTCCTTTCATTTAAATATCTACATGCCTCAACTTCCATAAGGAGAGCCATTGTTATTGAGTTTCCTAGCACTGACTCCATAACCCCAACGGTAGTAAACCTTCTACATTTTCCACCTGCAATCATATACAATCAATTCATTATCATAGAGTTAGCCATATAATAGAGTTTTCATTACAAACCATTTCATAGGTTGAGAGATCCCTCTCATAGTGATGAGGCTAATCTTTAGTTAAAAGCTTGTTTGAAATAGTTACTCCAAATTTACCATTGCAGCAGCCCAATGGGACTCAATTTGGTGATAACGGGAAGATCTCATCCCTTTCTTCATGGATCTGAAACTTCCTTAACTGCTGTATAAATTGTGCTGAAGTTTTAGGTTTGAGGGTACAGGTAGATACTGATTTGAGTAGGTACTCGTAGTGTTGAGTTCATAGTAGATTTCGAATTAGAAATTTTTGGTTGTACATTGAAGATCACAACTTTATGCACAAGACTTCATGTCGGTAATTCTAGAGAGACAGGATTTTCAAACCAAAGAAAATGATTGCACAGACACATGGGAGAAATCTATACAATATCAAGGCTCATGTTGTAAGTTATCTCTTTTTTATTTATGATAATACTTATGGATCTCTTTTTCTCTTTTTCTTGTTTCTAAATTCATTGAAATGACGTTAACACTTAGATTTCTTGAACACTAAGTTGAACTAGTATTTATGATTATTATATACTACAGGTCCTTTGATCCTTTGAATTTTTTGTGATTGCAGGTTCATGTTAGCATTGAAGGATTGCTTTGGAGTGAAAGGTAAAATGCTACATCAAACGTCTCGATTGAAAGGTTGGAGCATAACCTCCTCATTTCTAAGTTATAATAATCTAAAATGAAAATAGTTTAGAGAAAGCGGCATTCACATGCTTGTTTGTTTGGGGTACTAGGGAGATCAATGTTATACACAAGAGGGATTAATCCACAAAACAAATTGGTGAATCCACTCGGGAAGACAATTTTAGTTTTCTTTTGTTCTATTTGGTTTGACATTCTAGCTTTCCTAGTTTAAATTTTCTAAGTATGGTTGGGTATATGAAATCCTAGATTATCTAAGTTAGAAAGCATTAAATTTATTTCTTCTAAATTTTCTCTCCCCTGCGTGGTTTTCTATGCAAAACATAGCGGCAACCTGCACAAATTTCTAGTATAGTTCAGTGCGCATGCGGATTGGTTTGCAATGAGAAGTTGCACACCCACTGGGAAATTTTGAAAAAATGAATATTTTCTCTTCCAAAGTGACATAACCAAATTTTTAAAGTTTAACCTGATGTATACAAGCTATCAGAGTCTTTCTATTAACTTCTCCTTAACACCTTACAATCTTGTTTTATAAATTATCATTTTTACATAATTAGGTTAGGGTTTGCCCTGGTTTTCTATTGCTATTTTTGGAAGATAGATTCATTTGGAAAAGATCACTGGTTTTCTGTTATTGTCTTCTTGAGCCACCAAAATTATTACCAACCTTACCTATTTGAGTATTTTTTTCTTACTTGATTGCAAAAAGGAAAAGCTTCTAGATCACTGAAGTGTGATTTGTCTCAAACTAGTCTTTCATGATTTCATTTCTGCTAGTTCAAGTGGAAACAATTTTAGTTTGCTTACAACTAAGTGAAATCATTAAAAGACACTCATAGGTATCTTAGTTAGGATTGATAATTATAAATTTTATTTTCTTTTATTTTTTCTATACTTTTGAGGGTTTTTAGAAGTTTCTTTCTTTTGAAAATTGTTTGTCCATCAAAATTGTAGCTTTTTGGCTTTATAATCAACGAAATGTTTCATCACAAAAGAGATATTGATCATGCCTTGAAATGAAATTATTTTCTTGATGAAAAATAAATCTTATTTGAAGTTTTAGGAAGCTTGTACTTTTTGAGTTCAAAAGTCCTTCAACTTTACCTTAAATGGAAATTCATCGAAATAAAGAGTTTCATTACAAATAATATACATCTTTGATAAGGATACTCGATGTGATAGGTTTAACATAGGCATTATGGCAAGGGGTGACCGACAAATAATGATGGATATTTTGTGGCCCAAGGTCGAAGTATAAAAAGCAGCTTGGCGACAGTCATAATTATTTATGACGGGGAAATCCTAGGAGTCGGTAGGATGTCCAGGGTGGGTATATATTGGTTATGAATGTCATGGTTGCTTATGTGTGAGGGTGTGATACTCCAACCAAGGATGACCAGGGACTACTACCATGGGAGAAAAAATGGATGGGTGAATGGGGGACATAGTGCACCGTTTGCGGTCTTTGTACACTTACCAAAAGAATGAATTAATAGGGTTTGGTTTATACAAAACACAGAGGCGGGTGCCCCAAAAAATGAAAGTGTTCACTCACTGATGATGTGCAGAAGGTTTTTTGCTGACCGTTACGTAGAATTATGAATTACAGATAAAAAATGTTCCCTAAATGTGGTGATATGCATTTAGAACAACCAATCAAATACTTTTTAGATACTTTCTCTAAGAGTAAATAGACACACAAAAAGATAGAGGAACTTACTTGTGATCCAAGCGTTTCCTATTCACCTTCTGTCGCTCTTGTTGTAGCTTCCAATCCAACTTCGATCGACAGACTAGTTCCTGCAAGTATAAACACTAAACAACAAAGAGATTGCAATATAAAGATTCCTATTTATCTTAATTATTTAAACTGATTAAACATGAAACATATATATTAGTTAACAATCCATCATATGAAAAGTAGAAACATAAACAGATACATATATGGGAAAATGAGCAGCCATCTTTATTAATGGATAGAAGGGGGAGGTTATAACCAGCTGTCGATTTGATGTCACTAGCTCCATCATCATCTCAGCATCATCACAATAAACATCTCACCAACAGAATATCACTCCTATCACTCTCTAAATTGAGAATCCAACAACGTTTATTTACTAAATTTCTTCCTTCCCTAACACTAGAATCTATGCTCAATTTATAGGGAAACTGATGGTAGTTTCTCAATCAGTGACTTTCTAACAATAGGAAACACATTTTTACAAGCTCATAGGTGTTAGACGGACACATGGATTGAAATTTTGACACATATCGACTCTTCTAGAAGGCACTGGCCATGTGGAGATTCAGGAACAATGAGAATTTTTCTCCCATTTGACCAACACACTCTTGAATGTCGAGAAGTGCTTTATAGAGCACCCTTGAATGGAGATAGTTGCATATGCAAAGAAATTAGTCCCTTGAGAGGCTGCGTTGGTGATATCATAAGTGATATAACATATACTTCAAACCTTGGAAACCTTGCAATGGAAGTCATGGATGGTTTTTTCTTGTCCTAGGGCATGTAGCAACTGAAATGATAGGGGATGATAGACCATATCTCATTAGTCCTAGGGATGTTGTCCAGTTTTACTAGGTCATTGGGAATGATGCCCAAATTTAACTATAACAGTTGCCCCCTAAAGCATGAAGTAAGAATAATAACAATATTTTTTGAATGAGAATTTTTACGATGTGATGGGTTGGCACTGAAGAGGAGTGGCGGCCCTCATCGATATTACAATACATTACATCATGATATATCATCTTCATCACAAATATTTGAGGGAAGGCATTCCCATGCTCAGCACATAAACTATCTAATAACATGTACATTGTGCAGAAAGTTGTTTATATTGGAATGTTTCCCGATATAGAAATGCCTATACATATAGGCCCATGTTTGGATGACGATATGTATGTAAGGTCACCGTACAAATGATGTGTAAAAAAATCCTAAAATTGTAGCCCAGATGGCTGAAACTAGATCTGGTGTCTTCTTATCTCGTTCACTCGATCGTTTGGGTACAAGTCTAGCCATGCGAATATATGAGTTGTAGTTGAACATGGTAATACATCGTTTGATTACCAGCCAATCATGTGAGTTGTTAACAAATGCGAGAAACCACCATTGAAGTTAATGGATTTCAAGGCACTGCAGTACATTTCGTAAGGCATGAATAGATGATTTAATGTGTTATCACCAAAATCGTACCTGATTGGCTACTTATCAGAAAAATTCAATGTAACTATTTCAAACCACTTCTAACTAAATCTTAGCCTCTTCAGTCTAAGAGGGCTCTCTCAAGGGGGTTTATGATATTGGTTAATGATAAAAATAGATGGCTAACTCTATGATTTATGTATTGTTTTTATATGTTTGCAGGTTTAAAAGATGAAGGCTTGCTACCATTGGGTTAAGGATTCAGTGACAGGGATAAAGATGACAAAGGATTTCCTTGTGGAAGTTGAGGCTTGTTTATATTTCATGGAAATAATAACACATTCAGGAAAATCCCAATAACTTGAGGTTCAAAGGAAGTCAGAGCATGTGACACATGAATTTTGAGTAATGAGACATCGAGGTATGGAAAGTGAAATACTCAATTCACCATAGATTAATACTTAAAGGAAGCAAGAGCATGAACAATCATGAATTCTGAGTAATAAGAATTAAGACATTGGAAGAAAACATCTCAAAATATAGGATATAAACTCATTTAACCATGGCTTAATACTTAAAGGAATTCAGAGCATGAACAATCATGAATTCTGAGTAATAAGCATTAAGAAATTGGAAGAAAACATTTCAAAAGATAGGAAATAAACTCATTGAAATATATAAAAATAGTCTGCCCTGATCATATTTCCAACCCTTCATACATCGAATTACACACTACTTATAGGCATATAGCTTTTACATCCAATCTGCCAAGAGGCTAGATCATTAAACTATATTACTGACACCAAATCTAGCCACTAACTAGATATTTAAAACTAGAACTGACACCTTTCGAATTAGGAGTTAGAGTCCTACTATGACCCAAACACCTACTTATTACATTTTAATCTAAATATGATCCAAATATTCCTTGAAAGGAATCATGTATTTCACCCATACTGGCCACAAACAAAACATTAATACTCTGACTGTCTTCATGAAACTGCTCTGCCTACTGTTAAGGAACTGTCAGTTTGATGATATGGTAGCATAGTGAGCTGGTATCTTCGAACTGTATCCATAACAAAATATCTTCACTTAGCAATATTTTGATCTGATACCCTTTATCATTGCCCTGATACTCTTTATCATTCTTTATGGAGAACAAATTTTAAATAGTCATTTACCCATCACCTTCTTCCAAAAATTGACCTTGCTGTCAAAACAGAGTTTTGACCTACTTTCATAGCGAATTTTGTAGAAAAAATCAAAAAGGTCATATGAGATAATATTCTGCTATTCTTGACCATTGGAGGGTGTTAAGTGATCAAAAAAATTTAAATACAAGCCTCAAAGTTCCTCAACCCTGTCAGTTTAGGTGCCTTAAAACCAAAAATAAATTTTCAGAAATTCCACAGAAAAAATTGGGCTTCAAGCTTGGCATGCACTGCGGAATTGCCTAATTACTCAGAGACTTGAAAAAATTTAGGATCTGAGCTCTCAAAAGATCCATGAATATACCTGCATGTAAAGTATGATAATATAAGACAAAAAGGTCTATTATTCATTGTTACTTTCTTATTTACCAGCAGTTTCTTCATGAGAAACTTCAATAGTTTTTTCCATATCTCCTCTTTCCAAACCTTTCTTATCTAATTCTATATTCATCATCTCCATATTTACTTTCAACTCTTTTATTTGTCTCTGAAGACTTTTACTCTTTACCTGTAGCCATAAATTCCTCTGCCTTGTTTGTGTCATCATGATGCATAAAGGTTGTGATTTCTTCAATAATCTTTTGGCCTTTCCAATGGTTTTTTCAAAATGAGTAACCTAATCATTCACTTTCTTTTCCACCTCGTATATCATTTTTCTATTTTTCTTGTATCTTTACAGCTCTTTCTCTGTTTCAGAAAACTCTTCCCTAGCTGCCTTTAACTGTTCTTCAAGAAACTGTTTTTCAGTTTCCTCTATGATTTTTTCCTTTCCCTTTCTCTGTTTGACTATTTCTTCCTTATCTTTAAATTGTCCCTTTCAAAAATCTACCTCAAACTCCTTCTGAATCTTTATTTTAGATTGACCTTTCTTTTCTTTAGTCAGCTTTGTCTCAGTAGGAGATATAACTATGACTTCTTGCACTGCTTCCCTTTTTTATTTATCTTGCCTCTACTGCTTATTTCCAACTGTGATAGTGTCAGAAATTTGTGATCTAGTAAAAGGCTTTCTAGGTTTAAATAGAAAACATGAATCCTCTGATGAAAAAACTAATTTCTTGGCCATAAGCCCTTTCCCTTAAATCTTGGATCCTTCTACCTCAGTCGCTTTCACTACAGGGGTTTCTGCAATGTCTATAGCCTATAAGATGTCTTCAAGCCTGCCTTTACCTCCAATATTTTCCTTTGTGCTTCCTTTAGACCTTTTTGATGTAGGTTTAGTCTTGCTATTTATCACATGTTTTTTAGCATGCTTATTAGTTGGTTGATGTGGTGCCACCTCTTGGATAAAATTAGCTTCTACCTCCACGTCTTTACTTGTAGCTTTTAAACCTTCTTGTTGATTCTCTTCTACTTTCGTAGTAGTATTGAGCTCTTGCCTAGGAGAAAGAGTTTTGAGTTTAGAGGCTTTACTTGGGAATAAAACATCCATTTCATACCCATTCATAAACAAGAAAGATGCCCAGTGTCTGTCTAGTTTATTTAATTCTTCCAGTACTAGTAATTTCATCAATCCATGGTGAATGATGGAAGTTTTGCTTCTTTCAGGTCTACCTTGCACTTTATCTGCCATTTTTCCAAGGTTTCTAAAAAGGTAAAAAGGAATATCTATCAGCTTTTTTCCCATAAAATTAAGCAACAGCTTGAAGTGATACATGTAGATTTTACAAAATCTTCCTTGACAGGTAAAGTGTTTCTGTATGACTTCCAATAAATTAGAGTAGTTATCTTTAAGGCAAGTTCTGGGAATCCCTATAGTCATATTTATCCCTACATGTTCAGGCTTTAGATAATCATCACAACTCTTTAAATCAAACTTTGTAGCTTTAAACCATTCTTCTCCCATCCTAGGCATCCCTGTTGCTTGAGAAATGCTCTCAGACGAAACTGGCACATAAAAAAATCCAACCTTTGTAGATGTTCCTTTGAAATTGAGTAAAAAGTCTTGTGATACATGTTTCTAATGACCTTGCAACTTTTGACAGAACTGAATGCAGCCTCCTCTTGTAAGAATTTCTACGAAATTTGGATCTTCCATGATTAATCTTGGACTTGTAGGTTTGTACCTGAATAGTAGGCCTCCTTTATTTTCTTTCTTTGGTGTAGTGATTTCTTGTTTTTTTGCAGCGGTGGCCTTCTCTACATATTTACACCTGTTCAATAAAAGCCTCTAATGACAATGAGCTGTTATGGTAAAAGAGGACTGACATGACAGAGGGTTTCTAAGGGAAATGAAAATGACAGCAAGCTTCTTTGGTAGCATCTTACAAGAGTGGAAAATAAAGCATGAGGAATGAAGGATTGATTTTAAAAAATGAGATGAGATTTATTAAGAAAATGGTGGTTGATGCCAAAACATGCCTAAGACTTTCAATGATAACCCTATTCTGACAGCATGACCTCGAAACCCTCAAATTTTAACAACTCATCATTATGCAGAAAACCGTTATAGGATGACACGCTTTCGTAGTGCATTTAGCCTTACAGGTGTTATTTTCGCTACAAAATTACTAGGCGTTTCTGCAACAAAATCTGTTAATTTTGTACCAAAATTGCTGCGGACTGATAATTTTTTTGACATGTTGCCAGATTTGAGATATTAGGTTGATTTAAAGTACCTATTTCAGATTTTTTCCTTTCATATGACTTGATATCATTCCCTAACAACTTAAAAAATCATAGAAGCTTATACTAATCAAGAAATTTATCATTTCATGATGGTATGCTTCTAACCAATCTAAATACAAACTTCACACATTTCAAGTTATGATTTTGAAAATTTAGGGTGTGATAAAATAATGTCAAACGCCAAACAAAATATTTCGGTCAAGAGTCTGAAAGCGAGGATCTTGTCGATGATGCCTCGTGGTACTGGAAGATGATGTTTCTAAGTAAACTTCCTGGATGATGATTTGATGTCGATAGGAAGTTACTTTATTGAGAAATGGGAGTTACTGATTTCAGAGACAAAATGTGACTTGATATAGCAATTTTCAGGGATGACTGTCATGAGAATGAAGGTTTATGAGTATTACAGAAGATGAGTATTCAGTAGATGACTTATCTTGAACATATCGATGACACTGAGATGAGTTGGCAGCATTGACCCAAAACCAAAACTGAAGGTATGATGAGCCATAGGTATGAATGAACCATCGAGAATATTACCCAACCCAAACAGTCACAATGATGGAGTGAAGTGTCATGCTCAAGAGCGACCTGCTACAGTAAAAAAAAAATTCACTTTCCCAAATTTTCCCCGGTCATTTGTCGACCAATACTTCTTTATTTTTTAACAAGCTTGAGGAGGATAACATATTCTTGATCTATAATTCAACCCTTCGGGTGAATAATGTATCGCTATTTAATAATTTAATGAGTCTAGCAATGAATGAAACTTGATTCTTGCCATGATCGAAAAGCCCGTCGCTATTTTATGTTTTAATGAGCCTAATGAAAGTGAAAAATAGGTCTTTTTTCATATTTAGAGAGTTTGAAAAAGAGGAAAAAATAAAACTCCATAGGTAATTTTTCGTAAAGTTGTCGATCAGATCCGAGAAAGTGTAAAATAATATCTGAGAGAACCTGCTAGTCATGTTCGACTAAGGCATTCCTTTTTCGTGAATAATCTATCTTAGTCCAGAAAAGGGTCAAACTTATACCAAGTAGATATCAATTCATTAAATTTTACGAGCTCAAAAAGGCAAGTGCTCAAAAATATTTTCATATTATCAGAGTCTAAAAGAGCTAAAAGAAGACATGAGGGGTTCCATTTTCATTGTTATCAAAGATCGAAAAAGACATCAAACTGCTTCAAGTCCTCTTTCATTTTTATCAAAGCTCTAAAAATAAGGATAAAAGTATGCTTTGTGGTCAAATAATTCTTGAAATAAATGTGCACGACTAATCTGCTCATAATTTGAAAACCTATTCAGAACAACATCAAATGGATTAAAAATACATGTTTCATCATAAAAAATGAATAAAATTGTAGTCAGAGAAATAAATATGATTTTCAAATAATTAAATGACTAATTAAAAGATTTTTACTATTCATTTTTACCATTTGAAGGTTACCATTTTCATTTTGGAGCTCTAAACTTGCTTTTTCCCCTAAACTTCAGTTGTTGATTGCGATCGATTCTGTGGATGGGTTTCATCACTGTTTGATCCAAGTTGGTGCCATAGACCCCCTATTTCTTTCAATAGTCATTTCATTGCAAATTTTTAGGGATTTGGGCTCCTTAGGGTAAATTATTTTTCTAGAGAGAGTACCGCACCCTTAGGCATCGAAAACTGCATTGGAATGCACTCAAAATGAGGCCTAGGTGCATATGCAATGCACTTTCTATTGACCAAAATTGATTTGTGCATTGATATTTTTGTTGCAGTAATTCCAACAGCCATGTCTTCTCATAATAATGAGATGGAGAAAAATAACTTTGAAGAAATGTGTGACGAACAAAGAGAAACACATAGAACATATCAAAGAGAATATGCAAGAACACATCGACAAAGAAAGAAGCGAGAAATTAAAACTGCAGAACAACAAGAAGAGAGAAGAGCACGTCAAAGAGAATATCAAAAAAATTATCGACATAGAAAGAAATTAGAAATGAAAGTTGAAGAACATGAAGAACAAAGGATAAAGCATAATGAAAAGGCACAAGAATATATAAAAAGAAAGGCACAAGAAATTTTAACTGCAGAACAACAAGAAGAGAGAAGAGCACGCAAAAGAGAATATCAAAGAGAATATCGAAAAAGAAAGACACAACAAATAATAGAAGAAATTGCAGAACAAAGAGGAAATGGACAAGATAACCCAAACGAAATAACACCTGAAAAACATGAAGAACAGAGAAAATGGAAAAGTGAACAAAAAAGATCATATCGACAAAGAAAAAAATATCTGAACAACTCATACATGGTATAGGATGAAGAGGAAAATCCTATGAAAGAAACATGTTTAAAACATATTGATTCCCAACATCAACATGAAAGTTTTGTTGATATGAATATTTCACATCGAAAATTTCGTGATAGGATTGATCGATTGGCTGATGTTCAAATATTTCATGTGTGTGAAGAGTCGTATTCTAGAATTCAAGTACATACGACAAACATAGGTACAATGTGCATGAGATGTAAACAAGAAGGAAGTCATCATAGATTTTCAGCCGATAACCATATGAATCTAGGAGAACAACCTAATGTTCTTGTAGAGCTCAGACAAGTCGAAGAGATGTTGATAGGACGTGCAAGTCAAATTTTGTAGGTTATGCACTCAATAGGTGGACAATACAAATATAGAGGACACACCATTAGTTTTCCACAAGAGGTTAGCAATGTTGCCATGAAGTTACCTCGACATATTAAAGACTTGGATTTGATAATTGTTGTGTGGAAAAAAGGTGCAAATGGATCAAGTTATGATTTTATTGTCAGGAAATAAATTTTATTACATGCATTACACTATACGATTCATAATGATCCATATTATCATGGAGTTCAAGTTGATAATGATGCACTTCAAGAAATACCTGAAATTGCAATAAATGTATCACATATGATTAATGTTATTACTTTGCCAGAGAAAGATAGTGACACTAAATTTGCAATGTTGGAAGGGCTTCCAGGGATTGACAATGGATTAGATGGCTTAAATACAACTTCATTTGCATCAAAGCTTTCAAATGCTACACGAGAGATTGATATTATTCGACAGTGGGTAAACAACTCTGATGCAGTGGAACAACCTAATATAGAGGAAGTTCTTAGTTGGCCTGGAATTGGCTCATCTCCAATCAATGAGTATAACACTGTGGGATTATTTGATATGGAATATTCATCATTGTTCCCAAAAGATGAAGCATATTGGTTGCAAGCACATGAGAGACATGTCCATCTTCATGAGTATGCAAAGCATCTTCTTCGATATCGTGATAACAAGTTTGGAAGGCACCCACGGTTTAGATACTTTTTACTCAATATCATCATGAGACATCGTGCTCAAGCTTCGTTTGCAGTATTTGTGAAGAAAAATGTGACATATTTACCAACAACAATGGAGGAGTTACGAGAACATTTACAAAATATTCCAGATTCACGAATTGGAGAAAGATTGATGCGACTTGGCACTGTACTAAGAGGCACACGTGCATATTGGAATAAGTTTCGTGCTGAGCTATCGGACATGGATCAACAAATTGGGAGTCCTACAATATTCTTTACATTAAGTGCAGCAGATATGTAATGGCTAGATTTACATAAATTAATGCCAGGTACATGTTCTAGAGATCCAGGGGAAGCGAGGAAATGAAGACGTCAAAATGTAATTGATAATCCTCATATTGTAGCACATTATATGCACTTAAGACATACGATGTTTCGAGATGAAATTTTCAAACGTTATCATCAAGCTATAGATTATTGGTGTCGCTATGAGTGGCAACATCGTGGGTCTCCACATGTGCATGGATTTCTATGGATAAAAAATGCTCCTAACATGGACATGTTGAATTGGGATGATCCAGTGCAAGTTATATTTGCAAAAGAATATTTTGATGAATGTGTACATGCAATGAATCCACGTGATCGACATCAAAGAAATATTCAATTTAGACACAATATTGATGATCATCCTTGCTTAAGGGACACACAACAAACATTTCAGTCTGATCCTATGATTAATTATGAAGAAATTCTTAATTGTGTTGAGCGTCACATCACTTGCAATGAGAGATCATGCCTTCAAAAGAAGGCAGGAAGATTGTTATGTAGATATAAGGCACCATGGGATTTATGTGAAGAGTCCAAACTTTATGTCGATGAGAATGGAGAAAAAAAGTATGAACCGAGATGAAATGATGATAGATTGAATACACACAATCGTGAAACATTGATGATGTGGAGGGCTAATATTGATTGGCAACCAGTTATTTCAAAGCGTGTTGTCATTAATCACATAGAAAAATATGAAGCAAAATCTGAAAAAGGACAGAAAACATTCCATAATATGTTGATGCATGTTTCTTCTATTCAAAATCCAAATGAACCAGCAACATGTGCATAAAAGAGTTTGTTGTGTGAAACTATTATTGACAGGGATATATGTGCACAAGAGACATGTCATCTGCTTCTAGAACTCCCTCTTCCTGAATGTAGTCGTCGATTTGTGGTTCTAAATGTTGGTAGGAAAGTTTTAAAACAAGTACAAATTGAAACATATGATGCTGATAATGATAATTCTCTTATTGATGAATATACCAAGCGACTTGCCCATATTGAGCACCTTGTGTTGATAGATGTTACAAAATTATGGTCATATGATAAACGTCGACGTGGGGATAAATGGTTAGAATGGAAGAACGGAGCTATTGTACATGTGCTTCCTTGATTTAACTCAGTTCCTGATCGAGGAGATGACAAGTTTGTAGAATTTTGTTGCTCTGAGTTAGTATTGTACAAGGCCTTTCGTGATTTCCATAGAGATATAGGTCGAGGAGATGATGAGACAGTCAATAATTGGGAAAATTTTCAATATAATCCATGGCATATTGATCGCAATCCATTACCACCCGTTGATCAAGTAGAATCTGAAGGAGAAGAAGTTCAGAAACCACCTGCAGATTCTAGGGAGAATGAGTGGGAGATAATTTGTGGATTGTATGAGAAGAAATATATAAATTACAATGAATTTGAGATGCTGGGACGCATAGATCGTGATCGTGCACATAATTGCAACTACTTATGATAATCCAAGGCACTCTAGGTATAGGAAAGTCTTATTTGATCGGAGCTATTAAAAATGCCCTTGAAGCTGAGTCATTTCTAGAGAAGAGTCCATTACTTCTTTTAGCTCCTACATGGGTTGCAGCTTTCAACATATCTCCAAAAAGAATTTATTCTGTACTTCAAATTCCAATCAAAGACATTCACCTTTGAAAGGATCAAGTTTAATGACCCTACAACAAGATTTGAAGCATGTGAAGTATATCTTTATAGATGAAATGAGTTTCATTGGAAGAAATTTGTTGCAAAACATTGATAAGAGACTTCGACAAGCTTTCCCAGAAAATGAGAAGCTTATTCTTGGTGGGAGATCGATTATATTGGTCGGTGATTTGAGACAATTGCCTCCTACTCTAGATAAACCTATATATGCATGTGAAGGTATTGAAAAATAATTATGGAACTCATTCACAAGAATTGTGACCCTTGATACCGTGTTTCGACAAGATGGAAAAAGCAATCAACAAATATATTTTCGTCGTTTGTTAATGAAGGTAAGGGATTCAAAACAAACCATGGAAGACTGGAAAGCACTTATGAATCGTACAAATACATGCTTGGATCCTTCCACAAATGATTCCTTTGATAAGGAAATACATTTGTTTGCAACAAATGATGATGTAGAACATCATAATAAGCTTTGTTTAAGAAGGCTAAATTGTCCCATTGCTGCGAGTGTTGCTACAAAAGTAAAGGGAAATTCCATGCAAATAGATGAGGATGAAATGGAACTTGAATTAATCATTACAGTTGGAGTTCGAGTGATGCTTACATCAAATATATGGACTGATGCAAGACTCGTAAATGGTGCTCTTGGAATTGTAGAAAAAATTGTGTATAAACCTGGAAAATCACCCCCAGAACCACCCACATATGCTTTAGTAAGATTTGATAATTATATGGGAGTACCATGGGATGATTCATCCCCTCAAACAGTTCTTATTACACCTTTTGAAAGAGGTAGTAGAAAACAACTTCCTTTGAAACATGCTTGGGGCTTAACAATCCACAAATCACAAGGATTGACTTTGGAGAAAGCTACTATTAATATTGGGAAGAAAGAGAGACAGGGTATGATGTTTACTGCAATATCTCGAGTTAAAGATATGAATGGTATACGATTTCAAACTCCCTTTTCATATGATCGATATGCAAAGATGGAAAAAGTAGCAGGTGTGACTGCAAGAAAAGCAGAAGAAGAGAGATTGAGATCAATCACATTGTAAACTATTATTTTATTGACTATATTCTTATTATTTGAATTTTCGATCATTCAATATTCTAACATTGCATTTTCAATCATAATATATAATCTTATACATATTAAAATTTTTTAATATGAGGGCATTAGGTAACTAATAAAATTTTAAAATTAAAATGACGAGAAAAATATCAGACATATTTAGCATATATAAAATTATTATATTTATATTATCTGTATTTACATATTATTGATAAAATTAATCAAATGTTCGATAGATTTTCCTTGGCCACACACGACTGAAACCAGCCTAGATCCATCTTAAATCTGGATCTATTAAGTGCCGAGAGGGAATCAAATCTCTTGAGTTTTGCACTCAAAAAAAGAGATTTGCAGTTCGAGAGATTTGATCCCTCTCGACGCTTAATAGATCCATAGTTAAGATGGATCTAGGCTGGTAATTATTGATAATTGTGCTAGAAAACACATGTTGTACTAAAATTTTTAATATTTTGACTAAGTTAAATTACATAAAAATATAAATAAAATAAAATAAAATAAAAAATTAATGTAATTTAATATAAATATTTTAATTTTATAAAAAAAAAAATAAACCATGGTACTGACTCATGGTATTGAGAAACAATGGTATTGACCCATGATATTTATGTAAAATGTAGTCTATTTAAAGACCAAGAAATGAATAATTAAAAATAGAAACTAAGTAAATTTTATGATTTAAAGCAGCATTGCTATTGATATATTGGCAGACCAATTAGCACAGGTCACTGAAAAGGGCCATCCCTGAAAAGTGTTGCAGGGATATGCTATGGAGGACTATGACAAGTCAGCTTCCAGTACTGCAAAGTATGCAAAATCTGAAAATTAGCAATCCATCTTCTTGAGATCCTTGTGTTTTAGTCAACATCGTGCCCGATATATTGGAGAAGATATTTTTTCCAAGTTATTTTTTATTTAGTTTAGAACATTCTCTTGCTAGAAAGGAAGGGGGTGATTTAGAATCCTTACCCAAACCAACATTGTTGGAACAACCAGTTTTGTAGCATCAAAGTATGGAAAGCATGGGGCTATGTTGTTGGAACCACCTTTTCTATGGCATCAATGTATGGAAACCATGGGGTGATGAAGAGCCTAACTCTTCCCCAAATTAAAGCCCATCATTTAATACTTTCTCAAGTCTTCTTCACTATCAAATTTAACTATAAAAGAAAAATTGGAAATCTATTTTTATAATATTTATAGTAATAGGATTAAATTAAAATAATTTATTATGACCTTGGATATTTAGTGATTTTTTACGAAAACCTAGCATAACTTAGTTGTCAAACCAATGATGTCATCACTTATTGTTATTTGCCAATGTAGATTTACTCATCATTGCTATTGGAGCAAAACCACCCTACCAAAATTACCTTTTGTGATTGGTTAGGGGGCAAGGTTTCACTCTTGCAAGATGTTTTTGGATCTTGAGTCGTTAGCTTGTTTCCTTACTTCCTTTAAAATAGGCTCTTACACAAGTACTTACACTTTTAGATCAACTTCATACAATAATACATTTTTAGTTAATAAATTGAATTTTCAAAATTAAATATATTTAATTTATATTAATATAAAAATTAGTTTAAAAACCAATATTAATAAAGATATTTGAAAATAAGTGAAATTTATAAAAAAATATCTTCTTTAACTTAATGAAAGAAAATTTCAATTAAAGATCTCATAATAATAAAGCTATTTGGAAATAATCTTTGCTTAGTCATACCATGACTTTTCTTTGTGTCAATGAAAGCATGTATACTAATAGCCTTTCCCAATATACCATAGGATAATTATAAATAGTGTTTATTCCAATATATTATTAAAAATTAAAAAATTTGTATTAATAAGTGAATATAAAAGGTTTTCACATGGAGTCATCATTTTAATAGATTATACTCATTATGTCAATAAGAGTCTTTAGAGAGTGAAGGGTTTTTCTTAAATTATATGTCAATAGGATTCTACAAGATGTCATTGGTTGCCCACACTATAATATCCATTAAAAATAATTGTCCACAGAATTAATGAAATAAGTCAATATATTATTTTTATTTAGCAATATAATACATAATTTTAATTCTAGTTGTTTGGTCAATAATTTGTTTTCATTCAAGTTTACAATTAAAATTTTTATTATATTATATATTATTTTTCCATTAGGTATATATATTTTAATAATTATTAAAATTTAATAATAAATCTACACTAATTAAATATTGAAATGATAATTTTTTTTAATTATGCTTTTATTTTGAATATAATTTTCAGTGATATAAAGTAAGGTTAAATTAAAATTATTATTTTGTATGAGTATTTATATTCTGATTATAAATTTTGAGTATATAATAAATATAAATTAATATACATTTATTTATATTTATTGAATATTTGTATTTGTAATTTATATAGTAAGTGGTCATATTTGGGGATTATATAGAATTTTGATGAGAATATTTCATCATTTTAATGATAATTTTGATTGAAAAAATGAGTTTAAGTTGGAAAAGTATGTTTGTGAATATCTCATTCTGAATTTCAACTTCTAGGAAAAACAATTTTACAAACTCAACAATTCAAAACTACAATTTTACAAATTTTTAATGGAATTAGAAAAAAATTGAGCAGAAAATCAGGGTAAAAAAAGCAAGAAACTAGTTTCTTTAGACTATATTGCAACTCAGATCTCCCACTTACCTTCTTTATAGAAACCACTTTTTTAAAATGTGTTATCAGTTATTCATGTTAAATAGTTTTTATTTTCTATACATGTACCAACCAAAAATAACAGAAAACCACAAATGTAACATATCTCTAAAACATCATCTAGTCCTGTTTATTGCTTTTGCTCCCTTACATAATTTAATCTAAAGTTGTACAAGACTGAATACTTGAACTTGCTGCAACGGAGAGGAACATTTTCATGAATTATACTTCTATATATATATTCTCAATTAATGTGTTCATATGCATGCTAAACTTAAGTGATTTGAGTTCATATCCATACTTATGTTTACTCGTGATTAATTATTTTAGAAGTTTAATACATAATCTAATTTTGTTCGTTGTTATTTGGTTCTATTTTATTTTACAACACAGGTTGGATGCTTGCTGCTCATGTATGGTGAGTGTATTATGCATTAAGAATCCTATAACTGGCATTTATAGGACACTTCCTTTCATTAATGGAAGATGGAGCTCCAAACTGAAATGCATGGCAAGGTAGGGAAGAGATAATTTTAAGGTTTTGGTTGGGATACCACTTAATACTCACAGTGAGCATGAGGAGGATCGTGATAGTGATCGTGAGGGAGTTAGTATTGTGAAAATAGTGATATATGATTCTGCAATAGATTCATGGCGAGAGTTGATGAATTGTTGTTTACATCCCCTTCAAAATATTAGAGTAGTTGATACTCATGGAATTTATTACAGAGGTGCCATGTATTGGCTATTAGAGGCTACTCAGAATCTAATCGTTTTCTGGGTTAGGAACGAAAGATGGGAAATACTTGAAATGCAGAAACCACAATGTGCTCATCCATTGGGCTTGGTGGTTTGCAAGGAACAAGTGTTAATGGCTGGAGAAAAGGACAAAGTGATAATTATTTGGTTATTTGCAAGGAACAAGTGTTAATGGCTGGAGAGCTGGAGAAAAGGACAAAGTGATAATTATTTGGAAGTTAACCAATCAAAACTCGCTTGATCAATCTCATAAAAAGAAAGGTGAATGGATGGAGATTTCTAGATCTACTGAGGAAATATTCAACCAGATTCAATACGGTGAAATGGCAATACATAGTGCATGTATCCCCAGCGGTGGTGATATTGTGTGTTTTGAAAATTTGTTCAACAAGACCTCGGTGACATTTAATGTGAACACTAGCTCCTGGGGTAGGTCTAATGACATTCATGTCATTTAGGTATATGTGTTTACAACAGATACATTTTGTAATGCTCTTTTTTATGAGGTTGTTTCTTTAGAATTTTGTAATGCAATTTTTTTTATGAAATTGTTTTTTAGAAAATTGACACTCGATATTTTAAATGTTAAAGCTCCAATAAAATTAAAATTTATCTTGATACCTGAAAAGGCAGGAAAATAAATTTGAGATGTGTAATCACATAGTGGTAAAATTATAAAAAAAATGTAGAAAAACATATTATATAAAATCTTACAAATGAATAGGTATACTTTTTCATGAGTTATGTTTGTATAAATTGTAAATAAATATGTATATTTCTCCATGAGTTATTTTTATATAAATTTTAAATAGGAATGTATATGGTTTTAAATTTATTTATTTTTTTATAAATTTAAATATTTATTTAAATAATTATTTTTTATTGTGTATTTGAATATATTATAAATGGAATTTTTTATTAAATTATGGAATTAAGTAGAATTATGTTTATTTATTTAGCTAGTGAAGAGGAAATGGAAGGATAGCCATGATTTTTTAGGTTCTAAAACTATACAAGGAGAGAAATAGCTTATTTTAAATGTAAGTGGAACCCTTTTACATTACAAATAGTAGGTCTATTCAAGTATTTACCAAACAACTTTTATTTTTTTAGATGTGGTAAAATCATTAAAAATTTAAGTTAACACATCTTATAATAATTGAAATTTTAAATTGCATACATTTGACATATTGCAAATAAATATAAATAAAAATACATTTAATCTAACACATCTTATAATAACTTAAATTTTAAAGTGTATACATTAAATATATTGCAAAGAAATATAAATAGAAATATAGCAAATTTGTGAAGGAACTTAGAAAACAACTAACTCAGACGAAGTAACAAAAAAAACCTAAAATCATAATGTACAAAGAGCAATAAAAATACTAGTGGGAACAACTTATTAAATAATTTGATAGATGAATGTAATAACCCAATTTAGAGGGCTAATATTTGATTAGGCTCTTAAAAATTGAGTGGGAGAATCCTAGAACTATGAAGAATATTGGAAGTCATGCGATAAGTTCAATTATGTTCTTGGCATTTAGGTAAATGATTTTACAACCTCATATTCAATTTGAAATGTATTCTTATAGGATGCATTCTTATAAGATTTAACTTTATACCTCAATAAATAAATAAATTCGATAAATAAATTTCTTATTATAGTTCTAGGGGGTGATCAAATTTAGTAGATTTATATGGGTCATTCACTCAATAAATTCTTGAATAAATTCTTTTTTAATTTATGGAATTAGTGATAAAGTTTCATAGTTTTATATAGGAAATTAACAAATGATCTTCCTTTTAGAGAATTTTATATAAGAAATTTCTTATATAAGATTGTTAATTTTTTTTTTTTTGAAATGTGTTCTGATAGTAACTTAAAAAAAACTAAAATCATAATGTACAAAGAGCAATAAAAATGCTAGTAGGGACAATTTATTAAATTATTTGATAGATGAATGTAATAACCCAATTTAGAGAGCTAATAATTGATTAGGCTCTTAAAAATTGAGTGGGAGAATCCTAGGACTATGAAGAATATAGGAAGTCATGGGATAGGTTCAATTAAGTTCTTAGCATTTAGGTAGGAGAGTTTACAACCTCATATTCAATTTGAAATGTGTTCTTATACGATGAATTCTTATAATATTTAACTTTAGACATCAATAAATCAATAAATTCAATAAATAAATAAAGTCAATAAATTAGTTTCTTATTATAGTTCTCGGGGGTGATCAAATTTAGTAGATTTATATGGGTCATTCACTCAATAAATTCTTGAATAAATTCTTTTTTAATTTATGGAATTAGTGATAAAGTTTCATAGTTTTATATAGGAAATTAACACATGATCATCCTTTTGAAAAAAATAATGAGAAATATAGGAGGACATATTGTTTGCAATATTACAAGTGAGTATGCCCACTTCTCCATGGAGCTTTCCAGAAAATTTTAGATAAAACTTCAAAATCAAAAGTATTAATTTATGTTTCATACTAGTAATTTAATGTATCAAGATATTTTAGTTAATAAAAAATTAGTTAAAATTTTAAAACTAAATATATGAATTTTATATAAAAAGGAACTTGATGTGAGACGTGATGATGTGGAATTAGTGGAATTTGGATGTATGACACAAAAAAAAGAAGGAGAAGTGCATGAATCACCTTGTTGCAAGAGCCATGAAAGAAAAGAAGGATAGAGGTGGAAGGTTGACTTTGCTTCTTAGACATGCAGTTGAGATTTCTACTAGATATCACCACGAGGATGATGTTGTGGAGAGGGGAGGCCTAATTTCTTCTCCTAATGCAGGACAAGGAAAGAATTATGTAGGTAGAGACCCAGTTGGAATTGTGGAATATTGACGATATTCTATAAGCATATATTATTTTCAATTGACAAGGGAGAAGCTTGGAAATATTGGATGTACTCACGAGGAGATTGATGATGTACATTATTACTTGAGGACTCGAATTCAATATGATACTTGGGTAGATGAGAGCTAGGGAGGAAACTTCCCAGCCCGTGCTTTATAGTATACCTTTCGAGGTAAAAAATATCATGATCCTGAACCAAGTCTTGGAAACTCGAGAAAAGCTGTTTAAAACCTTTAAAATATCACCTGTGCGCTTTTTGTGACTGCACATGCGATGATACTTCTTCTATTAGCCGTGGTGATCGCTGCTCTATTCGCCACCAAAAACTGCGCACCCACATAAAAAGGAAGTAAACACGAAAATATTACTTCTATAAGCCTATTTGGTTGAATATTCTCCCAACTTGAAGCCTCTAGAGTCGCGTCAATTCGAGATATATCCCTCTACTCATGGAGCTTATCCCTTGGCTAAAAGTCCATTCATTTGAGGTGTTATCACCCATTAAATTGTTATACATTTCTTGATAGGGTCATATAGGTCACTCACCAAATGGATAAGGTCTCCTAAGCCATTTCATTGTGGTATAGGAAAAAAATTGCATTTTTAAGCCTATACTACGTTTTGACATCACCTTCATTTATGACATTTAATGTCAAATGAGTCCCATACGATGTTAGTTGTCATTCCCCATGAATTCAAACTCAAAAGGATGAATCTACCAATTTTTCAAATTTTCGTAGCATCTTACACAGGAAAACAACAGAAAATGCTACGAAAACACCTAATAATTTTGTAGCGAATATGGGGATTTCTCTATTTTTTGACTTTTGAGTAGTCAACTTCAAGGGAAAATTCTAGGCAAATAGAGAAGTATTTTAAGAAATTGAGAGAGGTTATTGTCAATAACATATCAGATAACATTAATGTCTTTTACTTTTCTCAAAAGTGCTACAAATTAGGAGATACATGGATATCTTTCAGACCTATTTTTCAGAAAATAGAATTTTACTGCTTTATACATGTTTTTGAAATGCAGATTCTTGATAGCTGAAGATGGTATCTAAAAAAAAAAGAGAGTTTTCTTCTTAAAAACATATTGATATACAAAAACCTCCTCCAGTTTTGAAAAATCTATCAAGGACTCGGAAATATGAGTTCATTTCTAAACCCAAATTCTGCATTTTTTAGGAAATTTTGTAGCGTGCTTCAGGCTTGAAGCTGGAAAAACGCTACAAAAATTCTTGTAGGTGATTTTTTGCTTTAAAATCCAGTTTTGGCATGTTTTATGGTGGGAGATCGATGTTTTCAAGGTATCATGACATAATGAAGGTGTTGGAACAACAAAGAAGTAAAGAAGATTGATGGAAAAGCCATTTTTCCCATGCTACTAAAACTCTCGACGAAACCGCCTAATGACACTCTGTTTTTACAGAAAGGAGCTTTGGGTTGTATTTTTTTATCTTGAAAGTGTTTTAAAAGGTCATATAGCCACATGTAAAGGTCAAATATAGTCAAAGGAATTTTTCTTTTCCAAGTTTGGTCTTCGACAAAGTTATCCAACTCATCAGTTCATCATGGAGGCATTATCATGTGTGATGGCAGTAGCTCCTTAAAAGTAGGAAGAAATGTTTCATGAAGCCCTATTGACATTTTTTAAAGGCTCATGGTTGAAGATATTCAAGTTGATTGGAAAAAGTGTTTAAAACAGAGGCGCTACGAAAAGTTGCTACTAAACTACGCTACGAAAATTTCTGTACATGATTGTTTTAGTAGTCAACTTAAAGTTTGATTTTAGACCAAATGAAAATGTATTTTGGAAATATGAGAGAGTTTTTTATTCGACACGGGGCCGTCTACAAAAACCTCTCTCATTTTTTGCAAATCCATCAAGGTTTGGAAATTGTATACTCATCGTGGAAGCCTGTTTTTTAGAATTTTCATTGACCAGATTTGTCAAAAAATTGTAAAATTTGACTTAGAGGAGATCCAGCTCAACAACCACGTGGCATAATGACACATCAGCACTCTAGTACACTCGGAAAATTAGTTGGTTGAAGCTGATAAGGGTTAGTAAATTGATTTTTTGAACTATTAATGAAAGAAGAGTCCTTTTTGTATTCAAACTCTGCAAAACAGATATATCCCTAGGAATTCTCCAAGTAATGGAATCATTTTTGAAATAGATCTTTGAGGTGGGAATTCGAAGCTAGAAAGGTGGAAAAACATTTGTAGGAGTCCTCACTCTATAAATTAGATAGTTTTAGAGTTAGAAAGGGTTGGAAGATGTTACTTGTGACTACTACTATTGTAAATTGTTCTGATCAGTAATAGATAGTTGCTGTGGGATTTCTCTTTCACCTGAGATTCATTTGATGTTTTTATGAAGCTTGTCTTATGTATTTTGCTACTTTATTTCAATATATTAGTGTTTGAATACTCAGAATTTGTGCTTCTCATGCTCTGACTTCCTTTAAGCATTAAACTATTGTATATCTTCCTCAATATCCTGCTTTCAATATCTTAATGTTCATTACTCAGAATTCATGTTTCTCATGCTCTTATTTCCTTTGAACATTTATCTATTGAGTAAATTTTTCGTGTTTTGTCCTTTCATTTAAATATCTACATGTCTCAACTTCCATAAGGAGAGCCATTGTTATTGACTTCCCTAGCACTGACTCCATAAGCCCAATGGTAGTAAACCTTCTACATTTTCCACCTGCAATAATATACAATCAAGTCATTATCATAGAGTTAGCCATATAATACAGTTTTCATTACAAACCATTTCATAGGTTGAGAGATCCCTCTCATAGTGATGAGGCTAATCTTCAGTCAAAAGTTGTTTTGAAATAGTTACTCCAATTTGACCATTGCAGTAGCCCAACGAGACTCAATTTGGTGATAACGGGAGGATCTCATCCCTTTCTTCATGGATCTGAAACTTCCTTAACCACTCTGTAAATTGAGCTGAAGTTTTAGGTTTGAGGGTACAGGTAGATACTCATTTGAGTAGGTACTCGTAGTGGTGAGTTCATAGTAGATTTGTAATTAGAAAGTTCTGGTTGTACATTGAAGATCACACGTTTATGCACAAGACTTCATGTTGGTAATTCTAGAGAGACAGGATTGTCAAACCAAAGAAAATGATTGCGTAGACACATGGGAGAGATCTGTACAATATCAAGGCTCATGTTGTAAGTTATCTATTTTTTATTTCTGATAATACTTATGGATCTCTTTTTCTCTTTTTCTTGTTTCTAAATTCATTGAAATGACGTCAATACTTAGACTTCTTGAACAATAAGTTGAACTAGTATTTATGATTATTATATACTCTAGGTGCTTTGATCCTTTGCATTTTTTGTGATTGCAGGTTCATCTTAGCATTAAAGGATTGCTTTGGAGTGAAAGGTGAAATGCTACATCAAATGTCTCGATTGAAAGGTAGGAGCATAACCTCCTCAATTCTAAGTTATAATAATCTAAAATGAAAATAGTTTAGAGAAAGGGGCATTCAAATGATTGTTTGTTTGGGGTACTAGGGAGATCAATGTTGTCCGCAAGAGGGATTAATCCACAAAACAAATTGGTGAATCCACTCAGGAAGAAAAGTTTAGTTTTCTTTTGTTCTATTTGGTTTGACATTCTAGATTTCGTAGTTTAAATTTTCTAAGTGTGGTTGGGTATATGAAATCCTAGATTATCTGAGTTAGAAAGCATTAAATTTATTTCTTCTAAATTTTCTCTTCCCTGCGTGGTTTTCTATGCAAAACATAGCGGCAACCTGCACAAATTTCCAGTATAGTTCAGTGTGCATGTGCATTGGTTTGCACTGAGAAGTTGCGCACCCACTGGGAAATTTTGCAAAAATGAATATTTTCTCTTCCAAAGTGACATAACTAAAATTTTAAAGTTTAACCTGATGTATACAAGCTATCAGAGTCTTTCTATTAAATCCTCCTTAACAACTTACAATCTTGTTTTATAAATCATCATTTTTACATAATTAGGTTAGGGTTTGCCCTGGTTTGCTATTGCTATTTTTGGAAGATAGACTCATTTGGCAAATATCACTGGTTTTCTATTATTGTCTTCTTGGGCCACCAATATTATTACCAGCCTTACCTCTTTGAGTATTTTTTTCTTACTTGATTACAAAAAGGGAAAGCTTCTAGATCACTGAAGTGTGATTTGTCTCAAACTAGTCTTTCATGATTTCATTTCTGCTAGTTCAAGTGGAAACAATTTTGGTTTGCTTACAACTAAGTGAAATCATTAAAAGACACTCATAGGTATCTTAGTTAGGATTGATAATTATAAATTTTATTTTCTTTGATTTTTTCTATACTTTTTAGGGTTTTTAGAAGTTTCTTTCTTTTGAAAATTGTTTGTTCACCAAAATTGTAGCTTTTTGGCTTTATAATCAACGAAATGTTTCATCACAAAAGAGATATTGGTCATGCTTGGAAATGAAATTTTTTTCTTGATGAAAAATAAATCTTATTTGAAGTTTTAGGAAGCTTGTACTTTTTGAGTTCAAAAGTCCTTCAACTTTACCTTAAATGGAAATTCATCGAAATAAAGAGTTGCATTACAAAGAATATACATGTTTGATAAGGATCCTGGATGTGATAGGTTTATCATAGGCATTATGGCAAGGGGTGACTGAAAAATAATGATGGAGATTCTGTGGCCCAAGGTCGAAGTATAAAAAGCAGCTTCGCGACAGTCATAACTATTTATGATGGGGAAATCTCAGGGGTCGGTAGGATGTCTAGGGTGGGTATATATTGGTTATGAATGTCATGGTTTCTTATGTGTGAGGGTGTGATACTCCAACCAAGGGTGACCAGGGACTACTACCATGGGAGAAAAAATGGATGGGTGAATGGGGGACATAGGGCACCGTTTGCGGTCTTTGTACACTTACCAAAAGAATGAATTAATAAGGTTTGGATTATACAAAACATAGAGGCGGGTGCCCCAAAAAATGAAAGTGTTCACTCACTGATGATATGCAGAAGGTGTTTTGCTAACGCAGAATTATGAATTACGGATAAAACATGCTCCCTAAATGTGGTGATATGTATTTAGAACAAAAAATAAAATAATTTTTAGATACTTTCTCTAAGATTAAATAGATAAATAGAAATATAGAGGAACTTACTTGTGATCCAAGCATTTCCTATTCTCCTTCTTTCGCTCTTGTTGTAGCTTCCAATCCAACTTTGATCGACAGACTAGTTCCTGCAAGTATAAACACTAAACAACAAAGAGATTGCAATATAAATATGCCTATTTATCTTAATTAGTTAAACTGATTAAACATGAAACATATATATTAGTTAAAAATCCATCATATGAAAAGTAGAAACATAAACAGATACATATATGGGAAAATGAGCAGCAATCTTTATTAATGGATAGAAGGGGGAGGTTACAACCAGCTGTCGATTTGATGTCACTAACTCCAGCATCATCTCAACATCATCACAATAAACATCTCACCAGCAGCATATCACTCCTATCACTCTCTAAATTGAGAATCCAACAACGTTTATTTACTAAATTTCTTCCTTCCCTAACAGTAGAATCTGTGCTCAATTTATAGGGAAACTGATGGTAGTTTCTCAATCAGTCACTTTATAATAATAGGAAACACATTTTTCCAAGCTCATAGGTGTTAGACGGACACATGGATTCAAATTTTGACAGATATCGACTCTTCTAGAAGGCACTGGCCATGTGGAGATTCCGGAACAATGAGAATTTTGCTCCCATTTGACCAATGCACTCTTGAATGTCGGGAAGTGCTTGATAGAGCACCCTTGAATGGAGATAGTTGCATATGCAAAGAAATTAGTCCTTTGAGAGGCTGCGTTGGGGAGATCATAAGTGATATAACATATACTTCAAACCTTGGAAACCTTGCAATGGAAGTCATGGATGGTTTTTTCTTGTCTTAGGGCATGTAGCAACTGAAATTATAGGGGATGATAGACCCTATTTCATTGGTCCTAGGGATGATGTCTACATTTACTAGGTCATTGGGAATGATGCCCAAATTTAACTATAACAGCTGCCCCCTAAAGCATGAAGTAAGAATAATAACAATATTTTTTCAATGAGATGGTCTACGATGTGATGGGTTGGCACTGAAGAGGAGTGGCGACCCACATCGATATTACAATACATTACATCATGATATATCCTCTTGATCACAAATATTTGAGGGAAGGCATTCCCATGCTCAGCACATAAACTATCTAATAACATGTACATTGTGCAGAAAGTTGTTTACATTGGAATGTTGCCCGATATAGAAATGCCTATAGATATAGGCCCATGTTTGGATGACGATCTGTATGTAAGGTCACCGTACAAATGATGTGTACAAAATTCCTGAAATTGTAGCCCAGATGGCTGAAACTAGATCTCGTGTCTTCTTATCTCGTTCACTCAATTGTTTGGGTACAAGTCTAGCCATGCGAATATCTGATTTGTAGTTGAACATGGTAATACATCATTTGATTACCGGCCAATCATGTGAGCTGTTAAAAAATGCGAGAGAACAACCATTAAAGTTAATGGATTTCAAGGCACTGCAGTACATTTCGTAAGGCATGAATACATGATTTAATGTGTTATCACCAAAATCATACCTAATTGGCTACTGATCAGACAACTTCAGTGTAACTATTCCAAACCACTTCTAACTGAAGCTTAGCCTCTTCAGTCTAAGAGGGCTCTCTCAAGGGGGTTTATGATAGTGGTTAATGATAAAAATAGATGGGTAACTCTATGATTTATGTATTATTTGTATATGTTTGTAGGTTGAAAAGATGAAGGCTTGCTACCATTGGGTTAAGGATTCAGTGACAGGGATAAAGATGACAAAGGATTTCCTTGTGGAAGTTGAGGCTTGTTTATATTTCATGGAAATAATAACACATTCAGGAAAATCCCAATAACTTGAGGTTCAAAAGAAGTCAGAGCATGTGACACATGAATTCCGAGTAATGAGACATCAAGGTATGGAAAGTAAAATACTCAATTCACCATAGCTTAATACTTAAGGCAAGCGAGAGCATGAACAATCATGAATTCTGAGTAATAAGCATTAAGACATTGGAAGAAAACATCTCGAAAGATAGGATAGAAACTCATTTAACCATGGATTAATACTTAAAGGAATTCAGAGCATGAACAATCATGAATTCTGAGTAATAAGCATTAAGACATTGGAAGAAAACATTTCAAAAGATAGGACATAAACTCATTGAAATATAATAAGAATCTCAGGTGAAGAAAAGTTGTATTGTTATTGTATATATCAGAAAATTCAAAGATTTACAATAAAATAGTCTGCCCTGATCATATTTCCAACCCTTCTTACATCGAAGTAATCACTACTTATAGGCATCTAGCCTTTACATCCAATCTGCCAAGTGGCTAGATCATTAAACTCTATTACTAACACCAAATCTAACCACTAACTAGATATTTAAAACTAGAACTGACACCTTTCGAATTAGGAGTTAGAGTCCTACTATGACTCAAACACCTACTTATTACATTTTAATATAAATATGATCCAAATATTCCTTGAAAGGAATCATGTCTTTCACCCATACTGGCCACAAAAAAAAACATTAATACTCTGACTGTCTTCATGAAACTTCTCTGCCTACTGTTAAGGAACTGTCAGTTTGATGATATGGTAGCATAATGAGCTGGTATCTTCGAACTGTATCCATAACAAAATATCTTTGGTTAGAAATATTTTTATCTGATACCCTTTATCATTGCCCTAATACTCTTTATCATTCCTTATGGAGAACAGATTTTAAATAGTCATTTACCCATCACCTTCTTCCAAAAATTGACCTTGCTGTCAAAAGAGAGTTTTGAGCTACTTTCATAGCGAATTTCGTAGTAAAAATAAAAAAGGTCATTTGAGATAATATTCTGCTATTCTTTACCATTGGAGGGTGTTAAGTGATAAAAAAAATCTAAATACAAGCCTCAAAGTTCCTCAACCCTGTCAGTTTAGGTGCCTTAAAACCAAAAAGAAATTTTCAGAAATTCCACAGCAAAAACTAGGCTTCAATCCTGGCATGCACTGCAGAATTGCCTAATTACTCAAAGACTTGACAAAATTTAGGATCTGAGCTCTTAAAAGATCCATGAATATACTTGCATGTAAAATTTGATAATATAAGACAAAAAAGTCTATTATTCATTGTTACCTTCTTATTTACCAGTAGTTTCTTCATGAGCAACTTCAATAGTTTTTTGCATACCTCCTCTTTCCAAACCTTTCTTCTCTAATTCTGTCTTCATCATCTCCATATTTAATTTCAACTCTTTGACTTGTCTCTGAAGACTTTTACTCTCTGCCTATAGCCATAAATTCCTCTGCCTTGTGTGTGTCATCATCATGCGTAAAGGTTGTGATTTCTTCAACAATTTTTTGGCCTTTCCAATGGTTTTTTCAAAATGAGTAACCTAATCATTCACTTTCTTTTCCACCTCATATATCATTTTTCTATATTTCTTGTATCTTTCCATCTCTTTCTCTGTTTCAGAAAAATCTTCCCTAGCTGATTTTAATAGTTCTTCAAGAAACTCTTTTTCAGTTTGCTCTATGATTTTTTCCTTTCCCGTTCTCTGTCTGACTGTTTCTTCCTTATATTTAAACTATCCCTTTCGAAAATCTGCCTCAGACTCCTTCTGAATATTTCTTTTTGATTTACCTTTCTTTTCTTTAGTAACCTCTGTCTCAATAGGAGATATAACTATGACTTCTTGCACTGCTTCCCTTTTTTCTTTATCTTGCCTCTACACCTTATTTCCAATTGTGATGGTCTCAGAAATTTGTGATCTAGTAAAAGGATTTCTATGTTTAAATAGAAAACCTGAATCCTCTAATGAAAAATCTAATTTCTTGGCCATAAGCCCCTCCCCTTTAATCTTGGATCCTTCTACCTCAGTTGCTTTCACTACAGGGGTTTCTGCAATGTCTATAGCCTATAAGATGTCTTCAAGCCTGCCTTTACCTCCAATAGTTTCATTTGTGCTTCCTTTAGACCTTTTTGATGTAGGTTTAGTCTTTCTATTTATGACATGTTTTTTAGCATGCTTATTAGTTGGTTGATGTGGTGCCGCCTCTTGGATAAAATTAGCTTCTACCTCCACGTCTTTACCTGTAGCTTTTAAACCTTCTTGTTGACTCTCTTCTACTTTTGTAGTAGTATTCAGCTCTTGCCTAGGAGAAAGAGTTTTGAGTTTAGAGGCTTTCCTTGGGGATAAAACATCCATTTCATACCCATTCATAAACAAGAAATATGCCCAGTTTCTGTCTAGTTTATTTAATTCTTCCAGTACTAGTAATTTCATCAATCCATGGTGAAATATGGAAGTTTCACTTCTTTCAGGTCTACCTTGGACTTTATCTGCCATTTTTCCAAGTCTTCTGAAAAGGTAAAAAGGAATATCTATTAGCTTTTTTCCCATAAAATTAAGCAACAGCTTGAAGTGATACATGTAGATTTTACAAAATCTTCCTTCACAGGTAAAGTATTTATGTATGACTATCAATAAATTAGAGTAGTTATCTTTAAGGCAAGTTCTGGGAATCCCTATAGTCATATTTATCCCTACATGTTCAGGCTTTAGATAATCATCACAACTCTTTAAATCAAACTTTGTAGCTCTAAACCATTCTTCTCCCATCCTAGGGATCCATGTTGCTTGAGAAATGCTCTCAGACGAAACTAGCACATAAAGAAACCCAACCTTTGTAGATGTCCCTTTGAAATTGAGTACAAAGTCTTGTGATACATGTTTCTAATGACCTGGCAACTTTTGACAGAACTGAATACAACCTTCTATTGTAAGAATTTCTACGAAATTTGGATCTTCCATGATTAATCTTTGACTTGTAGGTTTGTACCTGAATAGTAGACCTCCTTTATTTTCTTTCTTTGGTGTAGGAATTTCTTCTTTTTTTGCAGCAGTGGCCTTCTCTAGATATTTACACCTATTCAGTAAAAGCCTTTAATGACAATGAGCTGCTATGGTAAAAGAGGACTGACATGACATAGGGTTTCTAAGGGAAATGAAAATGACAGCAAGCTTATTTGGTAGCATCTTACAATAGTGGAAAATAAAGTGTGAGGAATGAAGGATTGATTTTAAAAAATGAGATGAGATTTATTAAGAGAATGGTGGTTGATGCCAAAACATGCCTAAGAATTTCAATGATAACCCTATTCTGACAGCATGACCTCGAAACCCTCAAAGTTTAACAACTCATCATTATGCAGAAAACCGTTATAGGATGACACACTTTCGTAGTGCATTTAGCCTTACAAGTGTTAGTTTCGCTACAAAATTACTAGGTGTTTCCGTAACAAAATCTATTAATTTTGTACCAAAATCACTGCGGACTGAGAATTTTTTTGACATGTGGCCAAATTTGAGATATTAGGTTGATTTAAAGTACCTATTTCAGATTTTTTCCTTTGATATGACTTGAGATCATTTCATGATGGTATGCTTCTAACAAATCTAATACAAACTTGACACATTTCAAGTTATGATTTTGAAAATTTAGGGTGTGATAACATAATGTCAAACGCCAAACAAAATATTTCGGTCAAAAGTCCGAAAGCGAGGATCTTGTCGATGCTGCCTCATGGTACTGGAAGATGATGTTTCTAAGTAAACTTCCTGGACGATGATTTGACGTCGATAAGAAGTTACTTTATTGCGAAATGGGAGTTACTGATTTCAGAGACAAAATGTGACTTGATATAGCAATTTTCAGGGATGACTGTCATGAGAATGAAGGTTTATGAGTATTACTAAAGATGAGTATTCACTAGATGACTTCTCTTGAACATATCGATGACACTGAGATGAGTTGGCAGCATTGACCCAAAACCAAACTGAAGGTATGATGATCCATAGTTATGAATGAACTGTCGAGAATATTACCCAACCCAAACAGTCATGATGATGGAGTGAAGTGTCATGCTCAAGAGCGACCTGCTACAGTAAAAAAAAAATTCACTTTCCCAAATTTTCCCCGGTCATTTGTCGACCAATACCTCTTTATTTTTTAACAAGCTTGAGGAGGATAACATATTCTTGATCTATAATTCAACCCTTCGGGTGAATAATGTATCGCTATTTAATAATTTAATGAGTCTAGCGATGAATAAAACTTGATTCTTGCCATGATCAAAAAACCCGTCACTATTTTATGTTTTAATGAGCCTAATGACAGTGAAAAACAAGTCCTTTTTCATATTTAGAGAGTTTGAAAAAAGGAAAAAATAAAACTCCATAGGTAACTTTTTGTAAAGTTGTCGATCAGATCCGAGAAAGTGTAAAATAATATCTGAGAGAACCTCCTAGTCATGCTTGACTAAGGCATTCCTTTTTCGTGAATAATCTGTCTTAGTCTAGAAAAGGGTCAAACTTATACCAAGTAGATATCAATTCATTAACTTTTACGAGCTCAAAAAGACAAGTACTCAAAAATATTTTCATATTATCAGAGTCTAAAAGAGCTAAAAGAAGACATGAGGGGTTCCATTTTCGTTGTTATCAAAGATCGAAAAAGAGATAAAAGTGCTTCAAGTCCTCTTTCATTTTTATCAAAGCACTAAAAATAAGGATTAAAGTATCCTTTGTGGTCAAATCATTCTTGAAATAAATGTGTACGACTAATCTTCTCATAATTTGCAAACCTATTCAGAACAACATCAAATGGATTAAAAATACATGTTTCATGATAAAAAATGAATAAAATTGTAGTAACAGAAATAAATATGATTTTCAAATAATTAAATGACTAATTAAAAGATTTTTACTATTCAATTTTACCATTTGAAGGTTACCATTTTCATTTTAGAGCTCTAAACCTGTTTTTGCCCCCGAACTTCAGCTGTTGATTGCGATCGATTCTGTGGATGGGTTTCATCTTCGTTTGATCCAAGTTGGTGCCATAGACCACCTATTTCTTTCAATAGTCATTTCATTGCAAATTTTTAGGGATTTGGGCCCCTTAGGGTAAATTACTTGTCTAGAGAGAGTAACGCACCCAAACAGCCATGTCTTCTCATAATAATGAGATGGAGGAAAATAACTTTGAAGAAATGTGTGACGAACAAAGAGAAGATCAAAGAAAGGATAAAAGTGAAGAACAAAGAGAAACAAATAGAACATATCAAAGAGAATATGTAAGAACATATCGACAAAGAAAGGAGCAAGAAATGAAAACTGCAGAACAACAATAAGAGAGAAGAGCACGTGAAAGAGAATATCAAAAAAATTATCGACATAGAAATAAATTAGAAATGAAAGTTGGAGAACATGAAGAACAAAGGATAAAGCATAATGAAAAAGCATGAGAATATCGAAAAATAAAGGCACAAGAAATTTCAACTGCGGAACAACAAGAAGAGAGAAAAGCACGCAAAATAGAATATCAAAGAGAATATCGAAAAAGAAAGATACAACAAATAATATAAGAAAATGCAGAACAAAGAGGAAATGGACAAGATAACCCAAAGGAAATAACACCTAAAAAACATGAAGAACAGAGAAAATGGAAAAGTGAAAAAAAAGACCATATCGATAAAGAAAACAATATCTGAACAACTCATACATGGTATAGGAAGAAGAGGAAAATCCTATGAAAGACACATGTTTAAAACATATTGATTCCCAACATCAACATGAAATTTTTGTTGATATGAATATTTCACATCGAAAATTTCGTGATAGGATTGATCGATTGGCTGATGTTCAAATATGTCATGTGTGTGAAGAGTCGTATTCTAAAATTCAAGTACATACGACAAACATAGGTACAATGTGCATGATATGTAAACGAGAAGGAAGTCATCATAGATTTTCAACCGATAACCATATGAATCTAGGAGAACAACCTAATGTTCTTGCAGAGCTCAGACAAGTTGAAGAGATGTTGATAGCATGTGCAAGTCCAATTTTGCAGGTTATGCACTCAATAGGTGGACAATAAAAATATAGAGGAAACATCATTAGTTTTCCACAAGAGGTTAGCAATCTTGCCATGAATTTACCTCGACATATTAAAGACTTGGATTTGACAATTTTTGTGTGGAAAAAAGGTGCAAAGGGATCAAGTTATGATTTTACTGTCAGGAAATAAATTCTATTACATGCATTACACTATAAGATTCATAACGATCCATATTATTGTGGATTTCAAGTTGATAATGATGCACTTCAAGATATACCTGAAATTGCAACAGATGTATCACATATGATTAATGCTATTACTTTGCCAGAGAAAGATAGTGACACTAAATTTTCAATGTTGGAAGGGGTTCCACGGATTGACGATGCATTAGATGGCTCACATACAACTTAAGGTGGATCCACCTTAACTCTAGATGGATCACAATGAAGTTGGTTTATTTTTCAGTGTAAGCACACACAATTATTAACAATGTACATTAATATGATGATTTCTAATCCTATTTTACTTCTTACACTAGATGCATTGATATAAGTGTAGATGTTGGTTTCAAATCCTATTTTATTACTTGCACTAGATCCATTGATTTCAATATAGATGTTGATTTCTAATATTATTTGATTACCTGCATTATATGCATTGATCTTAGTGTAGATGTTGTTTTGTAAACTTATTTGATTGTTTGCATTAGGTGCATTGATTTCGGTGTAGACGTTGATTTCTAATTTGATGTACATTGATGGTACATTAATTTTAAAGTGGTTGGGTTATGATTGTGCATTGATTTCAGTGTAAGCACACAAAATTATTAACAATTTACATAAATATTTGTGTTATAGTAAATCAACCTATTAATATTGAAGAGCAAGAGAGACAATGTATGATGTTTAGTACAATAGTTCAAGCTAAATATTTAAATGGTTTATTATTTCAATTGTCCTTTTCATATAATCGATATGAAAAGATGACAAAACTAACAAGGGTGAGAATAGGAATAGAAAAAGAAAATAATTTGAGATTGATCACAATGAAGACTATTTGTAATTGACTACATTCTTACTATTTTCATTTTCTATCATTCAACACTATTACATTGTCACTTTGCATTCAAAAAATTATTTCATCATTAAATTTATTAACAATATTTATCATCTCAAAAAAATGAGGTAACTAAGAAAATTTTAAAATTAAAATGACCAGATAAATATCACACATATATAGCATATATAAAATTATTCTATTTATAGTATCTGTATTTACATACTATTGATAAAATTAATCATATTTTCGATAGATTTTCCTTGGCCGCACACGACTAAAACCAGCCTAGATCCATCTTAACTATGGATCTATCAAGCGCCGAGAGGGATCAAATCTCTCGAGGTGCAAACCTTTCTTCAAGTTTTGCACTCAAAAAAATAGGTTTGCACCTCTAGAGATTTGATCTCTCTTGGCGCTTGATTGATCCAGAGTTAAGATGGATCTAGGCTGGATCCCTCTTAAGTCTAGATCAATCAAGCGCTGAGAGGGATCAAATCTCTAGCTGAGGATAGATCACAATGAAGTTGGTTTATTTTTCTTAGGTACAATGTGCATGAGATGTAAACGAGAAGGAATTCATCATAGATTTTCAGCTGATAACCATATGAATATAGGAGAAAAACCTAATGTTCTTTTAGAGCTTACACAAGTCAAAGAGATGTTGATAGCACGTGCAACTCCAATTTTGTAGGTTATGCACTCAATAGGTGGACAATACAAATATAGAGGACACACCATTAGTATTCCACAAGAGGTTAGCAATCTTGCCATGAAGTTACCTCGACATATTAAATACTTGGATTTGATAATTGTTGTGCGGAAAAAATGTGCAAAGGGATCAAGTTATGATTTTACTGTCAGGAAATAAATTGTATTACGTGAATTACACTATAACATTCATAATGATCCATATTATCGTGGAGTTCAAGTTGATAATGATGAACTTCAAGAAATACCTGAAATTGCAACAGATGTATCACATATGATTAATGTTATTACTTTGCCAGAGAAAGATAGTGACACTAAATTTGTAAGGTTGGAAGGGGTTCCAAGGATTGACGATGCTTTAGATGGCTTACATACAACTTCATTTGCATCAAAGCTTCCAAATGCTACACGAGAGATTGATATTATTCGACAATGGGTAAACAACCCTAATGTAGAGGAACAACCTAATACAGAGAAAGTGCTTAGTTGGCCTCGAATTGGCTCATCTCCAATCAATGAGTATAACACTATGGGATTATTAGATATGGAATTTCCGTCATTGTTCCCAAAAGGTGAAGCAGATTGGTTGCAAGCACGTGAGAGACATGTCCATCTTCATGAGTATGCAAAGCATCTTCTTCGATATTGTGATAACAGGTTTGGAAGGCACCCACGATTTAGATACTTTTTACTCAATATCATCATGAGACATCGTGCTCAAGCTTTGTCTATAGTATTTGTGAAGAAAAATATGACATATTTACCAACAACAATGGAGTTACGAGAACATTTACAAAATATTCCAGATTCACGAATTGGAGAAAGATTGATGCAACTTGGCACTGTACTAAGAGGCACACATGCATATTGGAATAAGTGTTGTGCTGAGCTATCAAACATGGATCAACAAATTGGGAGTCCTACAATATTCTTTACATTAAGTGTGGCCGATATGCAATGGCCAGATTTACATAAATTAATGCTAGGTACATGTCCTAGAGATCCAGGGGAAGTAAGGAAATGGAGACGTCAAAATGTAATTGATAATCCTCATATTATAGGACATTATATGCACTTAAGACATACAATGTTTCAAGATGAAATTTTCAAACATTATCATCAAGCTACAGATTATTGGTGTCGCTATGAGTGGCAACATTGTGGGTCTCCACATGTGCATGGATTTCTAAGGATAAAAAATGATCCTAACATGGACATGTTGAATTGGGATGATCTAGTGCAAGTTAGATTTGCAAAAGAATATTTTGATGAATTTGTACATGCAATGAATCTACGTGATTGACATCAAATAAATATTCAAGTTAGACACAATATTGATGATCATCCTTGCTTAAAAGACACAAGACAAATATTTCAGTCTGATCCTATGATTAATTATGAAGAAATTCTTAATTGTGTTGAGCGTCACATCACTTGCAATGAGAGATCATGCCTTCGAAAGAAGGCAAGAAGATTTGTATGTAGATATAAGGCACCATGGGATTTATGTGAAGATTCCAAACTTTATGTCGATGAGAATGGAGAAAAAAAAGTATGAACCAAGACGAAATGATGATAGATTGAATACACACAATCGTGAAACATTGAAGATGTGGAGGGATAATATTGATTGGCAACCAATTATTTCAAAGCGCATTGTCATTAATTACATAGCAAAACATGCAGCAAAATCTGAAAAAGGATTAGAAACATTCCATAATATGTTGATGTGTGTTTCTTCTATTCAAAATCCAAATGAACCAGCAACATCTGCATATAAGAGTTTGTTGTGTGAAACTATTATTGACAGGGATATATGTGCACAAGAGACATGTCATTTGCTTCTAGAACTCCCTCTTTCTGAATGTAATCGTCGATTTGTGGTTCTGAATGTTGGTAGGAAATTTTTCAAACAAGTACAAATTGAAACATATGATGCCGATAATGATAATTCCCTTATTGATGCATATACCAAGCGACCTGCCCATATTGAGCACCTTGCGTTGATAGATGTTGCAAAATCATGGTCATATGATAAACGTCGACGTGGAGAGAAATGGTTAGAACGGAAGAATGGAGCTATTGTATGTGTGCTTCCTCGATTTAACTCAGTTCTTGATCGAGGAGATGACAAGTTTGTAGAATTTTGTTGGTCTGAGTTAGTATTGTACAAGGCCTTTCGTGATTTCCATAGAGACATAGGTCGAGGAGATGATGAGATAGTCAATAATTGGGAAAATTTTCAATATAATCCATGGCATATTGATCGCAATCCATTACCACCCGTTGATCAAGTAGAATCTGAAGGAGAAGAAGTTCAGAAACCACGTGCAGATTCTAGGGAGAATTGGTGGGAGATAATTTGTGGATTGTATGAGGAGAAATATATAAATTACAATGAATTTGAGATGCTGGGACGCATAGATCGTGATCGTGCACATAATTGCAACACACATTTTGTTGATGAAGTGACTTCCAATCATGCTATTCATTTCATATCGGAAAAGCGAAAGTTGAATTTAATCTGTGCTAACAAACATGCAAAGTCTTATTCCATTGAAAGTTTGGAGGTTAATCAAAGAATATCATTTGATATTGTCCTTGAACATAATAGATTAGGGGTTGATCAACTACTTATGATAATCCAAGGCACTGCAGGTACAAGAAATTCTTATTTTATCGGAGCTATTAAAAATGCCCTTGAAGCCGAGTCATTTCCAAAGAAGAGTCCAGTACATCTTTTAGCTCCTACAGGGGTTGCAGCTTTCAACATATCTGCAAGAAGAATTCATTCTGTAGTTCAAATTCCAATCAAAGACATGTCACCTTTGAAAGGATCAAGTTTAATGACCCTACAACAAGATTTGAAGCATGTGAAGTATATCTTGATAGACGAAATGAGTTTCATTGCAAGAAATTTGTTGCAAAACATTGATAAGAGACTTCGACAAGCTTTCCCAGAAAATGAGAAGCTTATTTTTGGTGGGAGATCGATTATATTGGTCGATGATTTGAGATAATTGCCTCCTGCTCTAGATAAACCTATATATGCATGTGAAGGTATTACAAAAGAATTATGGAACTCATTCACAACAATTGTGACCCTTGATACAGTGTTTCGACAAGATGGAAAAAGCAATCAACAAATATATTTTCGTCATTTGTTAATGAAGGTAAGGGATTCAAAATCAACTATGGAAGACTAGAAAGCACTTATGACTCGTAAAAATGCATGCTTGGATCCTTCCACAAATGAGTACTTTGATAAGGAAATACATTTGTTTGCAACAAATGATGATGTAGAACATCATAATAAGCTTTGTTTAAGAAGGCTAAATTGTCCCATTGCAGCCAGTGTTGCTACAAAAGTAAAAGGAAATTCCAGGCAAATAGATGAGGCTAAAATGGAACTTGAATTAATCATTGCAATTGGAGCTTGAGTGATGCTTACATCAAACATATGGACTGATGCAGGACTTGTAAATGGTGCTCTTGGAATTGTAGAAAAAATTGTGTATAAACGTGGAAAATCACCCCAAGAACCACCCACATATGTTTTAGTAAGATTTGATAATTATATGGGAGTACCATGGGATGATTCATCCCCTCAAACAGTTCCTATTACACCTATTGAAAGAGGTAGTAGAAAACAACTTCCTTTGAAACTTGCTTGGGGCTTAACAATCCATAAATCACAAGGATTGACTTTGGAGAAAGCTACTATTAATATTGGGAAGAAAGAGAGACAGGGTATGATGTTTACTGCAATATCTTGAGTTAAAGATATGAATGGTATACAATTTCAAACTCCCTTTTCATATGATCGATATGTAAAGATGGAAAAAGTAGCAGGTGTGACTGCAAGAAAAGTAGAAGAAGAGAGATTGAGATCAATCACATTATAAACTATTTTTGGATTGACTATATTCTTATTATTTCAATTTTCGATCATTCAATATTCTAACATTGCATTTTCAATCATAATATATAGTCTTATACATATTAAAATTTTTTAATATGAGCGCATTAGGTAACTAATAAAATTTTAAAATTAAAATGACCAGAAAAATATTAGACATATTTAGCATATATAAAATTATTATATTTATATTATCTGTATTTACATATTATTGATAAAATTAATCAAATGTTCGATAGATTTTCCTGGCCGCACATGAATGAAACCAGCCTACATCCATCATAACTCTGGATCTATTAAGGGCCGAGAGGGATCAAATCTCTCGAGGTGCAAACCTCTCCTCAATTTTTTCACTCAAAAAAAGAGGTCTGCACCTCGAGAGATTTGATCCCTCTCGACACTTAATAGATCCATAGTTAAGATGGATCTAGGCTGGTAATTATTGATAATTGTGCTAGAAAGCACACTTTGTACTAAAAATTTTAATATTTTGACTAAGTCAAATTACATAAAAATATAAATAAAATAAAAAATTAATGTAATTTAATATAAATATTTTAATTTTATAAAAAAAAATAAACCATGGTATTGACTCATGGTATTCAGAAACAATGGTATTGACCAATGGTATTTATGTAAAATGTAGTCTTATTTAAAGACCAAGAAATGAATAATTAAAAATAAAAACTACGTAAATTTTATGATTTAAAGCAGCATTGCTATTGATATATCGGCAGACCAATTAGCACAGGTTAGGGAAAAGACTCATTAACGCAGGCCATCCCTGAAAAGTGTTGCAGGGATATGCTATGGAGGACTATGACGAGTCGACTTCCAGTACTACAAAGTCTGCAAAATCTGCGATTAGCAATCCATCGTCTTCAGATCCTTGTGTTTTAATCAACATCGTGCCCGATATATTGGAGAACATATTTCTAAGAGTGCCTGTGCAGCAATATCTCCAGATCCGGAGGACATGCAAAGCACTGAAAGAGTTTCTCGACGAGAGCAAGTTCCTTGGTCGGTATATCGAAGAGCATGTTGTGGAACGCGGAGAAATGATTGTTCAGGTGAAGTTAGGGTGGAGGAACCGCTTAGCGCGTTACAGGAACATATGCAGTGGTCGGGTATCGTGGGTGTTGGGCTTCAAGCTCGGCACCTGCTACTATCGATGCTATAATATCAGAAAATTCGAGTTGAGAGGAAATGCCGAGACGCCCGTTCCCTGCCACGAGGGATTGTTTTGCCCGCGGATTGAATGCGGCATTTGGCACAAGTGGGTCGATGGTGGCTTGGTGCGTACATTTCTGCGAGATAGGGCACCCGAATTCGAGAACAATACCGAAAGCCCTAGCTGTAGCCGTCGCATAGCTCGTCGACCCTGCAGTGTGTGTTCGAGTACAAGGTGAAGTGCATCTACAGTTCTGTTTTAATTTGCTTAGTTTACGTTTTGAAGTATTCACTTTATCTAAGTTTTGATTTTTAAGTACATCTACAGTTTTGTTTTAATTTGCTTAGTTTATGTTTTGGAGTGTTAGCTTTATATAAGTTTTGTCTTTTATTTTTCTTTCAAAGTGTTAGTTTCAAGTTTAGGGTTTATTTAGTCTTTTTTAAGTTAATATTTTTTTATTCATCTATTATCATTTAGATTATTAATTTTGCATATATAAAATTTAATGTGTATTTAAGAGAACTGCCCAAATCCCGGAAGAAGATTTTTATTCATAGCGGCAGGGGTTTATAACCTAAGTGAAAACCTGAGAAAAATAATACATATATACATTAAAAGTTAAGTAGTTGTTTGACTGTTTTTACCTGCTTTTCTTTTTGTGCCCTTTCCGCCATTGTTTTGAGTTTGGAGCAACTGGAACTAATGTGAATCTGCTAGGCTTCCCAAAGTTTTAGAATAGATTTTTTTATTTGAGTCTCAACTTTTTGAAATATAAACTCTTTTTATATTCTTTTTATTTTTTTGATAGTGTTATTTTTGTATTGATGTGGTGCATTGTTCTCTTGTATTTAGATGTTATTTTACTCATGGAATGTGATGATTCAGTTTTGGGTGTGTGTTTTTCTTTTTCTTGTTTTGGATGGGAGGATCTTTTATGATTTATTTTCCTTGGTGAGTGCTGGCTATGAGAGGTCTACAATCTTTTTTTTATTTGTGTGTTATTCATTTGTTTTGGGGATCATTTTTGCCTGTGTAGATGTATTTTACAAATTTTTTGTTTGGTATTTGAAAGTAGTATTTTCATAATTTAATAAGGTCTTTTGAGAGATTTTTATGTTTTATTTGATGTGATTAGATAAGCCTTTGTTGAGATCTATTTCTACACAAATTTTATCCAAAGTAAATAGCTCTTTCTTTGTTATTTCAAGATCTCTTTCTTTATTATTTCAAGATTAGTATTTTTTCATTTTCCAAAGTTATTTTTTATTTAGCTTAGAACCTTATGGTGCTAGAAAGTAAGGGGGTGATTTAGAAGCTCTACCCAAACCAACATTGTTGAAACAGCCATTTTGATTTACCATCTTTTTGATTTGTGTGTCATCTCCTTTTTCTTTATTCCAATATATTATTAAAAATTAAAAAATTTGTATTAATAAGTGAATATAAAAGGTTTTCACATGGAGTCATCATTTTAATAGATTATACTCATTATGCCAATAAGAGTCTTTAGAGAGTGAATGGTTTTTCTTAAATTATATGTGAATAGGATTCTACAAGATGTCATTAGTTGCCCACACTATAATATCCATTAAAAATAATTGTCCACAAAATTAATGAAATAGGTCAATATATTATTTTTATTTAAATAAGTCAATATATTATTTTTATTCAGCAATATAATACAGAATTTTAATTCTAGTTGTTTGGTCAATAATTTGTTTTCATTCAAGTTTACAATTAAAAAATTTATTATATTATATATTATTTTTCCATTAGGTATATATATTTTAATAATGATTAAAATTTAATAATAAATCTACACTAATTAAATAATGAAATGATAACTTTTTTTAATTATGCCTTTATTTTGAATATAATTAGGTTAAATTAAAATTATTATTTTGTATGAGTATTTATATTTTGATTATAAATTTTGAGTATATAATAAATATAAATTAATGTACATTTATTTATATTTATTGAATATTTGTATTTGTAATTTATATAGTAAGTGGTCATATTTGAGGATTATATAAAATTTTGATGAGAATATTTCATCATTTCAATGATAATTTTGATTGAAAAAATGAGTTTAAGTTGGAAAAGTATGTTCGTGAATATCTCATTCTGAATTTCAACTTCTAGGAAAGACAATTTTACAAACTCAATAATTCAAAACCACAATTTTACAAATTTTTAATGGAATTGGAAAAAAATTGAGCAGAAAATCAGGCTAAAAAAAGCCAAAAACTATTTCTTTAGACTATATTGCAACTCAGATCTCCCACATACCCTCTTTATAGAAACCACTTTTTTAAAATGTGTTATCAGATATTCATGCTAAATAGTTTTTCTATACATGTACCAACCAAAAATAATAGAAAACCACAAATGTAACATATCTCTAGAACATCATCTAGTCTTGTTTATTGCTTTTGCTCCCTTACATAATTTAATCTAAAATTGTACAAGACTGAATACTTGAACTTGCTGCAAAGGAGAGGAACATTTTCACCGATTATACTTCTATATATATTCTACTCAATCAATGTATTCATATACTTGCTAAACTACAGTGATTTAGAAACATATCCATGCCTATTTCCTAGTGATTAGTTATTTTTGAAGTTTAGGACATAATCTAATTTTGTTCGTTGTTATTTTGTTCTATTTTATTTTACAACGTAGGTTGGATGCTTGCTGCTCATGTATGGTGAGTGTATTACGCATTAAGAATCCTATAACTGGCATTTATAGGACACTTCCTTTCATTAATGGAAGATGGAGCTCCAAACTGAAATGCATGGCAAGGTACGGACGAGATAATTTTAAGGTTTTGGTTGGGATGCCACTTAATACTCACGGTGAGCATGAGGAGGATCGTGATCGTGAGGGAGTTAGTTTTGTGAAAACAGTGATATATGATTCTGCAATAGATTCATGGAGAGAGTTGATAAATTGTTGTTTACATCCCCTTCAAAATATTAGAGTAGTTGATACTCATGGAATCTATTACAGAGGTGCCATGTATTGGCTATTAGAGGCTACTCAAAATCTAATCGTTTTCTGGGTTAGAAACGAAAGATGGGAAATACTTGAAATGCAGAAACCACAATGTGCTCATCCATTGGGCTTGGTGGTTTGCAAGGAACAAGTGTTAATGGCTGGAGAAAAGGATTGTTGGACAGTGCGCAACAAATTGAATAAACACAACAACAGCAAACTTAATCATGCACACAAAGACAAAGGTTTACCGTGGTTCACCCAACCATTCTGGGCTACGTCCACACAACAGGGCATTGGCAATCTTTATTATTCAAACAGGAGATTACAAACTCTCACACCCACTCCAAAACAAACATATGGATACCTGTTATATAGCAGGAGAATATAACAGCCTCATAAATCCTCTCAACTCAAATTTAGGATGCATTAACTCCCTCCCAACAAACTGGAGCTAATCTAGGAACTAATTCCTAATTTTTGTCACCTAATGAGATTTTTGCCAATTTTACTCAAAACAGAAAAATCTCAACAATCTCCACCTTGACAACAATTAGCATGATGCCCTGTTCTTTATTATTTTATCTTTTCTGCAAGCCAAGAGAAGCCAAACACCAACGCAGCTTCTCCAACAAAACTGGTTTCGTGAACATGTCTGCACAATTCTCCTTTGTATGCACCTTTTCAAGAGAGACTCCCCTTTCAGTGATAACCTGTCTTAAAAAATGATACTTAATTGGAATATGCTTTGATTTACTATGATAGGCCGGATTCTTAGCCAAATGTATTGCACTTTGACTATCACAAAGTAACCTGATGTTGTCCTGTAACCTACCAAACTCACCAAGCAAACCTTTCAACCAAACCGCCTCTTTGCAAGCATGCGAAGCAGCAATGTATTCTGCTTCAGTAGTGGATAAAGCAACAATGTTATGTAGCTTTGACATCCAGCTAATAGCTCCACCTGCAAGAGTAAAGACGTACCCTGAAGTTGACCTTCTCTTATCCAAATCACCTGCAAAATCGGAATCAACATATCCGCAAACAAATTCACTACTCTTATTGTAAGTGATACAATAACTACTTGTGCCTCTCAAATATCGAAGCACCCATTTCACTGTTGACCAATGTTCTTTACCCGGATTTTCCATGTACCTACTCACAACCCCAACTGCATGTGAAATATCTGGTCGAGTACAAACCATCGCATACATTAAACACCCTACTACATTGGCATATGGAATTCGAGACATATAATCCTTTTCTTCATCTGTATTAGGACATAAACCCGAAGAAAGCTTGAAATGGGAAGCGAAAGGGACTGACACAGGCTTCACATTATTCATACCAAAACTCAAAAGTATCTTCTCAACATACTTCTGTTGTGATAGCCACATCTTACCATTACTCCTGTCTCTGAAAATCTACATGCCCAAAATCTGTCTTGCTGCTCCTAGATCTTTCATATCGAATGTCCTTGCCATCTGAGTCTTCAACCTGTTGATTTCATCAATGCTTTTGCTTGCTAAAAGCATATCGTCAACATACAACACTAAGATAATGAACATGCCATTTTTCAATTGCTTGAAATACACACCATGATCATATTCACTTCTAACATATTTCTGACTCAACATGAAAGAATCAAACTTCTTATACCACTGCCGAGGCGACTGCTTCAGGCCATATAATGACTTCTTGAGCCTGCAGACAAATTTCTTATTGCGATGCTGAACAAACCCCTCCGGTTGTTCCATATAAATTTCCTCATCTAGATCTCCGTGTAGAAAAGCAGTCTTAACATCTAGTTGTTGTAACTCTAAATCAAACAAAGCAACTAAAGCTAACACAATTCTAATTGAAACAATTTTAACCACTGGTGAAAAAATATCATGAAAGTCAATACCGGCTTTCTGAGAAAACCCTTTTGCAACCAGTCGCGCTTTGTACCTGTCTTCTGTATCATTCACACCCCATTTCAGCTTGTAAACCCATTTACACCCCACAGTTTTCCTGTCTTTCGGAAGCTCAACCAGATCCCATGTGCCATTCTTACCTAAGGCCATCATTTCTTCTTTCATGGCTGCTTTCCACTTGTCACTATTCGAACCTTCTATTGCTTCCTGATAGCACAGAGGTTCATCATCGTTAGCGGTCAAAGCAACTGAAGTAACATAATCATCATACCTTCTCGGTGGCCGTTTGATTCTTGTCGACCTCCTTAAGGCTGTTTCTGGTGCTTCCTCGATTGGTTGTCTACCACTTGTAGGAACTTCTTGCCGATCAGTATCTGAGACCTGTTCATGATCTAAACCTGAACCCTGTTCATGTTCTGAAACCTGTTCATGACTAGTATCTGAACTATGGTCATCATGACTATCATTAGAAGAGCTTTCAAACTGAATGTGCTGAAAATCAGATACATCATCCTGTTTCAATCTACTATCTACATCTAACTGTACAAGAGAGGATTCATTAAACTTTACATCTCTGTTGATGATGATTTTGCGGGTAGTAGGATCCCACAATCTATATTCCTTTGTTCCAACACCATACCCAACAAAGATATACCTTTTAGACTTTGGATCTAACTTAGTTCGCTGATGTTTAGGCACTAGAGCATATGCATCACAACCAAACACTCTGAGTTTAGAATAATCACAAGGGTGTCCTTTCCATACCTCTTGCGGAATTTTGCAGTCTATGGCTGTCGATGGAGATCGATTTATCACATAACAAGCTGTAGCCACCGCTTCTGTCCACAACTCCTTCTGCAAACCAGCGTTACTCAGCATACTCCTTGCTCTCTCTAGAAGAGTCCTGTTCATGCGTTCAGCAACTCCATTTTGCTGAGGAGTATAAACCGTGGTCTTATGTCTCTCGATCCCTGCATCCTTGCAATAGCTGTCAAACTCTTTGGAAGTAAACTCACCACCATTGTCAATTCTTAAACACTTTATTGTTCTACCAGTGCTGTTTTCTACCAATGCTCTAAACTGCTTGAAAACTGAAAAAACATCAGACTTTCTTTTCAATATGTAGACCCACACCTTCCTAGAAAAGTCATCAATAAATGATACAAAATATGACGAACCACCATATGAAGTAGTAGGCGCTGGACCCCAAACATCTGAATGAATATAATCAAGTATCCCTTTACTAGTATGTTTACATGTTTTAAATTTTTGTTTACTTTGTTTGCCAAACAGACAATGCTTACAGAAATCTAACTTTCCAGACTTTAGATTAGGAAGTAACTTGCGATCAGCCAAAATCTTTAACCCTCTTTCGCTCATATGGCCCAACCTTTGATGCCATAGGCGAATGGAACTACTGTCATGTTCAGACACTGTAGACACATGATCTGACCCTATTCTTCCTTCTAATTGAAATAGATATCCTACTTTCTTAGCTTTCATTACTAGTAAAATACCTTTATAGATTTTCATAACTCCACCTTGAATTACAGTTTTATATCCATTTGTGTCAAGTGCACCCAGTGAAATTAGATTTTTTCTTAAGTCTGGAACATGTCTCACATCTGTTAACAATTTAGTTGTGCCATCAAACATTTGCAGTTGTATACTTCCTATCCCAACAATATTAGATGTGACATCATTACCCATGTACACGACTCCATCATTAATTGATCTATATGTCTTAAACCATTCTCTATGAATACACATGTGGTTTGATGCACCGGAATCTAACAACCAATGTTGACCATGATTTGACATATTAACAGACAACACTTCGTCGCTCATACCTGAACCAGATGCCGAACCTGTATCTGTCGCATTTGCCTCCTTCTTCTCTGTCGAAGAGTCTCCTTTCTTCTCTGTTTTCTGTCTTTTCTAGCAGTCTTTCTTCAAGTGCCCCGATTTTCCACAAAACCAACACTTCACTTTGCTCTTCTTCCCTTTCGACTTTGAACGTGAATTGCTGCGCTTACCAGAGCGTCTTTCTCTAGAACGACCTCTAGCCATCATTGCCTCTGATGTAGAGGTGTCAGCATTTGACTTCTTCCTCGTCTCCTCAGACAACATGGCTCCAACCACATCGTCAAACTCAAGGACAGCTGCATTACTGAAGCTTATGGAAGTAACAAAGTGATCCCACGATTCAGGCAATGTACACAATAAAGTTATTGCCTTATCCTCTGAATCAAATTTTACATCTAGACTTTGTAATTGTACCAATAGAGTATTGAAAACATTCAGATGGTCAGTAACCGAGGTACCTTCCTTCATCCGCAAACTGTATAGCTGCCGCTTCAGGAGAATCCGATTTGTCAAGGATTTCGTCATGTAGAGCTTTTCAAGTTTGATCCACAAGCCTGCGGCGGTCTTCTCTGACACAATGTTGAACAGAACGTCATCCGCCAGACACAACCGAATTGCGCTCAGAGCTCTGTCATCCAACTCATCCCATTCATCCTCCGTCATGGAAGAAGGCCTTTTGCTCCTCCCCAACAGCGCTTTTGCCACGCCTTTTTGAACCAGGAGATCATGCATCTTTAGCTTCCAGATCTCGAAATTGTTTTTGCCATTGAACTTCTCAATTTAAAACTGGGCATTTTGAGTTTTCACCATCTTGTTTCAGCAAAAAACACAGTAATCTCCAGAACCAATTTTTCAAATAAAGAATGCCCTTTTAATTAAAAAATGCCTTTAAAAAAAAATTGCCCTTGCCTTCCTTTAAGTGCCTTTCCTTTAAGGGCCTCTCACTGCCTTTAAAAAAAAAAAAACCTTCACCTTTCTTTCATACCATATCCAAATGGTATTCAACAAAAAAAAAATTTACAAATCGATTTAAAAAACAATTTTACAAAAGTGCACCTTATAAACTCCACCCTTTTAAAATAAAATTGATTTAAAAATTCCACCACTCAAATCCTTTAAATAAAATCGATTTAAAAGTCCACCACTCAACCTTTTAAATAAAATCGATTACAAAAAACATTGAAACATGTATATCGATTTTAAATACAAATCGATATATATAAATCGATTATATATATATGACTTTTTGTTTTTCCAAATCGATTTATGAAATTCCAAAACGGCTTGTTAATCAAAACAAAAATTTGAATAACAGCGTTGACTTTAATTTATATGGCAGCGTTTTAAATCAACGTAGCAGCATTAACACGCAGATCTGAAACAACAACGCACCAGGAAACAACAACAGCATTAATCGGCTTTTAATACCTCCACGCAGCTTCACACCAGCATTCGATTGAAGGCTCCAACAATCACCAAACTCCGATCCGCAGCAATGTTCAACGCACCACTTTACGCAGGTGACACCTCCCCCATTCAACGCGGCCAGTTCAACACTGGTTATACATCGGCTTAACAGATGCACACGGCTTCTACCACAGTGTATGGTTCTCCACGCAGACCAGCGCTCCACACAATGAACACGCAGGTCTACACAGCACGCAGGTATACACACACGCACGAGCACTCCAATATACCAGCATCGATTTTTTAATAACTCCACGCAGCCTTCCTTCACTGCGCGCTCCTCCAACACGTTCCGATACCAGTTGTTGGACAGTGCGCAGCAAACTGAATAAACACAACAACAGCAAACTTAATCATGCACACAAAGACAAAGGTTTACCGTGGTTCACCCAACCATTATGGGCTACGTCCACACAACAGGGCATTGGCAATCTTTATTATTCAAACAGGAGATTACAAACTCTCACACCCACTCCAAAACAAACATATGGATACCTGTTATATAGCAGGAGAATCTAACAGCCTCATAAATCCTCTCAACTCAAATTTAGGATGCATTAACTCCCTCCCAACAAACTGGAGCTAATCTAGGAACTAATTCCTAATTTTTGTCACCTAATGAGATTTTTGCCAATTTTACTCAAAACAGAAAAATCTCAACAAGGAAAAAGTGATAATTATTTGGAGGTTAACCAATCAAAACTCGCTTGATCAATCTCATAAAAAGAAAGGTGAATGGATGGAGATTTTTAGATCTACTGAGGAAATATTCAACCAGATTCAATACGGTGAAATGGAAATACATAGTGCATGTATCCCTAGCGGTGGTGATATTGTGTGTTTTGAAAATTTGCTCAACAAGACCTCGGTGACATTTAATGTGAACACTAGCTCCTGGGGTAGGTCTAATGACATTCATGTCATTTAGGTATATGTGTTTACAACTGCAGATACATTTAGTAATGCTCTTTTTTATGAGATTGTTTCTTTAGAATTTTGTAATGCAATTTTTTTTATGAAATTGTTTTTTAGAAAATTGACACATGATATTTTAAATGTTAAAGCTTCAATAAAATTAAAATTTATCTTGATACGTGAAAAAGCAAGAAAATAAAGTTTATGTAATATTCAATAAATAATTTTTTTATTAAAATAATCAATATTCATAAATTTATATGACAATTTTTTCATTAAATCTTGGTGAAGTTTTATAGGTAAATTTCTACAAAATATTGAATAAATAATGGCGTATTTGAGATGTGTAATCACATAGTGGTAAAGTTATGAAAAAGTGTAGAAAAACATATTATATAAAATCTTACAAATGAATAGGTATACTTTTTCATGAGTTATTTTTGTATAAATTGTAAATAAATATGTATTTTTCTCCATGAGTTATTTTTATATAAATTTTAAATAGGAATGTATATGGTTTTAAATTTATTTTATTTTTTTATAAATTTAAATATTTATTTAAATAATTAATTTTTATTGTGTATTTGAATATATTATAAATGGAATTGTTTATTAAATTTTGGAATTAAGTAGAATTATGTTTATTTATTTAGCTTGTGAAGAGGAAATGGAAGGATAGCCATGATTTTTTAGGTTCTAAAACTATACAAGGAGAGAAATAGCTTATTTTAAATGTAAGTGGAACCCTTTTACATTACAAATAGTAGGTCTATTCAAGTATTTACCAAACAACTTTTATTTTTTTAGATGTGTTAAAATCATTAAAAATTTAAGCTAACAGATCTTATAATAATTTAAATTTTAAATTGCATACATTTGATATATTGCAAAGAAATATAAATAAAAATACATTTAAGCTAACACATCTTATAATAACTTAAATTTTAAAGTGTATACATTAAATATATTGCAAAGAAATATAAATAGAAATATAGCAAATTTGTGAAGGAACTTAGAAAACAACTAACTCATAGATAACAAAAGACAAAGTAACAAAAAAAAAAATTAAAATCATAATGTACAAAGAGCAATAAAAATTCTAGTGGGAACAACTTATTAAATCATTTGATAGATGAATTTAATAACCGAATTTAGAGGGCAAATAATTGATTAGGCTCTTAAAAATTGAGTGGGAGAATCCTAGAACTATGAAGAATATTGGAAGTCATGGGATAGGTTCAATTATGTTCTTGGCATTTAGGTAAATGATTTTACAACCTCATATTGAATTTGAAATGTATTCTTATAGGATGCATTCTTATAAGATTTAACTTTAGACCTCAATAAATAAATAAATTCAATAAATAAATTTCTTATTATAGTTCTAGGGGGTGATCAAATTTAATAGATTCATATGGGTCATTCACTCAATAAATTCTTGAATAAATTCTTTTTTAATTTATTGAATTAGTGATAAAGTTTCATAGTTTTATATAGGAAATTAACAAATGATAATCCTTTTAGAGAATTTTATATAAGAAATTTCTTATATAAGATTGCTAATTTTTTTATTTATTTTTGAAATGTGTTCTTATAGTAACTTAAAAAAAACTAAAATCATAATGTACAAAGAGCAATAAAAATGCTAGTAGGGACAATTTATTAAACTATTTGATAGATGAATGTAATAACCCAATTTAGAGAGCTAATAATTGATTAGGCTCTTAAAAATTGAGTGGGAGAATCCTAGGACTATGAAGAATATTGGAAGTCATGGGATAGGTTCAATTAAGTTCTTAGCATTTAGGCCGGTGATTTTACAACCTCATATTCAATTTGAAATGTGTTCTTATACGATGAATTCTTATAAGATTTAACTTTAGACTTCAATAAATCAATAAATTCAATAAATAAATAAAGTCAATAAATAAGTTTCTTATTATAGTTCTCGGGGGTGATCAAATTTAGTAGATTTATATGGGTCATTCACTCAATAAATTCTTGAATAAATTCTTTTTTAATTTATGGACTTAGTGATAAAGTTTCATAGTTTTATATAGGAAATTAACACATGATCATCCTTTTGGAAAAATTAATGAGAAATATAGGAGGACATATTGTTTGCAATATTACAAGTGAGTATGCCCACTTCTCCATGGAGCTTGCCAGAAAATTTTAGATAAAACTTCAAAATCAATAGTATTAATTTATGTTTCATACTATTAATTTAATGTATCATGATATTTTAGTTAATAAAAAATTAGTTAAAATTTTTAAAACTAAATATATTAATTTTTTATGAAAAGGAACTTGATGTGAGACGTGATTACGTGGAATAAGTGGAATTTGGATGTATGACACAAAAAAAAATGGAGAAGTGCATGACTCACCTTGTTGCAAGAGCCATGAAAGAAAAGAAGGATGGAGGTGGAAGGTTGACTTTGCTTCTTAGACATGCAGTTGAGATTTGTACTAGATATCTTCACTAGGATGATGTTGTGGAGAGGGGAGGCCTAATTTCTTCTCCTAATGGAGGACAAGGAAAGGATTATGTAGGTAGAGACCCAATTGGAATTGTGGAATATTGAAGATATGCTATAAGCATATATTATTTTCAATTGACAAGGGAGAAGCTTGGAAATATTGGATGTACTCACGAGGAGATTGATGATGTGCATTATTACTTGAGGACTCGAATTCAATCTGATACTTGGGTCGATGAGAGCTAGGGAGGAAACTTCCCAGCCCTTGATTTATAGTAGACCTTTGGAGGTGGGTGTGTGTAGTGCCTTGATGACATGGGAAGGATTGCACCACCCTCACAAAGGGGCCTTTGGGGAAAGGCCCCACACATTGATGGGTGATGCTTCGATGGATGGAGTCAGTTGAGCAGGTCAACCGGGTTAAAATCCTGTTGGATCCGCACAGTAGTTAGCACACCATTGGGCAAGGTCTGGGTTACGTGTGACCCTCGCCCTTTGTTGTTTTAATATGTATCATATATGGTTGGTGGTCTCCATCCGCCAAATTTGGGGTCAACCGTAAAATTAAATAGGTGACAAATTCTCTCATTCCTGTGGTCAGAATCCTTGCACGGATAAGTTCCAAATTGTTGCCTCCTCAACGACTACCACTAAACCTAGTTTTCCAAAAATTGACTTTCCATAACTTTGATATACGAACTTGTATTCAGGTGTCATTCGTGTCATTTGAAATCTTGCAACAAGATATTCAATCTAACCCTGGTTCCACTTCAATCCAGTGAATTCTATTTTTAAGCTCTTCCAAAGCCACTTATGAATTGTGAGCATTTCTGGATCCACCTTAATCATTCCAACCCACTAATGAGATTTTGGGCCACCAAAAATTTATTAGTTAATTTCCAAGTGAGGGAATTCCTCTCTCACTTTCTCTTTTTCAATCCAACGAGCCTTACTTCCTTGAAACCAATACAAAGGTACTCCACGCCTCACCATCATGAAGTCCTAGTCTTTTTGTCAAGAATCAAATCCTGAGGTATCTTCTCCAATTATTCAGGTGAAAATTCGTGCACTGTAGGAACATGTCCAACCACTTTGGAGTCTATGATCAAAGTGTTAGACGTCATTTTGTCACCATGACATTTGACTGCCATTATGGGTCTATCGTCATCCATATTATGCTCCCTTAGAGGTAAAAAATACTCATGTTCCTGAACCAAGTCTTAGAAACTCGAGAAAAGTTGTTTAAAACCTTTAAAATATTACTTGTGCGCTTTTTGTGACCATTACCTGCACATGCAATGATACTTCTTCTATTAGCCATGGCGATCGCCGCTCTATTCGCCACCAAAAACTACGCACCCCCATAAAAAGGAAGTAAAAATGAAAATGTTACTTCTATAAACCGATTTGGTCTAATATTAAGCCAACTTGAAGCCTCTAGAGTCACGTCAGTTCGAGATATATCCCTCTACTCATGGAGCTTATCCCTTGGCTAAAAGTCCATTCATTTGACGTGTTATCACCCATTAAATTGTTAAAAATTTCTTGATAGGTTGATATAGGTCACTCACCAAATGGATAAGGTCTCCTAAGCCATTTCATGGTGGTATAGGAAAAAAATTGCATTTTTAAGCCTATACTACGTTTCGACATCACCTTCATTTATGCCATTTCATGTCAAATCAGTCCCATACCATGTCAGTTGTCATTCCCCATGAATTCAAACTCAAAAGGATGAATCTACCAATTTTTTAAATTTTCGTAGCATCTTACACATGAAAACAACATAGAATGCTACGAAAACACCTAATAATTTTGTAGCGAATATGAGGATTTCTCTATTTTTTGACTTTTGAGTAGTCAAATTCAAGGGAAATTTATAGGCAAACAGAGAAGTATTTTAAGAAACTGAGAGAGGTTATTGTCAATAACTTATCAGATAACATTAACCTCTTTTATTTTTCTCAAAAGTGCTACAAATTAGGAGATACAGGGATATCTTTTGAACCTATTTTTCAGAAAATATAATTTTCCTGCTTTATACATGTTTTTGAAATGCAGATTCTTGATAGCTGAAGATGGTATCTTAAAAAACAAGATAGTATTTTTTCTTAAAAACGTATTGATATACAAAAACCTCCTCTAGTTTTGAAAAATATATCAAGGACTCGGAAATATGAGTTCATTTCTAAACCCAAATTCTGCATTTTTTAGGAAATTTCGTAGCGTGCTTCAGGCTTGAAGCCAGAAAAATGCTACAAAAATTCTTGTAGGAAAAGCCATTTTTCCAATGCTACTAAAACTCTCAACGAAAATGCCTAATGACACTCTATTTTTGAAGAAAGGAGCTTTGAGTTGTATTTTGTTATCTTGAAAGTGTTTTAAAAGGTCATATAGCCACATTTATAGGTCAAATATAGTGAGAGGAATTTTTCTTTTCCAAGTTTGGTCTTCGACAAAGTTATCCAACTCATCAGTTCATCATTGAGGCATTATCATGTGTGATGGCAGCAGCTCCTTAAAAGTAGGAAGACATGTTTCATGAAGCCATCCTAACATTTTTTAAAGGCTCATGGTAGCAGAAATTCAAGTTGACTGGAAAAAGTGTTTAAAATAGAGGCGCTACGAAAAGTTGCTACTAAACTACGATACGAAAATTTCTGTAGATGGTTGTTTTAGTAGTCAACTTAAAGTTTGATTTTAGACCAAATGAAAATGTATTTTGGAAATATGAAAGATTTTTTTCTTCGGCACGTGGTCGTCTAAAAAAACCTTTCTCATTTTTTGCAAATCCATCAAGGTTTGGAAATTATATACTCATCGTCGAAGTCTGTGTTTTAGAATTTTCACTGACCAGATTTGTGAAAAAATTATAAAATTTTACTTAGAGGAGATCCAGCTCAACATCCATGTGGCATAATGACGCATAAGCACTCTAGTACACTCGGAAAATTAGTTGGTTGAAGTAGATAAGGGTTATTAAATTTATTTTTTGAACTATTAATGAAAGAAGAGTCCTTTTTGTATTCAAACTCTGCAAAATAGATATATCCCTAGGAAGTCTCCAAGTAATGGAATCATTTTTGAAATAGGTCTTTGAGGTGGGAATTCGAAGCTAGAAAGGTTGAAAAACATTTGTATGAGTCCTCACTCTATAAATTAGATAGTTTTAGAGTTAGAAAGGGTTGGAAGATGTTACTTGTGACTACTACTATTGTAAATTGTTCTGATCAGTAATAGACAATCGCTGTGGGATTTCTCTTTCACCTGAGATTCATTTGATGTTTTTATGAAGCTTGTATTATGTATCTCGCTACTTTATTTCAACATATTAATGTTTGAATACTCAAAATTCGTGCTTCTCATGCTCTGAATTCCTTTAAGCATTAAACTATTGTATATATTCCTCAATATCCTGCTTTCAATATCTTAATGTTCATTACTCAGAATTCATGTTTCTCATGCTCTCATTTCCTTTGAACATTTATCTATTGAGTAAATTTTGTGTGTGTTGCCCTTTCATTTAAATATCTACATGCCTCAACTTCCATAAGGAGAGCCATTGTTATTGAGTACTGTAGCACTGAATCCATAAGCCCAATGGTAGTAAACCTTCTACATTTTCCACCTGCAATCATATACAATCAAGTCATTATCATAGAGTTAGCCATATAATAGAGTTTTCATTACAAACCATTTCATAGGTTGAGAGATCCCTCTCATAGTGATGAGGCTAATCTTCAGTCAAAAGCTGGTTTGAAATAGTTACTCCAAGTTGACCATTGCAGCAGCCCAACATGACTCAATTTGGTGATAACGGGAGGATCTCATCCCTTTCTTCATGGATCTGAAACTTCCTTAACCACTCTATAAATTGAGCTGAAGTTTTAGGTTTGAGGGTACAGGTAGATACTGATTTGAGTAGGTACTCGTAGTGGTGAGTTCATAGTAGATTTTGAATTAGAAAGTTCTGGTTGTACATTGAAGATCACACCTTTATGCACAAGACTTCATGTTTGTAATTCTAGAGAGAAGGGATTGTCAAACCAAAGAAAATGATTGCGTAGACACATGGGAGAAATCTGTTCAATATCAAGGCTCATGTTGTAATTTATCTCTTTTTTATTTCTGATAATACTTATGGATCTCTTTTTCTCTTTTCTTGTTTCTAAATTCATTGAAATGACGTCAATACTTAGATTTCTTGAACACTAAGTTGAACTAGTATTTATGATTATTATATACTGCAAGTGCTTTGATCCTTTGTATTTTTTGTGATTGCAGGTTCATCTTAGCATTGAAAGATTGCTTTGGAGTGAAAGGTAAAATGCTACATCAAACGTCTTGATTGAAAGGTAGGAGCATAACCTCCTCATTTCTAAGTTATAATAATCTAAAATGAAAATCGTGTAGAGAAAGGGGCATTCAAATGCTTGTTTGTTCGAGGTACTAGGGAGATCAATGTTTCTCGCAAGAGGGATTAATCCACAAAAAAAATTGGTGAATCCACTCGGGAACACAAGTTTAGTTTTCTTTTGTTCTATTTGGTTTGACATTCTAGCTTTCCTAGTTTAAATTTTCTAAGTGTGGTTGGGTATTGGTTTGCACTGATAAGTTGCGCACCCACTACGAAATTTTGAAAAAATGAATATTTTCTCTTCCAAAGTGACATAACCAAATTTTTAAAGTTTAAGCTGATGTATACAAGCTATCAGAGTCTTTCTATTAACTCCTCCTTAAAACCTTACAATCTTGTTTTATAAATCATCATTTTTACATAATTAGGTTAGGGTTTGCCCTAGTTTGCTATTGCTATTTTTGGAAGATAGATTAATTTGGAAAAGATCACTGGTTTTTTGTTATTGCCTTCTTGAGCCACCAATATTATTAACAACCTTACCTGTTTGAGTCTTCTAGATCACTGAAGTGTGATTTGTCTCAAACTAGTCTTTCATGATTTCATTTCTGCTAGTTCAAGTGGAAACAATTTTAGTTTTCTTACAACTAAGTGAAATCATTAAAATACACTCATAGGTATCTTAGTTAGGATTGATAATTATAAATTTTATTTTCTTTGATTTTTTCTATACTTTTTAGGGTTTTTAGAAGTTTCTTGCTTTTGAAAATTGTTTGTTCATCAAAATTGTAGCTTTTTGGCTTTATAATCAACGAAATGTTTCATCACAAAAGAGATATTGGTCATGCTTGGAAATTAAATTGTTTTCTTGATGAAAAATAAATCTTATTTGAAGTTTTAGGAAGCTTGTACTTTTTGAGTTCAAAAGTCCTTCAACTTTACCTTAAATGGAAATTCATCGAAATAAAGAGGTGCATTACAAAGAATATACATGTTTGATAAGGATCCTGGATGTGATAGGTTTAACATAGGCATTATGGCAAGGGGTGACAGAAAAATAATGATGGAGATTCTGTGGCCCAAGGTCGAAGTATAAAAAGCAGCTTGGCGACAGTCATAACTATTTATGATGGGGAAATCCGAGAAGTCGATAGGATGTCCAGGGTGGGTATATATTGGTTATGAATGTCATGGTTGCTTATGTGTGAGGGTGTGATACTCCAACCAAGGGTGATCAGGGACTACTGCCATGGGAGAAAAAATGGATGGATGAATGGGGGACATAGTGCACCGTTTGCGGTCTTTGTACACTTACCAAAATAATGAATTGATAAGGTTTGGTTTATACAAAACACAGAGGTGGGTGCCCCAAAAAATGAAAGTGTTAACTCACTGATGATGTGCAGAAGGTGTTTTGCTGACCGTTATGCAGAATTATGAATTTCGGATAAAACATGTTCCCTAAATGTGGCGATATGCATTTAGAACAACAAATCAAATAGTTTTTAGATACTTTCTCTAAGATTAAATAGACACACAGAAAGATAGAGGAACTTACTTGTGATCCAAGCGTTTCCTATTCTCCTTCTGTCGCTCTTGTTGTGGCTTCCAATCCAACTTCGATCGACAGACTAGTTCCTGCAAGTATAAACACTAAACAACAAAGAGATTGCAATATAAAGATGCCTATTTATCTTAATTAGTTAAAATGATTAAACATGAAACATATATATTAGTTAAAAATCCATCATATGAAAAGTAGAAACATAAACAGATATATATGGGAAAATGAGCAGCAATCTTTATTAATGGTTAGAAGGGGGAGGTTACAACCAGTTGTCGATTTGATGTCACTAGCTCCAGCATTATCTCAACATCATCGCAATAAACATCTCACCAGTTGCATATCACTCCTATCACTCTCTAAATTGAGAATCCAACAACGTTTATTTACTAAATTTCTTCCTTCCGTAACACTAGAATCTGTGCTCAATTTATAGGGAAACTGATGGTAGTTTCTCAATCAGTCACTTTCTAATAATGGGACACACATTTTTCGAAGCTCATAGGTGTTATACGGACACATGGATTCAAATTTTGACACATATTGACTGTTCTAGAAGGCACTAGCCATCTGGAGATTCCGGAACAATGAGAATTTTTCTCCCATTTGACCAATGCACTCTTGAATGTTGAGAAGTGCTTTACAGAGCACCCTTGAATGGAGATAGCTGCATATGCAAAGAAATTAGTCCCTTTAGAGGCTGCGTTGGTGAGATCATAAGTGATATATCATATACTTCAAAGCTTGGAAACCCTGCAATGGAAGTCATGGATGGTTTTTTCTTGTCTTAGGGCATGTAGCAACTGAAATGGTAGGGGATGATAGACCCTATTTCATTGGTCCTAGGGATGATGTCCATTTTTACAAGGTCATTGGGAATGATGCCCGAATTTAAATATAACAGCTGCCCCCTAAAGCATGAAGTCAGAATAATAACAATATTTTTTGAATGAGATGATTTACGATGTGATGGTTTGGCACTGAAGAGGAATGGCAACCCACATCGATCTTACAATACATTACATCATGATATATCCTCTTGATCAGAAATATTTGAGGGAAGGCATTCCCATGCTGAGCACATAAACTATCTAATAACATGTACATCGTGTAGAAAGTTGTTTACATTGGAATGTTGACCGACATAGAAATGCCTATACATATAGGCCCATGTTTGGATGATGATATGTATGTAAGGTCACCGTACAAATGATGTGTACAAAAATATTGAAATTGTAGCCCAGGTGGCTGAAACTAGATCTGGTGTCTTCTTATCTCGTTCACTCGATTGTTTGGGTACAAGTCTACCCATGCGAATATATGATTTGTAGTTGAACATGTTAATACATTGATTGATTACCAACCAATCATGTGAGCTGTTAACAAATGCGAGAGAGCCACCATTAAAGTTAATGGATTTCGAGGCACTGCAGTACATTTCGTAAGGCATGAATAGATGATTTAATGTGTTATCACCAAAATCGTACCTGATTGGCTACTGATAAGACAACTTCAGTGTAACTATTTCAAACCACTTCTAACTAAAGCTTAGCCTCTTCAGTCTAAGAGGGCTCTCTCAAGGGGGTTTATGATATTGGTTAATGATAAAAATAGATGGCTAAATGTATGATTTATGTATTGTTTTTATATGTTTGCAGGTTGAAAAGATGAAGGCTTGCTACCATTGGGTTAAGGATTCACTGACAAGGATAAAGATGACAAAGGCTTTCCTTGTGGAAGTTGAGGCTTGTTTATATTTCATGGAAATAATAACACATTCAGGAAAATCCCAATAACTTGAGGTTCAAAAGAAGTCAGAGCATGTGACACATGAATTCTGAGTAATGATACATCAAGGTATGGAAAGTAAAATACTCAATTCACCATAGCTTAATACTTAAAGGAAGCGAGAGGATGAATAATCATGAATTCTGAGTAATAAGCATTAAGACATTGGAAGAAAACATCTCCAAAGATAGGATAGAAACTCATTTAACCATGGCTTAATACTTAAAGGAAGTCAGAGCATGAACAATCATGAATTCTAAGTAATAAGCATTAAGATATTGGAAGAAAACATTTCAAAATATAGGACATAAACTCATTGAAATATAATAAGAATCTCAGGTGAAGAAAAGTTGTATTGTTATTGTATATATCAGAAACTCCAAAGATTTACAATAAAATAGTCTTCCCTAATCATATTTCCAACCCTTCATACATCGAATTACTCACCACTTATAGGCATCTAGCCTTTACATCCAATCTACCAAGTGGCTAGATCATTAAACTCTATTACTGACACCAAATCTAACCACTAACTAGATATTTAAAACTAGAACTGACACCTTTTGAATTAGGAGTTAGAGTCCTACTATGACTCAAACACCTACTTATTACATTTTAATCTAAATATGATCCAAATATTCCTCGAAAGGAATCATGTCTTACACCCATACTAGCCACAAACAAAACATTAATACTCTGACTGTCTTCATGAAAATGCTCTGCCTACTGTTAAGGAACTGTCAGTTTGATGATGTGGTAGCATAGTGAGCTGCTATCTTTGAACTGTATCCATAACAAAATATATTCACTTAGAAATATTCTGATCTAATACCCTTTATCATTCCCTGATACTCTTTATCATTCCTTATGGAGAACAGATTTTAAATAGTCATTTACCCATCACCTTCTTCCAAAAATTGACCTTGCTGTCAAAACAGAGTTTTGAGCTACTTTCATAGCGAATTTCGTAGAAAAAATCGAAAAGGTCATCTGAGATAATATTCTGCTATTCTTGACCATTGGAGGGTGTTAAGTGATCAAAAAAATTTAAATACAAGCCTAAAAGTTCCTCAACCCTGTAAGTTTAGGTGCCTTAAAACCAAAAAGAAATTTTCAGAAATTCCACAGCAAAAACTGGGCTTCAAGCCTAGCATGCACTGCGGAATTGCATAATTACTCAGAGACTTGACAAAATTTAGGATCTGAGCTCTTAAAATATCCATGAATATACCTGCATGTAAAGTATGATAATATAGGACAAAAAGGTATATTATTCATTGTTACCTTCTTATTTACCAACAGTTTCTTCATGAGCAACTTCAATAGTTTTTTCCATAGCTCCTCTTTCCAAACCGTTCTTCTCTAATTCTATCTTCATCATCTCCATATTTACTTTCAACTCTTTGACTTGTCTCTGAAGACTTTTACTCTCTGCCTGTAGCCATAAATTCCTCTGCCTTGTGTGTGTCATCATGATGCGTAAAGGTTGTGATTTCTTCAACAATTTTTTGGCCTTTGCATTGGTTTTTTCAAAATGAGTAACCTATTCATTCACTTTATTTCGACCTCATATATCATTTTTATATCTCTCTTGTATCTTTCCAGCTCTTTCTCTGTTTCAGAAAACTATTCCCTAGCTGCTTTTAACTGTTCTTCAAGAAACTCATTTTCAGTTTTCTCTATGATTTTTTCCCTTCCCTTTCTCTGTTTGACTATTTCTTCCTTATCTTTAAATTATCCCTTTCAAAAATATGCCTCAGACTCCTTCTGAATCTTTCTTTTAGATTGACCTTTCTTTTCTTTAGTAACCTGTGTCTCAGTAGGAGATATAACTATGACTTCTTGCACTGCTTCCCTTTTTTCTTTATCTTGGCTCTACTGCTTATTTCCAACTGTGATAGTCTCAGAAATTTGTGATCTAGTAAAAGGATTTCTAGGTTTAAAAATAAAACCTAAATCGTCTGATGAAAAATATAATTTCTTGGCCAGAAGCCCCTTCCCTTTAATCTTGGATTCTTCTACCTCAGTTTCTTTCACTACAGGGGTTTCTGCAATGTCTATAGCCTATAAGATGTCTTCAAGCCTGCCTTTACCTCCAATAGTTTCCTTTGTGCTTCCTTTAGACCTTCTTGATGTAGGTTTAGTCTTGCAATTTATGATATGTTTGTTAGCATGCTTATTAGTTGGTTGATGTGGTGCCACCTCTTGGATAAAATTAGATTCTACCTCTACGTCTTTACCTGTAGCTTTTAAACCTTCTTGTTGATTCTCTTCTACTTCTGTAGTAATATTCAGCTCTTGCCTAGGAGAAAGAGTTTTGATTTTAGAGGCTTTCCTTGAGGATAAAACATCCATTTCATACCCATTCATAAACAAGAAAGATGCCCAGTGTCTGTCTATTTTATTTAATTCTTCCAGTACTAGTAATTTCATCAATCCATTGTGAAAGATGGAAGTTTCACTTCTTTCAGGTCTACCTTGCACTTTATCTGCCATTTTTCCAAGGCTTCTAAAAAGGTAAAAAGGAATATCTATCAGCTTTTTTCCCATAAAATTAAGCAACAGCTTGAAGTGATACATGTAGGTTTTACAAAATCTTCCTTCACAGGTAAAGTATTTCTGTATGACTGCCAATAAATTAGAGTAGTTATCTTTAAGGCAAGTTCTGGGAATCCCTATAGTCATATTTATCCCTACATGTTCAGGCTTTAGATAATCATCACAACTCTTTAAATCAAACTTTGTAGATTTAAACCATTCTTCTCCCATCCTAGGGATCCCTGTTGCTTGAGAAATGCTCTCACACGAAACTAGCACATAAAGAAATCCAACCTTTGTAGTTGTTCCTTTGAAATTGAGTACAAAGTCTTGTGATACATGTTTCTAATGACCTTGCAACTTTTGAAAAAACTGAATGCAGCCTATTCTTGTAAGAATTTCTACGAAATTTGGATCTTCCATGATTAATCTTGGACTTGTAGGTTTGTACCTGAATAGTAGGCCTCCTTTATTTTGTTTCTTTGGTGTAGCCATTTCTTCTTGTTTTGCAGCGGTGGCCTTCTCTAGAAATTTACACCTGTTCAGTAAAAGCCTTTAATGACAACGAGCTATTATGGTAAAAGAGGTCTGACATGACAGAGGGTTTCTAAGGGAAATGAAAATGACAGCAAGATTCTTTGGTAGCATCTTACAAGAGTGGAAAATAAAGCATGAGGAATGAAGGATTGATTTTAAAAAATGAGATGAGATTTATTAAGAAAATGGTGGTTGATGTGAAAACATGCCTAAGACTTTCAATGATAACTCTATTCTGACAGCATGACCTCGAAACCCTCAAATTTTAACAACTCATCATTATGCAGAAAACTGTTATAGGATGACACGCTTTTGTGGTGCATTTAGCCTTACAAGTGTTAGTTTCGCTACAAAATTACTAGGTGTTTCCACAATAAAATCTGTTAATTTTGTACCAAAATCGTTGCGAACTGAGAATTTTTTTGACATGTGGCCAGATTTGAGATAGTAGGTTGATTGAAAGTACCTATTTCATATTTGTTCCTTTGATATGACTTGAGATCATTCCCTAACAACTTAAAAAATCATAGAAGCTTATACTAATCGTGAAATTTATCATTTCATGATGGTATTCTTCTAACCAATCTAAATACAAACTTGACACATTTCAAGTTATGATTTTGAAAATTTAGGGTGTGATAACATAATGTCAAATGCCAAACAAAATATTTCGGTCAAAAGTCCGAAAGCGAGGATCTTGTCGATGCTGCCTCATGGTACTGTAAGATGATGTTTCTAAGTAAACTTCCTAGATGATTATTTGACGTCGACAGGAAGTTACTTTATTTCGAAATGGAAGTTACTGATTTCAGAGACAAAATGTGACTTGATATAGCAATTTTCAGGGATGACTGTCATGAGAATGAAGGTTTATGAGTATTGCAGAAGATGAGTATTCACTAGATGACTTCTCTTGAACATATCGATGACACTGAGATGAGTTGGCAACATTGACCCAAAACCAAACTGAAGGTATGAATGAACCGTCGAGAATATTAACAAACCCAAACAGTCACGATGATGGAGTGAAGTGTCATGCTCAAGAGCGACCTGCTACAGTAAAAAAGAATTTCACTTTCCCAAATTTTCCCTGGTCATTTGTTGACCAATACCTCTTTATTTTTTAACAAGCTTGAGGAGGATAACATATTCTTGATATATAATTCGACCCTTTGGGTGAATAATGTATCGCTATTTAATAATTTAATGAGTCTAGCGATGAATGAAACTTGATTCTTCTGATGATCGAAAATCCCGTCGCTATTTTATTTTTTAAAGAGCCTAATGACAGTGAAAAACAAGTCCTTTTTCATATTTAGAGAGTTTGAAAAAGAGGAAAAAATAAAAATCCATAGGTAATTTTTCATAAAGTTGTCAATGAGATCTGTGAAAGTGTAAAATAATATCTGAGAGAACCTCCTAGTCATGTTCAACTAAGGCATTCCTTTTTCATAAATAATCTATCTTAGTCTGGAAAAGGGTCAAAATTATACCAAGTAGATATCAATTCATTAACTTTTACGAGCTCAAAAAGGCAAGTGCTCAAAAATATTTTCATATTATCAGAGTCTAAAAGAGCTAAAAGAAGACATGAGGGGTTCCATTTTCGTTGTTATCAAAGATCGAAAAAGACATAAAACTGCTTCAAGTCCTCTTTCATTTTTATCAAAGCTCTAAAAATAAGGATAAAAGTATGCTTTGTGGTCAAATCATTCTTGAAATAAATGTGCACGACTAATCTGCTCATAATTTGCAAACCTATTCAGAATAACATCAAATGGATTAAAAATACATGTTTCAAGATAAAAAATGAATAAAATTGTAGTCACAGCAATAAATGTGATTTTCAAATAATTAAATGACTAATTAAAAGATTTTACTATTCATTTTTACCATTTGAAAGTTACCATTTTCATTTTGGAGCTCTAAACTTGTTTTTTCCCCCGAACTTCAGCTGTTGATTGCGATCGATTCTATGGATGGGTTTCATCACCGTTTGATCCAAGTTGGTGCCATAGACCCCCTATTGCTTTCAATAGTCATTTCATTACAAATTTTTAGGGATATGGGCCCCTTAGCGTAAATTATTTTTCTAAAGAGAGTAACACACCCTTAGGCATCGAAAAATGCGTTGGAATGCACTCAAAATGAGGCCTAGGTGCATACGCAATGCACTTTATATTGACCAAAACTGATTTGTTCATTGATATTTGTGTTGTAGTAATTCAAACAACCATTTCCTCTCATAATAATGAGATGGAGTAAAATAAATTTGAATAAATGTGTGACGAACAAAGAGAAGATCAAAGAAAGGAGAAAAGTGAAGAACAAAGAGAAACACATAGAACATATCAAAGAGAATATGCAAGAACATATCGACAAAGAAAGAAGTGAGAAATGAAAACTACAGAACAACAAAAAGAGAGAAGAGCACGTCAAAGAGAATATCAAAAAAGTTATCGACATAGAAAGAAATTAGAAATGAAAGTTGAAGAACATGAAGAACAAAGGATAAAGCATAATGAAAAAGCACGAGAATATAAAAAAATAAAGGCACAAGAAAATTCAACTGCAGAACAACAAGAAGAGAGAAGAGCATGCAAAAGAGAATATCAAAGAGAATATCGAAAAAGAAAGACAGAAAAAATAATAGAAGAAAATTTAGAACAAAGAGGAAATGGACAAGATAACCCAAAGGAAATAACACCTGAAAAACATGAAGAACAGAGAAAACGGAAAAGTGAGAGCATGAGAAGCATGAGAAGCAATAGTTTAATGCTTAAAGGAAGTCATAGCATGAGAAGCACGAATTATGAGTATTCAAACATTAATATATTGAAATAAAGTAGCAAGATACATAAGACAAGCTTCATAAAAACATCAAATGAATCTCAGGTGAAAGAGAAATCCCAGAGCGACTATCTATTACTGATCAGAACAATTTACAATAGTAGTAGTCACAAGTAACATCTTCCAACCCTTTCTAACTCTAAAACTATCTAATTTATAGAGTGAGGACTCATACAAATGTTTTTCCACCTTTCTAGCTTCGAATTCCCACCTCAAAGACCTATTTCAAAAATGATTCCATTACTTGGAGACTTCCTAGGGAGATATCTATTTTGCAGAGTTTGAATACAAAAAGGACTATTCTTTCATTAATAGTTCAAAAAATCAATTTAATAACCCTTATCAACTTCAACCAACTAAATTTCTGAGTGTACTAGAGTGCCGATGTGTCATTATGCCATGTGGATGTTGAGCTGGATCTTCTCTAAGTCGAATTTTACAATTTTTTCACAAATTTGGTCAGTGAAAATTCTGAAAAATAGTCTTCCACGATGAGTATATAATTTCAAAACCTTGATGGATTTGCAAAAAATGACAGAGGTTTTTGTAGACTGCCCCGTGCCGAATAACAAACTCTTTCATATTTCCAAAATACATTTTCATTTGGTCTAAAATCAAATTTTAAGTTGACTACTAAAACAATCATGTATAGAATTTTTCGTAGCGTAGTTTAGTAGCAAATTTTCGTAGCGCCTCTATTTTAAACACTTTTTCCAATCAACTTGAATTTATGCTACCATGAGCCTTTAAAAAATGTTAGGAGGGCTTCATGAAACATGTATTCCTACTTTTAAGGAGCTGCTACCATCACACATGATAATGCCTCCATGATGAACTAATGAGTTGGATAACTTTGTCGAAGACCAAACTTGGAAAAGAAAAATTCCTTTGACTATATTTTACCTTTACATGTGGCTATATGACCTTTTAATACACTTTCAAGATAACAAAATACAACCCAAAGCTCCTTTCTGCAAAAAGAGAGTGGCATTAGGTGGTTTCGTCGAGAGTTTTAGTAGCATGGGAAAAATGGCTTTTCCATCAATCATCTTTACTTCTTTGTTGTTCCAACACCTTCATTATGTCATGATACCTTGAAAACATCGATTTCCCCCCATAAAACATGCCAAAATTGGATTTTAAAGCAAAAAATCACCTACAAGAATTTTTGTAGCGTTTTTCTCGCTTCAAGCGTGAAGCACGCTACGAAATTTCCTAAAAAATGCAGAATTTGGGTTTAGAAATGAACTCATATTTCCGAGTCCTTGATATATTTTTAAAAACTAGAGGAGGTTTTTGTATATCAATATGTTTTTAAGAAAAAATCTCTCCTGTTTTTTTAGATACGATCTTCAGCTATCAAGAATTTGCATTTCAAAAACATGTATAAACCAGGAAAATTCTATTTTCTGAAAAATATGTCCGAAAGATATCCCTATATCTCCCAATTTGTAACACTTTTGAGAAAAGAAAAAGAGGTTAATGTTATTTGATATGTTATTGACAATAAACTCTCTCAGTTTCTTAAAATACTTCTCTGTTTGCCTAGAAATTTCCCTTGAAGTTGACTACTCAAAAGTCAAAAAATAGAGAAATCCTCATATTCGCTACAAAATTATTAGGTGTTTTCGTAGCATTTTCTGTTGTTTTCCTGTGTAAGACGCTACGAAAATTTGAAAAATTGGTAGATTCATCCTTTTGAGTTTGAATTCATGGGGAAAGACAACTGACATGGTATGGGACGGATTTGACATGAAATGGCATATATGAAGGTGATGTCAAAACGTAGTATAGGCTTAAAAATGCAATTTTTTTCCTATACCACCATGAAATGGCTTAGGTGACCTTATCCATTTGGTGAGTGACCTATATGACCCTATTAAGAAATGTTTAACAATTTAATGGGTGATAACACCTCAAATGAATGGACTTTTAGCCAAGGGATAAGCTCCATGAGTAGAGGGATATATCTCGAACTGACGTGACTCTAGAGGCTTCAAGTTGGGAGAATATTCGACCAAATAGTCTTATAGAAGTAACATTTTCATGTTTACTTCCTTTTTATGGGGGTGCGCAGTTTTTGGTGGCGAATAGAGCGGCGATCACCACGGATAATAGAAGAAGTATCATCGCATGTGCAGGTAATGGTCACAAAAAGCGCACAGGTAATATTTTAAAGGTTTTAAACATCTTTTCTCGAATTTCCAAGACTTGGTTCAGGAACATGAGTATATTTTACCTCTAAGGGAGCATAATATGGATGATGATAGACCCATAATGATATTCAAATTTCATGGTGAAAAAATGACGTCTAACACTTTGATCATAGACTTTGAAGTGGTTGGACATGTTCCTACAGTGCGCGAATTTTCACCTGAATAATTGGAGAAGCTACCTCAGGATTTGATTCTTGACAAGAAAACTAGGACTTCATGATGGCGAGGCATGGAGTACCTTTGTATTGGTTTCAAGGAAGTAAAGCTCATTGGATTGAAAAAGAGAAAGTGAGGGAAGAATTCCCTCAATTGGAAATTAACTAATAAATTTTTTGGTGGCCCAAAATCTCATTAGTGTGTGGGAATGATTAAGGTGGCTCTAGAAATGCTCAGAATTCATAAGTGGCTTTGGAAGAGCTTAAAAATAGAATTCACTGGATTGAAGTGGAACCAGGGTTAGATTGAATATCTTGTTGCAAGACTTCAAATGACATGAATGACACCTCAATCCAAGTTCGTATATCAAAGTTATGGAAAGTCAAATTTTGGAAAACTAGGTCTAGTGGTAGCCATTGAGGAGGCAACAATTTGGAACTTATCCGCACAAGGATTCTGACCACAGGAATGAGAGAATTTGTCGCCTATTTAATTTTACGGTTGACCCCAAATTTGGCTGATGGCTTTTTTAACCACTTATATATATGAGACCACCAACCATATATGATACATATTAAAACAACAAAGGGTGGGCTGACTCCATCCATCGAAGCATCACCCATCAATGTGTGGTGCCTTTCCCCAAAGGCCCCTTTGTGAGGGTGGTGCAATCCTTCCCATGTCATCAAGGCACTACACACGCCCACCTCCAAAGGTCTACTATAAAGCAAGGGCTGGGAAGTTTCCTCCCTATCTCTCATCCACCCAAGTATCAGATTGAATTCGAGTCCTCAAGTAATAATGCACATCATCAATCTCCTCGTGAGTACATCAAATATTTCCAAGCTTCTCCCTTGTAAATTGAAAATAATATATGCTTATAGCATATCTTCAATATTCCACAATTGCAACTTGTTCTCTACCTACATAATCCTTTCCTTGTCCTGCATTAGGAGAAGAAATCAGGCCTCCCCTCTCCACAACATCATCCTCGTGGAGATATCTAGTAGAAATCTCAACTGCATGTCTAAGAAGCAAATTCAACCTTCCACCTCCATCCTTATTTTCTTTCATGGCTCTTGGAACAAGGTGAGTCATGCACTTCTCCTTTTTTTTTTTTGTTTCATACATCCAAATTCCACTTAATCCACATAATGACATCTCACATCAAATTCTTTTTCATATAAAATTAATATATCTAGTTTTAAAAATTTTGACTAATTTTTTATTAACTAAAATATCATGATACATTAAATTAATAGTATGAAACATAAATTAATACTATTGATTTTGAAGTCTTATCTAAAATTTTCGGGCAAGCTCCATGGAGAAGTAGGCATACTCACTTGTAATATTGCAAACAATATGTCCTCCTATATTTCTCATTAATTTTTCCAAAAGGATGATCATGTGCTAATTTCCTATATAAAACTATTAAACTTGATCACTAAGCCCATAAATTAAAAAAGAATTTATTGAAGAATTTATTGAGTGAATGACCCATATAAATCTACTCAATTTGATCACCCCCGAGAACTATAATAAGACACTTATTTATTGACTTTATTTATTTATTGAATTTATTGATTTATTGAGGTCTAAAGTTAAATCTTATAAGAATTCATTGTCTAAGAACACATTTCAAATTTAATATGAGGTTGTAAACTCACCTACCTAAATGCTAAGAACTTAATTGAACCTATCCCATGACTTCCAATATTCTTCATAGTCCTAGGATTCTCCCGCTCAATTTTTAAGAGCCTAATCAATTATTAGCTCTCTAAATTGGGTTATTACATTCATCTACCAAATAATTTAATAAATTGTCCCTACTAGCATTTTTATTGCTCTTTTTACATTATGATTTTAGTTTTTTTTAAGTTACTATAAGAACACATTTCGAAAATTAAAAAGAAAATTAGCAATCTTATATAAGAAATTTCTTACATAAAATTTTCTAAAAGGATGATCATGTGTTAATTTCCTATATAAAACTATGAAACTTTATCACTAAGTCCATAAATTAAAAAAGAATTTATTCAAGAATTTATTGAGTCAATGACCCATATAAATCCACTAAATTTGATCACCCCCTAGAACTATATTAAGAAATTTATTTATTGAATTTATTTATTTATTGAGGTCTAAAGTTAAATCTTATAATAATGCATCCTATAAGAATACATTTCAAATTGAATATGAGGTTGTAAAATCATTTACCTAAATGCCAAGAACATAATTGAACCTATCCCATGACTTCCAATATTCTTCGTAGTTCTAGGATTCTCCCACTCAATTTTTAAGAGCCTAATCAATTATTAGCCCTCTAAATTGGGTTATTACATTCATCTATCAAATGGTTTAATAAGTTCTTCCCACTAGCATTTTTATTACTCTTTGTACATTATGATTTTAGGTTTTTTTTTGTTACTTTGTCTTTTGTTATCTATGAGTTAGTTGTTTTATAAGTTCCTTCACAAATTTGCTATATTTCTATTTATATTTCTTTGCAATATATTTAATGTATACACTTTAAAATTTAAGTTATTATAAGATGTGTTAGCTTAAATGTATTTTTATTTATATTTCTTTGCAATATATCAAATGTATGCAATTTAAAATTTAAATTATTATAAGATGTGTTAGCTTAAATTTTTAATGATTTTACCACATCTAAAAAAATAAAAGTTGTTTGGTAAATACTTGAATAGACCTACTATTTGTAATGTAAAAGGGTTCCACTTACATTTAAAATAAGCTATTTCTCTCCTTGTATAGTTTTAGAACCTAAAAAATCATGGCTATTCTTCCATTTCCTCTTCACAAGCTAAATAAATAAACATAATTCTACTTAATTCCATAATTTAATAAAAAATTCCATTTATAATATATTCAAATACACAATAAAAATTAATTATTTAAATAAATATTTAAATTTATAAAAAAATAAAATAAATTTAAAACCATATACATTCCTATTTAAAATTTATATAAAAATAACTCATGGAAAAACATACATATTTATTTACAATTTATACAAAAATAACTCATGAAAAAGTATACCTATTCATTTCTAAGATTTTATATAATATGTTTTTCTACATTTTTTTCATAATATTACCACTATGTGATTAAGCATCTCAAATACACCATTATTTATCCAATATTTTGTAGAAATTTACCTATAAAACTTCACCAAGATTTCATGAAAAAATTGTCATATAAATTTATGAATATTCATTATTTTAATAAAAAAATTATTTATTGAATATTACATAAACTTTATTTTCCTGCTTTTTCAGGTATCAAGATAAATTTTAATTTTATTGAAGCTTTAACATTTAAAATATCAAGTGTCAATTTTCTAAAAAACAATTTCATAAAAAAAAATTACATTACAAAATTCTAAAGAAACAATCTCATAAAAAAGAGCATTACAAAATGTATCTGAAGTTGTAAACACATATACCTAAATGACATGAATGTCATTAGACCTACCCAGGAGCTAGTGTTCACATTAAATGTCACCGAGGTCTTGTTGAGCAAATTTTCAAAACACACAATATCACCACCGCTGGGGATACATGCACTATGCATTGCCATTTCACCGTATTGAATCTGGTTGAATATTTCCTCAGTAGATGTTGAAATCTCCATCCATTCACCTTTCTTTTTACGAGATTGATCAAGCGAGTTTTGATTGGTTAACTTCCAAATAATTATCACTTTGTCCTTTTCTCCAGCCATTAACACTCGTTCCTTTCAAACCACCAAGCCCAATGGATGAGCACATTGTGGTTTCTGCATTTCAAGTATTTCCCATCTTTCGTTCCTAACCCAGAAAACGATTAGATTCTGAGTAGCCTCTAAGCTATGGCATCTCTAAAATAGATTCCATGAGTATCAACTATAATATTTTGAAGGGGATGTAAACAACAATTTATCAACTCTCTCCATGAATCTATTGCAGAATGATATATCACTGTTTTCACAAAACTAATTCCCTCACGATCACGATCACGATCCTCCTCATGCTCATTTCGAGTATTAAGTGGCATCCCAACCAAAACCTTAAAATTATCTGGTCGGTACCTTGCCATGCATTTCAGTTTGTAGCTCCATCTACCGGTAATGAAAGGAAGTGTCCTATAAATGCTAGTTATAGGATTCTTAATGCATAATACACTCACCATAAATGAGCAGCAAGCATCCAACCTGTGTTGTAAAATAAAATAGAACCAAATAACAACGAACAAAATTAGATTATGTACTCAAATCACTTAAGTTGAGCATGCATATGAACACAAATCACTTAAGTTTAGCATGCATATGAACTCAAATCACTTAAGTTTAGCATGCATATGAACACATTGATTGAGAATATATATAGAAGTATAATTCATGAAAATGTTCCTCTCCTTTCCAGCAAGTTCAAGTATTCAGTCTTGTACAATTTTAGATTAAATTATGTAATGGAGCAAAAGCAATAAACAGGACTAGATGATGTTTTAGAGATATGTTACATTTGTGGTTTTCTGTTATTTTTGGTTGGTACATGTATAGAAAATAAAAACTATTTAACATGAATAAATGATAACACATTTTAAAAAAGTGGTTTCTATAAAATGAGTAAGTGGGAGATCTGAGTTGCAATATAGTCTAAAGAAAGTAGTTTTTGGCTTTTTTTAGCCTGATTTTTTGCTCAATTTTTTTCTAATTCCATTAAAAATTTGTAAAATTGTAGTTTTGAATTGTTGAGTTTGTAAAATTGTCTTTCCTAGAAGTTGAAATTCAGAATGAGATATTCACGAACATACTTTTCCAACTTAAACTCATTTTTTCAATCAAAATTATCATTGAAATGATGAAATATTCTCATCAAAATTCTATATAATCCTCAAATATGACCACTTAATATATAAATTACAAATACAAATATTCAATAAATATAAATAAATGTACATTAATTTATATTTATTCTATACTCAAAATTTATAATCAAAATATAAATACTCATACAAAATAATAATTTTAATTTAACCTTACTTTATATCACTGAAAATTATATTCCAAATAAAGGCATAATTAAAAAAAGTTATCATTTCATTATTTAATTAGTGTAGATTTGTTATTAATTTTTAATAATTATTAAAATATATATACCTAATGGAAAAATAATATATAATATAATAAATTTTTTAATTGTAAACTTGAATGAAAACAAATTATTGACCAAACAACTAGAATTAAAATTCTGTATTATATTGCTAAATAAAAATAATATATTGACTTATTTAAATAAAAATAATATATTGACTTATTTCATTAATTCTGTGGACAATTATTTTTAATGGATATTATAGTGTGGGCAACCAATGACATCTTGTAGAATCCTATTGACATATAGTTTAAGAAAAACCATTCACTCTCTAAAGACTCTTATTGGCATAATGAGTATAATCTATTAAAATGATGACTCCATGTGAACACCTTTTATATTCACTTATTAATACAATTTTTTTAATTTTTAATAATATATTGGAATAAACACTACTTATAATTATCCTATGGTATCTTGGGAAAGGCTATTAGTATACATGCTTTCATTGACACAAAGAAAAGTCATGGTATGACTAAGCAAAGATTATTTCCAAATAGCTTTATTATTATGAGATCCTTAATTGAAATTTTCTTTCATTAAGTTAAAGAAGATATTTTTTTATAAATTTCACTTATTTTCAAATATCTTTATTAATATTGGTTTTTAAACTAATTTTTATATTAATATAAATTAAATATATTTAATTTTGAAAATTCAATTTATTAACTAAAAAAGAATTATTGTATGAAGTTGATCTAAAAGTGTAAGTACTTGTGTAAGAGCCTATTTTAAAGGAAGTAAGGAAACAAGCTAATGACTCAAGATCCAAAAACATCTTGTAAGAGTGAAACCATTCCCCCTAACCAATCACAAAGGGTAATTTTGGTAGGGTGGTTTTGCTCCAATAGCAATGATGAGTAAATCTACATTGGAAAATAACAATAAGTGATGACATCATTGGTTTGACAACAAAGTTATGCTAGATTTTCCTAAAAAAACACTAAATATCCAAGATCATAATAAATTATTTTAATTTAATACTATTACTATAAATATTATAAAAATAGATTTTCAATTTTTCTTTTATAGTTAAATTTGATAGTGAAGAAGACTTGAGAAAGTATTAAATGATGGGCTTTAATTTGGGGAAGAGTTAGGCTCTTCATCACCCCATGGTTTCCATACATTGATGCCATAAAAATGGTGGTTCCAACAACATCGGCCCATGCTTTCCATACTTTGATGCTACAAAAATGGTTGTTCCAACAATGTTGGTTTGGGTAAGGCTTCTAAATCACCCCCTTCCTCTCTAGCAAGAGAAGGTTCTAAATTAAATAAAAAATAACTTGGAAAAAATAAAAAATACTGATCTTGAAATACTTTGGATAGAATTTGTGTAGAATAGATCTCAACAAAGGCTTACCTAATCACATCAAATGAACGTAAAAATATCTCAAAGGATGGTATTAGATTATGAAAGTAGTATGAAAATACTATTTTCAATACCAAACAAGAGATTTGTGAAACAGATCTACAGAGGCAAAAATGATCCCAAGAAAGAAAAAGGAGATGACACACAAATGAAAAAGATGGTAGACCTCTCATAGCCACCACTTCCATACTTTGATGCTACAAAAATGGTTGTTTCAACAATGTTGGTTTGGGTAGAGCTTCTAAATCACCCCCTTACTTTCTAGCACCATAAGGTTCTAAGCTAAATAAAAAATAACTTTGGAAAATGAAAAAATACTGATCTTGAAATAATAAAGAAAGAGATCTTGAAATAAAAAAGAAAGAGCTATTTCCTTTGGATAAATTTGTGTAGAAATAGATCTCAACACAGGCTTATCTAATCACATCAAATAAAACATAAAAATCTCTCAAAAGACCTTATTAAATTATGAAAATGCTACTTTTAAATACCAAACAAAAAATTTGTAAAATACATCTACACAGGCAAAAATGATCCCCAAAACAAATGAATAACACACAAATAAAAAAAAGATTGCAGACCTCTCATAGCCAGCACTCACCAAGAAAAATAAATCATAAAAAATCGTCCCATCCAAAACAAGAAAAATAAAAACACACACCCAAACTGAATCATCATATTCCATGAGTAAAATAACATCTAAATACAAGAAAACAATGCACCACATCAATAGAAAAATAGCACTATCAAAAAAATAAAAAGAATATAAAAAGAGTTTATATTTCAAAAAGCTGTGACTGAAATAAAAGAATATATTCTAAAACTTTGGGAAACCTAGCAAATTCACATTAGTTCCAGTTGCTCCAAACTCAAAACAATGGCGGAAAGGGCACAAAAAGAAAAGAAAGTAAAAAGAGTCAAACAACTACTTAACTTTTAATGTATATATGTATTATTTTTCTCAGTTTTTCATAATGTATATAAGTATTATTTTTCTCAGTTTTTCACTTAGGTTATAAACCCCAGCCCCTATGAATAAAAAGCTGCTTCCGTCACTTCTTGTAACTGTCTGGATTTGGGCAGTTCTCTTAAATACACATTGAATTGTATATATGCAAAACTAATAATCTAAATGATAATAGATGAATAAAAAAATATTAACTTAAAAAAAAACTAGATAAACCCTAAACCTGAAACTAACACTTTGGAAAAAAAATAAAAGACAAAACTTATATAAAGCTAACACTCCAAAACACAAACTAAGCAAATTAAAACAAAACTGTAGATGTACTTAAAAATCAAAACTTAGATAAAGCTAACACTTCAAAACATAAAGTAAGCAAATTAAAACAGAACTGTAGATGTACTTCACCTTGTACTCGAACACACACTGCAGGGTCGACGAGCTGTGCGACGGCTACGGCTAGGGCTTTCGGTATTGTTCTCGAATTCGGGTGCCCTATCTCGCAGAAATGTAAGCACGAAGCCACCATCGAATCACCTGTGCCAAATCCCGCATTCAATCCACGGGAAAAACAATCCCGTGCCAAATCCCGCATTCAATCCACGGGCAAAACAATCCCTCGTGGCAGGGAACGGGCGTCTCTGCATTTCCTCTCAACTCAAATTTTCTGATATTGTAGCATCGATAGTAGCAGGAGCCGAGCTTGGAGCCCAACCCCCACTATACCCGACCACTGCATCTGTTCCTGTAACGCGCTAAGCGGTTCCTCCACCCTAACTTTATGGAACAATCATTTCTCCGCGTTCCACAACATGCTCTTCGATATACCGACCAAGGAACTTGCTCTCGTCAAGAAACTCTTTCAGTGCTTTGCATGTCCTCAGGATCTGGGGGGATATTGCTGCACAATCACTCTTAGAAATATCTTCTCCAATATATCGGGCACGATGTTGATTAAAACACAACGATCTGAAGACGATGGATTGCTAATCGAAGAATTTGCAGACTTTGCAGTACTGGAAGTCGACTCGTCATAGTCCTCCATAGCATATCCCTGCAACACTTTTCAGGGATGGCCTGTGTTAATGACGAGTCTTTTCCCTGACCTATGCTAATTGGTCTGCCAATATATCAATAGCAATGCTGCTTTAAATCATAAAATTTACTTAGTTTCTATTTTTAATTATTCATTTCTTTGTTTTAAATAGACTACATTTTACATAAATACCATGAGTCAATACCATTTTTTTTGAATACCATGGTTTATTTATTTTTTTATAAAATTAAAATTATATTAAATTACATTAGTTTCTTATTTTATTTTATTTTATTTATATTTTTATGTAATTTGACTTAGTCAAAATATTAAAAATTTTAGTACAACGTGTGCTTTCTAGCACAATTATCAATAATTACCAGCGTAGATCCATCTTAACTATGGATCTATTAAGTGTCGAGAGGGATCAAATCTCTCAAGGTGCAAACCTCTTTTTTTGAGTGCAAAACTTGAGGAAAGGTTTGCACCTCGAGAGATTTGATCCCGTGCTTAATAGATCCAGAGTTAAGATGGATCTAGGCTGGTTTCAGTCCTGTGCGGCCAAGGAAAATCTATTCAACGTTTGATTGATTTTATCTTCTTTTTTTTCTTTTTTTTGTGAATTTAGTAGGGCCTTCTATTTTCTATTTATATTGACAAAGCAGGTTACAGAAATATAAAAACGGTCGATGGCCTCAACCTGCGTGGAGGAAACCAGGTCTGTTGGCCATCTCAGTGCGTTGAAAGCAAACCAAAATTGGAAAGTCTTCATGCGTCTATGTGCATCATCAACTAACTGTTCTATATCATACTGTTCTACTTGCAAAAAATGAAAACTAAGTTTATACAAAATTGTATATTTCATTAACCATCATAAAAGGAACCATTAAGCATCTGAGGAGGAGACTCGAGCATGGTCTTTCACAGTAGGCCTTGGCATGTCCACTTGCTGGATTTACTGGAGCTGCTTTTCTATACGATCCACGCGATCATCAACTGTGCTAATACGGTCAGCTACCTGGTACTGGGTGATTTTAATGTTGTAGAGCTGGTTTGCATATCTTGAAGCATGTCCTTCAAGCTGGTATCTATCTTTGGTTGCTCTTGCTGAACCTGAGCTGGGGGAAAACTCTGCATGGCCTTTGCGAGAAGGCATTTCAGGATCCAGTATGTGTGGATTGTTTGGTGAAATGACATAAGACGACCTCTAGTATTGCCAGGGTCAGTGATAAAATCCAAGATTTCAGTTTCAGCTTGCAGGTCTTCAGGATCTGTTTGTATTTCCTTTCCCCATCCACGGATTTCCTGGCGAATCGTGGAAGAGTTACCTATGACATAGCTGGCTGCCAGGTTCTCCAGAATCTCCAGGTTCGACTTCCTACCATGCTTCTTTGAGGTGGACTCTGTTTCAGCCTTTTGCTTCCCTTTGGCAGTTTGGGTTGAGGCCCGTCTCTTCCCCATATCGCGTAACAACCTGGTGTATAAGACAAACATGCAGCAGTACACATGAAGGATGAAATCAGCATAAAGGAACCTCAAAATTGTCAGCCCTTTATCTTCTTTGTCATGATTACAAAGTAAATTGAATGCCTGGAACTGCTGGGGCCTAGCAATGCGATGGCACAAGCAAGCTGTATGCAATGCAGTGATACAGAAGACAAAGAAACCTTTTACTCGACCCAACTGCCCTAACCTTTCTGCAGGGTGTAACATAAGCGACTAGAGTGGACCAGTGGACCAACAATTAGTAAAAGAAAAATTTCAGAACCAAGAAATCCAGCTACAACCCAGACTACAGGGAGAATGCAACAATGGGAGCGAAGGCAGACAGTGAAACCCTGCAGTGAATTTAATCCAACACTAACCCAACTTCCTTAACCTTTCTGTAAGGTGTAATAGAATCGACTTGAGTAGGCCAGTTGACGGGCAATTTGGAAAAGAAAAACTCCTGAAACATGGAATCCCACTACAACCCAGACTTGAGTTCCGGCAGTGAATTGAATCCAGTAGTAGCCTTTAGCATCAACCTTCCATCTACGGAGACTGTGACCAAGATTGCGACAGCAAACCTTGTAAACTAAACGCCATCGCAAATCCGTCAGGGTATAAAGCAAAATCAACATAACTCTAGATGCAGGACTATATGGTTTGAGTTCAGGGAAATTAAGCTTATAAAGCAGGTGGCAGGGGTCTCGGAAGCAAGGGAGGACCTCTTGCAGTGGAGGAATAGAGGAAAAAACCAATAAAATAATCTGCGCTACCCTTTTAAACAGCAAGGAGACTGAAACCACAGCGTTAATAACCATTAAAGATAGAAGAAGGCTGGATACATACCACCACCTGTTCGAATGGACTATGCCCGGTGCCCTCCACTGAATCCTCCAAGCTCTTACATGCAATGACCGATGCGTACAAGAATGAAGGCTAGAGGGTGGCCGACTTACCATTTTTAAAACAATCCTCTAGTGTTCTGATAGGACAGGCTGTCCACCTTGCGTGCTCAGAAAGGATGGGATTATCACGTACTGTAGGGAGGTGGAGTTGCAGTTTGGCATGATGAGAGGTGATTGATATGAGGACGCAAAAAATGCCACCTTACCGTGGCTCATAAATGCTCTCGGACAGGTGTACACCCCGATTGGGGGGATTAATTTATTAATTTTATCAATAATATGTAAATACAAATAATATAAATATAATAATTTTATATATGCTAAATATGTCTGATATTTTTCTCGTCATTTTAATTTTAAAATTTTATTAGTTACCTAATGTGCTCATATTAAAAAATTTTAATATGTATAATATTATATATTATGATTTAAAATGCAATGTTAGAATATTGAATGATCGAAAATTCAAATAATAAGAATATAGTCAATCAAAAAATAGTTTACAATGTGATTGATCTCAATCTCTCTTCTTCTGCTTTTCTTGCAGTCACACCTGCTACTTTTTCCATCTTTTCATATCAATCATATGAAAAGGGAGTTTGAAATCGTATATCATTCATATCTTTAACTCGAGATATTGCAGTAAACATCATACCCTATCTCTCTTTCTTCCCAATATTAATAGTAGCTTTCTCCAAAGTTAATCCTTGTGATTTATGGATTGTTAAGCCCCAAGCAAGTTTAAAAGGAAGTTGTTTTCTACTACCTCTTTCAATAGGTGTAAAAGGAACTGTTTTAAGGAATGAATCATCCCATGGTACTCCCATATAATTATCAAATCTTACTAAAACATATGTGGGTGGTTCTCGGGGTGATTTTCCAGGTTTATACACAATTTTTTCTACAATTCCAAGAGCACCATTTACAAGTCCTGCATCAGTCCATATGTTTGATGTAAGCATCACTCAAGCTCCAACTACAATGATTAATTCAAGTTCCATTTCATCCTCATCTATTTGCATGGAATTTCCTTTTACTTTTGTAGCAACACTCGCTGCAATGGGGCAATTTAGCCTTCTTAAACAAAGCTTATTATGATGTTCTACATCATCATTTGTTGCAAACAAATGTATTTTCTTATCAAAGGACTCATTTGTGGAAGGATCCAAGCATGTATTTGTACGAGTCATAAGTGTTTTCCAGTCTTCCATAGTTGGTTTCGAATCCCTTACATTCATTAGCAAACGACAAAAATATATTTGTTGATTGCTTTTTCTATCTTGTCAAAACTCGATATCAAGCGTAACAATTGCTGTGAATGAGTTCCATAATTCTTTTGCAATACCTTCACGTGCATATATAGGTTTATCTAGAACAGGAGGAAATTGTCTCAAATCACCGACCAATATAATCGATCTCCCACCAAAAATAAGCTTCTCATTTTCTCGGAAATCTTGTCAAAGTCTCTTATCAATGTTTTGTAACAAATTTCTTCCAATGAAACTCATTTCATCTATCAAGATATACTTCACATGCTTCAAATCTTGTTGTAGGGTCATTAAACTTGATCCTTTCGAAGGTGACATGTCTTTGATTGGAATTTGAAGTACATAATGAATTGTTCTTGCAGATATGTTGAAAGCTGCAACCCCTGTAGGGGCTAAAAGAAGTAATGGACAATTCTCTAGAAATGACTCGGCTTCAAGCGCATTTTTAATATCTCTGATCAAATAAGACTTTCCTGTACCTGCACTTCCTTGGATTATCATAAGTAGTTGATCAACCCCTAATCTATTATGTTCAAGGACATATCAAATGCTATTCTTTGCTTAACCCCCAAACTTTCAATGGAATAAGACTTTGCATGTTGGTTAGCACAGATTAAATTCAACTTTTGCTTTTCTGATATGAAATGAATAGCATGATTGGAAGTCACTTCATCAACAAAGTGTGCGTTCCAATTATGTGCACGATCACGATCTATGCGTCCCAGCATCTCAAATTCATTGTAATTTATATATTTCTTCTCATACAATCCACAAATTATCTCCCACTCATTCTCCCTAGTATCTGCAGTTGGTTTCTAAACTTCTTCTCCTTCAGATTCTACTTTATCAATGGGTGGTAATGGATTGCGATCAATATGCCATGGATTATATTGAAAATTTTCCCAATTATTGACTATCTCATCAGCTCCTCGACCTATATCTCTATGGAAATCATGAAAGGCCTTGTACAATACTAACTCAGACCAACAAAATTCTACAAACTTGTCATCTCCTCGATCAGGAACTGAGTTAAATCGAGGATGAACACGTACAATACCTCCATTCTTCCGTTCTAACCATTTCTCCCCACATCGACGTTTATCATATGACCATGATTTGGCAACATCTATCAATGCAAGGTGCTCAATATGGGTAGGTCGCTTGGTATATGCATCAATAAGGGAATTATCATTATCGGCATCATATGTTTCAATCTGTACTTGTTTGAAAACTTTCCTACCAACATTCAAAACCAAAAATCGACGACTACATTTAGAAAGAGGGAGTTCTAGAAGCAAATGACATGTCTCTTGTGCACATATATCCCTGTCAATAATAGTTTCACACAACAAACTCTTGTATGCACATGTTGCTGGTTCATTTGGATTTTGAATAGAAGAAACATGCATCAACATATTATGGAATGTTTCTAATCCTTTTTCAGATTTTGCTGCATATTTTGCCATGTAATTAATGACAACGCACTTTGAAAGAACTGGTTGCCAATCAATATTAGACCTTCACATCATCAATGTTTCACGATTGTGTGTATTCAATCTATCATCATTTCATCTCAGTTCATACTTTTTTTCTCCATTCTCATCGACATAAAGTTTGGACTCTTCACATAAATCCCATGGTGCCTTATATCTACATAACAATCTTCCTGCCTTCTTTCGAAGGCATGATCTCTCATTGCAAGTGATGTGACGCTCAACACAATTAAGAAGTTCTTCATAATTAATCATAGGATCAGACTGAGATATTTGTCATGTGTCCTTTAAGCAAGGATGATCATCAATATTGTGTCTAACTTGAATATTTCTTTGATGTCGATCACGTGGATTCATTGCATGTACACATTCATCAAAATATTCTTTTGCAAATCTAACTTGCACTAGATCATCCCAATTCAACATGTCCATGTTAGGAGCATTTTTTATCCATAGAAATACATTCACATGTGGAGACCCACGATGTTTCCACTCATAGCGACACCAATAATCTATAGCTTGATGATAACATTCAAAAATTTCATCTCGAAACATTGTATGTCTTAAGTGCATATAATGTGCTACAGTATGAGGATTATCAATTACATTTTGACATCTCAATTTCCTCGCTTCCCCTGGATCTCTAGGACATGTACCTAGCATTAATTTATGTAAATCTGGCCATTGCATATCTGCTGCACTTAATGTAAAGAATATTGTAGGACTCCCAATTTGTTGATCCATGTCTGATAGCTCAGCATGACACTTATTCCAATATGCACGTGTGCCTCTTAGTATAGTGCCAAATTGCATCAATCTTTCTCCAATTCGTGAATCTGGAATATTTTGTAAATGTTCTCGTAACTCCTCCATTGTTGTTGGTAAATATGTCATATTTTTCTTCACAAATACTGCAGACGAAGCTTGAGCACGATGTCTCATGATGATTTTGAGTAAAAAGTATCTAAATCATGGGTGCCTTCCAAACCTGTTATCATGATATCGAAGAAGATGCTTTGCATACTCATGAATATGGACATGTCTCTCACGTGCTTGCAGCCAATCTGCTTCACCTTTTGGGAAAAATGATAGAAATTCCATATCAAATAATCCCACAGTGTTATACTCATTGATTGGAGATGAGCCAATTCCAGGCCAACTAAGCACTTCCTCTGTATTAGGTTGTTCCTTTGCATTAGGGTTGTTTACCCACTGTCGAATAATATCAATCTCTCATGTAGCATTTGGAAGATTTGATGAAAATGAAGTTGTATGTAAGCCATCTAATGCATCGTCAATCCTTGGAACCCCTTCTAACATTGCAAATTCAGTGTCACTATCTTTCTCTGGAAAAGTAATAGCATTAATCATATGTGATACATCTGTTGCAATTTCAGGTATTTCTTGAAGTGCATCATTATCAACTTGAACTCCACGATAATATGGATCATTATGAATCTTATAGTGTAATGCACGTAATAAAATTTATTTCCTGACAGTAAAATCATAACTTGATCCCTATGCACCTTTTTTCCGCACAACAATTATCAAATCCAAGTTTTTAATATGTCGAGGTAACTTCATGGCAAGATTGCTAACCTCTTGTGGAATACTAATGGTGTGTCCTCTATATTTGTATTGTCCAACTATTGAGTGCATAACCTACAAAATTGGACTTGCACATGCTATCAACATCTCTTCGACTTGCGTGAGCTCTGCAAGAACATTAGGTTTTTCTCCTGGATTCATATGGTTATCAGCTGAAAATCTATGATGACTTCCTTCTCGTTTACATTTCATGCACATTGTACCTAAGAAAAATAAACCAACTTCATTATGATCTATCCTCAGCTAGAGATTTGATCCCTCTTAGTGCTTGATAGATCTAGAGTTAAGATGGATCTAGCCTAGATCCATCTTTACTTTGGATCTATCAAGCGCCGAGAGGGATCAAATCTCTAGAGGTGCAAACCTATTTTTTTGAGTGCAAAACTTGAGGAAAGGTTTGCACCTTGAGAGATTTGATCCCTCTCGGCACTTCATAGATCCAGAGTTAAGATGGATCTAGGCTGGTTTCAGTCGTGTGCGGCCAAGGAAAATCTATCGAAAATATGATTAATTTTATCAATAGTATGTAAATACAGATAATATAAATAGAATAATTTTATATATGCTAAATATGTCTGATATTTATTTGGTCATTTTAATTTTAAAATTTTCTTAGTTACCTCATTTTTTTGAGATGATAAATATTGTTAATAAATTTAATGATGAATAGTGTTGAATGATAGAAAATGAAAATAATAAGAATGTAGTCAATTACAAATAGTCTTCATTGTGATCAATCTCAAATTATTTTTTTTTTCTATTCCTATTGTCACCCTTGTTAGTTTTGTCATCTTATCATATCAATTATATGAAAAGGACAATTGAAATAATAAACCATTTAAATATTTAGCTTGAACTATTGTACTAAACATCATACATTGTCTCTCTTGCTCTTCAATATTAATAGGTTGATTTAATATAACAAAAATATTAATGTACATTGTTAATAATTTTGTGTGCTTACACTGAAATCAATGCACCTAATGCAAACAATCAAATAAGTTTACAAAACAACATATACACTAAGATCAATGCATCTAATGCATGTAATCAAATAATATTAGAAATCAACATCTATATTGAAATCAATGGATCTAGTGCAAGTAATAAAATATGATTAGAAACCAACATCTACACTTATATCAATGCATCTAGTGTAAGAAATAAAATAGGATTAGAAATCATCATATTAATGTACATTGTTAATAATTGTGTGTGCTTACACTTAAAAATAAACCAACTTCATTGTGATCCATCTAGAGTTAAGGTGGATCCACCTGAAGTTATATGTGAGCCATCTAATGCATCATCAATCTCTGGAACCCCTTCCAACATTGCAAATTCAGTGTCACTATCTTTCTCTGGCAAAGTAATAGGATTAATCATATGTGATACATCTGTTGAAATTTCAGGTATTTCTTGAAGTGCATCATTATCAACTTGAACTCCATGATAATATGGATCATTATGAATCTTATAGTGTAATTCATGTAATACAATTTATTTCCTCACAGTAAAATCATAACTTGATCCCATTGCACCTTTTTTCTGCACAAAAATTATCAAATCCAAGTCTTTAATATGTCGAGGTAACTTCATTGCAAGATTGCTAACCTCTTGTGGAAAAATAATGGTGTGTCCTATATATTTGTATTGTCCACCTATTGAGTGCATAACTTGCAAAATTGGACTTGCACGTGCTATCAACATCTCTTCGACTTGTCTGAGCTCTGCAAGAACATTAGGTTGTTCTCCTAGATTCATATGGTTATCGGCTGAAAATCTATGATGACTTCCTTCTCGTTTACATCTCATGCACATTGTACCTATGTTTGTCATATGTACTTGAATTCTAGAATACGACTCTTCACACACATGACATATTTGAACATCAGCCAATCGATCAATCCTATCACGAAATTTTCGATGTGAAATATTCATATCAACAAAACTTTCATGTTGATGTTGGGAATCAATATGTTTTAAACATGTTTCTTTCATAGGATTTTCCTCTTCGTCCTATACCATGTATGAGTTGTTCAGATATTGTTTTCTTTGTCGATATGATCTTTGTTGTTCACTTTTCCGTTTTCTCTGTTCTTCATGTTTTTCAGGTGTTATTTCCTTTGGGTTATCTTATCCATTTCCTCTTTGTTCTAAATTTTCTTCTATTATTTGTTGTGTCTTTCTTTTTCGATATTCTCTTTGATATTCTCTTTTACGTGCTCTTCTCTCTTCTTGTTGTTCTGTAGTTGAAATTTCTTGTGCCTTTCCTTTTCGATATTCTCGTGCTTTTTCATTATGTTTTATCCTTTGTTCTTCATGTTATTCAACTTTCATTTCTAATTTCTTTCTATGTCGATAATTTTTTTGATATTCTCTTTGACGTGCTCTTCTCTCTTCTTGTTGTTCTGCAGTTTTCATTTCTTGCTCCTTTCTTTGTCGATATGTTCTTGCATATTCTCTTTGATATGTTCTATGTGTTTCTCTTTGTTCTTCACTTTTCTCCTTTCTTTGATCTTCTCTTTGTTCGTCACACATTTCTTCAAAGTTATTTTCCTCCATCTCATTATTATGAGAAGACATGGTTTTTTGAATTACTGCAACACAAATATCAATGCACAATTCAATTTTTGTCAATAGAAAGTGCATTGCATATGCACCTAGGCCTCATTTTGAGTGCATTCCAACGCAATTTTCGATGCCTAAGGGTGTGTTATCTCTTTAGAAAAATAATTTACCCTAAGGGGCCCAAATCCCTAAAAATTTGCAATGAAATGACTATTGAAAGCAATAGGGGGTCTATGGCACCAAATTGGATCAAACGAAGATGAAAACCATCCACATAATCGATCGCAATCAAGAGCTGAAGTTCGGGGGCAGAAACAGGTTTAGAGCTCCAAAATGAAAATGGTAACTTTCAAATGGTAAAAATGAATAGTAAAAATCTTTTAATTAGTTATTTAATTATTTGAAAATCATATTTATTGCTGTGACTACAATTTTATTCATTTTTTATCATGAAACATGTATTTTCAATCCATTTGATGTTGTTCTAAATAGGTTTGAAAATTATGAGAAGATTAGTCGTGCACATTTATCTCACGAATGATTTGACCACAAAGCATACTTTTATCCTGATTTTTAGAGCTTTGATAAAAATGAAAGAGGACTTGAAGAACTTTTATCTCTTTTTCGATCTTTGATAACAACGAAAATGGAACCCCTCATGTCTTCTTTTAGCTCTTTTAGACTCTGATAATATGAAAAAAAATTTGAGCACTTGTCTTTTTGAGCTTGTAAAAGTTAATTAATTGATATCTACTTGGTATAAGTTTGACCCTTTTCCAGACTAAGATAGGTTATTTACGAAAAAGGAATGCCTTAGTCGAACATGACTAGGAGGTTCTCTCAGATATTATTTTACACTTTCTCAGATCTGATCGACAACTTTATGAAAATTACCTATGGAGTTTTATTTTTTCCTCTTTTTCAAACTCTCTAAATATGAAAAAGGACCTTTTTGTGACTGTCATTAGGCTCATTAAAACATAACATAGCGACAGGCTTTTCAATCATGGCAAGAATCGAGTTTCATTCATCGCTAGACTCATTAAATTATTAAATAGCGATACATTATTCACCCAAAGGGTTGAATTATAGATCAAGAATATGTTATCCTCCTCAAGCTTGTTAAAAGATAAAGAGGTATTGGTCAAAAAATGACCAGGGAAAATTTGGGAAAGTGATTTTTTTTTTTACTGTAGTAGGTCGCTCTAGAGCATGACGCTTCACTCCATCATCGTGATTGTTTGGGTTGGGTAATATTCTCGATGGTTCATTCATACCTATGGTTCATCATACCTTCAGTTTTGTTTCGGGTCAATGCTGCCAACTCATCTCAGTGTCATCGATATGCTCAAGAGAAGTCATCTAGTGAATACTCATCTTCTGCAATACTCATAAACCTTCATTCTCATGACAGTCATCCGTGAAAATTTCTATATCAAGTCACATTTTGTCTCTGAAAGCAATAACTCCCGTTTTGCAATAAAGTAACTTCCTATCGACGTCAAATCATCATCTAGGAATTTTACTTAGAAACATCATCTTCCAGTACTATGAGGCAACATCGACAAGATCCTCGCTTTCAGACTTTTGACCAAAATATTTTGTTTGGCGTTTGACATTATGTTAACACACCCTAAATTTTCAAAATCATAACTTGAAATGTGTCAAGTTTGTATTTAGATTGGTTAGAAGCATACCATCATGAAATGATAAATTTCATGATTAGTATAAGCTTCTATGATTTTTTAAGTTGTTAGGGAATGATCTCAAGTCATATCAAAGGAACAAATTGGAAATAGGTACTTTAAATCAACCTAATATCTCAAATCTGGCCACATGTCAAAAAAATTCTCAGTCTGCAGTGATTTTGGTACAAAATTAATAGATTTTGTTGCGGAAACACCTAGTAATTTTGTAGCGAAACTAACACTTGTAAGGCTAAATGCACTACGAAAGCGTGTCATCCTATAACGGTTTTCTGCATAATGATGAGTTGTTAAACTTTGAGGGTTTCGAGGTCATGCTGTCAGAATAGGGTTATCATTGAAAGTCTTAGGCATGTCCTCACGCTTTATTTTCCACTCTTGTAAGATGCTACCAAAGAAGCTTGCTGTCATTTTCATTTCCCTTAGAAACCCTCTGTCATGTCAGTGCTCTTTCACCATAACAACTCATTTTCATTAAAGGATTTTACTGAACAGGTGTAAATATCTAGAGAAGGCCACCGCTGCAAAACAAGAAGAAATGGCTACAACAAAGAAAGAAAATAAAGGAGGCCTACTATTTAGGTACAAACCTACAAGTCCAAGATTAATCATGGAAGATCCAAATTTCGTAGAAATTCTTACAAGAGCAGGCTGCATTCAGTTCTGTCAAAAGTTTCAAGGTCATTAGAAACATGTTTCACAAGACTTTGTACTCAATTTCAAAGGAACATCTACAAAGGTTGGATTTCTTCATTTTCCAGTTTCGTCTGAGAGCATTTCTCAAGCAACAAGGATCCCTAGGATGGGAGAAGAATGGTTTAAAGCTACAAATTTTGATTTAAAGAGTTGTGATGATTATCTAAAGCCTGAACATGTAGGGATAAAAATGACTGTAGGGATTCCCAGAACTTTCCTTAAAGATAACTACTCTAATTTATTGATAGTCATACATAAATACTTTACCTGTGAAGGAAGATTCTGTACAATCTACATGTATTTCTTCAAGTCGTTGCTTCATTTTATGGGAAAAAAGCTGATAGATATTCCTTTTTACCTTTTTATAAGCCTTGGAAAAATGGCAGATAAAGTGCAAGGTAGACATGAAAGAAGAGAAACTTCCATCTTTCACCATGGATTGATGAAATTTATAGTACTGGAAGAATTAAATAAAATAGACAGATACTGGCCATCTTTCTTATTTATGAATGAGTGTGAAATGGATGTTTTATCCCCAAGGAAAGCCTCTAAACTCAAAACTCTTTCTCTTAGGCAAGAGATGAATACTACTACAGAAGTAGAAGAGAATCAACAAGAAGGTTTAAAAGCTACAGCTAAAGACGTGGAGGTAGAAGCTAATTTTATCTAAGAGGTGGCACCACATCAAACAACTAATAAGCATGCTAAAAAATATGTCATAAATAGCAAGACTAAAGGCAGGCTTGAAGACATCTTATAGGCTATAGACATTGCAGAAACCCCTGTAGTGAAAGAAACTGAAGTAGAAGGATCCAAGATTAAAGGAAAGGGGCTTATGGCCAAGAAATTAGATTTTTCATCAGAGGATTCAGGTTTTCTTTTTAAACCTAGAAATCCTTTTACTATATCACAAATTTCTGAGAGTGTCACAGTTGGAAATAAGCAGTAGAGGCAATATAAAGGAAAAAGGTAAGAAGTGCAAGAAGTCATAGTTATATCTCCTACTGAGACAGAGGTTACTAAAGAAAAGAATGGTCAATCTAAAAGAAAGATTCAGAAGGAGTCTGAGGCAGATTTTCGAAAGGGACAGTTTAAAGATAAGGAAGAAACAGTCAAACAGAGAAAGGGAAAGGATAAAATCATAGAGAAAACTGAAAAAGAGTTTCTTGAAGAACATTTAAAAGCAGTTAGGGAGGAGTTTTCCAAAATAGAGAAAGAGCTGGAAAGATACAAGAAATATAGAAAAATGATATATGAGGTGGAAAAGAAAGTGAATGATTAGGTTACTCATTTTGAAAAATCTACTGGAAAGGCCAAAAAATTGTTGAAGAAATCACAACCTTTACGCATCATGATGACACACACAAGGCAGAGGAATTTATGGCTACAAGAAAAGAGTAAAAGTCTTCAGAGACAAGTCAAAAGAGTTGAAACTAAATATGGAGATGATGAAGACAGAAATAGAGAAGAAATGTTTGGAAACAATAGCTATGGAAAAAACTATTGAAGCTGCTCATGAAGAAACTGCTGGTAAATAAGAAGGTAACAATGAATAATAGACCTTTTTGTCTTATATTATCATACTTTATATGCAGGTATATTCATGGATATTTTAAGAGCTCAGATCCTAAATTTTGTCAAGTCTCTGAGTAATTAGGCAATTCCGCAGTGCATGCCAGGCTTGAAGCCCAGTTTTTGCTTTGGAATTTCTGAAAATTTCTTTTTGGTTTTAAGGTACCTAAACTGACAGGGTTGAGGAACTTTGAGGCTTGTATTTAAATTTTTTTGATCACTTAACAACCTCCAATGGTCAAGAATAGCAGAATATTATCTCAGATGACCTTTTTGATTTTTTCTATGAAATTCGCTATGAAAGTAGCTCAAAACTCTGTTTTGACAGCAAGGTTAATTTTTGGAAGAAGGTGATGAGTAAATGACTATTTAAAATCTGTTCTCCAGAAGGAATGATAAAGAGTATCAAGGAAATGATAAAGGGTATCAGATCAGAATATTGCTAAGTGAAGATTTTTTTTATGGATACAGTTTGAAGATACCAGCTCACTATGCTACCATATCATCAAACTGACAGTTCCATAATAGTAGGCAGAGCAGTTTCATGAAGACAGTGAGAGTATTAATGTTTTGTTTGTGGCCAGTATGGGTGAAAGACATGATTCCTGTCAAGGAATATTTGGATCATATTTAGATTAAAATGTAATAAGTAGGTGTTTGAGTCATAGTAGGACTCTAACTCCTAATTCGAAAGGTGTCAGTTCTAGTTTTAAATATCTAGTTAGTGGTTAGATTTGGTGTCAGTAATAGAGTTTAATGATCTAGCCACTTGGCAGATTGGATGTAAAGGCTATATGCCTATAAGTAGTGAGTACTTCGATGCATGAAGGGTTGGAAATATGATCAGGGTAGACTATTTTATTGTAAATCTTTCGAGTTTCTGATATATACAATAACAATACAACTTTTCTTCGCATGAGATTCTTATTATATTTCAATGAGTTTATGTCCTATCTTTTGAAATGTTTTCTTCCAATGTCTTAATGCTTATTACTCAGAATTCATGATTGTTCATGCTCTGACTTCCTTTAAGTATTAAGCCATGGTTAAATGAGTTTCTGTCCTATCTTTTGAGATGTTTTCTTCCAATGTCTTAATGCTTATTAGTCATAATTCATGATTGTTCATGCTCTCGCTTCCTTTAAGTATTAAGCTATGGTGAATTGAGTATTTTACTTTCTGTACCTTGATGTCTCATTACTCAGAATTCATGTGTCACATGCTCTGACTTCCTTTGAACCTCAATTTATTGGGATTTTCCTGAATGTGTTATTATTTCCATGAAATATAAACAAGCCTCAACTTCCACAAGGAAAGCCTTTGTCATCTTTATCCCTATCAGTGAATCCTTAACCCAATGGTAGCAAGCCTTCATCTTTTCAACTTGCAAACATATAAAAACAATACATAAATCATAGAGTTAGCCATCTATTTTTATCATTAACCAATATCATAAACCCCCTTGAGAGAGCCCTCTTAGACTGAAGAGGCTAAGCTTAAGTTAGAAGTGGTTTGAAATAGTTACACTGAAGTTGTCTGATCAGTAGCCAATTAGGTACGATTTTGGTGATAACACATTAAATCATCTATTCATGCCTTACGAAATGTACTACAGTGCCTTGAAATCCATTAACTTCAATGATGGTTCTCTCGCATTTGTTAACAGCTCACATGATTGGCTGGTAATCAAACGATGTATTACCATGTTCAACTACAAATCATATATTCGCATGGCTAGACTTGTACCCAAACGATCGAGTGAACGAGATAAGAAGACCCCAGATCTAGTTTCAGCCATCTGGGTTGCGATTTCAGGATTTTTGTACACATCATTTGTACAGTGACCTTACATACAGATCATCATCCAAACATGGGCGTATATCTATAGGCATTTCAATATCGGGCAACATTCCAATGTAAACAACTTTCTGCACAATGTACATGTTATTAGATAGTTTTTGTGCTGAGCATGGGAATGCCTTCCCTCAAATATTTGTGATCAATAGGATATATCATAATGTAATGTATTGTAAGATCGATGTGGGTCGCCATTCCTCTTCAGTGCCAACCCATCACATCGTAAAGAATCTCATTCAAAAAATATTGTTATTATTCTGACTTCATGCTTTAGGGGGCAGATATTATAGTTAAATTTGGGCATCATTCCCAATGACCTAGTAAAACTGGACATCATCCCTAGGACCAATGAAATACGGTCTATCATCCCCTATCATTTTAGTTGCTACATGCCCTAAGACAAGAAAAAACCATCCATGACTTCCATTGCAAGGTTTCCAAGGTTTGAAGTATATGTTATATCACTTATGATCTCACCAACCCAGCCTCTCAAGGGACTAATTTCTTTGCATATGTAGCTATCTCCATTCAAGGGTGCTCTATAAAGCACTTCTCAACATTCAAGAGTGCGTTGATCAAATGGGAGCAAAATTCTCATTGTTCCAGAATCACCACATGGCCAGTGCCTTCTAGAAGAGTCGATATGTGTCAAAATTTGAATCCATGTGTCCGTCTAACACCTATGAGCTTGGGAAAATGTGTTTCCTATTATTATAAAGTCACTGATTGAGAAACTACCATCAGTTTCCCTATAAATTGAGCACAGATTCTAGTGTTAGGGAAGGAAGAAATTTAGTAAATAAACGTTGTTGGATTCTCAATTTAGAGAGTGATAGGAGTGATATGCTGGTGGTGAGATTTTTATTGTGATGATGTTGAGATGATGCTGCAGCTAGTGACATCAAATCGACAGCTGGTTGTAACCACCCCCTTCTATCCATTAATAAAGATTGCTGCTCATTTTCCCATATATGTATCTGTTTATGTTTCTACTTTTCATATGATGGATTGTTAACTAATATATATGTTTCATGTTTAATCAGTTTAACTAATTAAGATAAATAGGCATCTTTATATTGCAATATCTTTGTTGTTTAGTGTTTATACTTACAGGAGCTAGTCTGTCGATCGAAGTTGGATTGGAAGCTACAACAAGAGCGACAGGATCACAAGTAAGTTCCTCTATCTTTCTGTTTGTCTATTTACTCTTAGATAAAGTATCTAAAAAGTATTTGATTTGTTGTTCTAAATGCATATCACCACATTTAGGGAACATGTTTTATCTGTAATTCATAATTCTGCATAACGGTCAGAAAAAAACCTTCTGAACATCATCAGTGAGTGAACACTTTCATTTTTTGGGGCACCCACCTCTATGTTTTGTATAAACCAAACCCTATTAATTCATTCATTTGGTAAGTGTAAAAAGACTGCAAATGGTGCACTATGTCCCCCATTCACCCATCCATTTTTTCTCCCATGGTAGTAGTTCCTGGTCACCCTTGGTTGGAGTATCACAACCTCACACATAAGAAACCATGACATTCATAACGAATATATACCCACCCTGGACATCCTACCAACTCCTGGGATTTCCCCATCATAAATAGTTATGACTGTCGCCAAGCTGCTTCTTATACTTCGACCTTGGGCCACAGAATCTCCATCATTATTTTTCAGTCACCCCTTGCCATAATGCCTATGTTAAACCTATCACATCCAAGATCCTTATCAAACATGTATATTCTTTGTAATGCAACTCTTTATTTCGATGAATTTCTATTTAAGGTAAATTTGAAGGACTTTTGAACTCAAAAATTACAAGCTTCCTAAAACTTCAAATAAGATTTATTTTTCATCAAGAAAACAATTTCATTTCCAAGCATGACCAATATCTCTTTTGTGATGAAACATTTCATTGATTATAAAGCCAAAAAGCTACAATTTTGATGAACAAACAATTTTCAAAAGAAAGAAACTTCTAAAAACCCTAAAAAGTATAGAAAAAATCAAAGAAAATAAAATTTATAATTATCAATCCTAACTAAGATACCTATGAGTGTCTTTTAATGATTTCACTTAGTTGTAAGCAAACTAAAATTATTTCCACTTGAACTAGCAGAAATGAAATCATGAAAGACTAGTTTGAGACAAATCACACTTCAGTGATCTAGAAGCTTTTCCTTTTTGCAATCAAGTAAGAAAAAAATACTCAAACAGGTAAGGCTGGTAATAATATTGGTGGCTCAAGAAGACAATAACAGAAAACCAGTGATCTTTTCCAAATGAATTTATCTTCCAAAAATAGCAATAATAAACCAGGGAAAACCCTAACCTAATTATGTAAAAATGATGATTTATAAAACAAGATTGTAAGGTGTTAAGGAGGAGTTAATAGAAAGACTCTGATAGCTTTTATACATCAGGTTAAACTTTAAAAATTTGGTTATGTCACTTTGGAAGAGAAAATATTCATTTTTTCAAAATTTCCTAGTGGGTGCGCAACTTCTCAGTGCAAACCAATTCGCATGCGCACTGAACTATACTGGAAATTTGTGTAGGTTGCCACTATGTTTTGCATAGAAAACCACGCAGGGAAGAGAAAATTTAGAAGAAATAAATTTAATGCTTTCTAACTCAGATAATCTAGGATTTCATATACCCAACCACACTTAGAAAATTTAAACTAGGAAATCTAGAATGTCAAACCAAATAGAACAAAAGAAAACTAAACTTGTCTTCCCAAGTGGATTCACCAATTTTTTTTGTGGATTAATCCCTCTTGCGGACAAAATTGATCTCCCTAGTACCCCAAACAAACAAGCATTTGAATGCCCCTTTCTCTAAACTATTTTCATTTTAGATTATTATAACTTAGAAATGAGGAGGTTATGCTCCTACCTTTCAATTGAGACGGTTGATGTAGCATTTTACCTTTCACTCCAAAGCAATCCTTCAATTCTAAGATGAATCTGCAATCACAAAAAATGCAAAGGATCAAAGCACCTTTAGTATATAATAATCATAAATACTATTTCAACTTAGTGTTCATGAAATCTAAGTATTGACGTCATTTCAATGAATTTAGAAACAAGAAAAAGAGAAAAAGAGATCCATAAGTATTATCAGAAATAAAAAAGAGATAACTTACAACATGAGCCTTGATGTTGTAATGATTTCTCCCATGTGTCTACGCAATGATTTTCTTTGGTTTGACAATCCCGTCTCTCTAGAATTACTAGCATGAAGTCTTGTGCATAAAGTTGTGATCTTCAATGTGCAACCAGAACTTTCTAATTCGGAATCTACTATGAACTAACCACTACGAGTACCTACTCAAATCAGTATCTACCTATACCCTCAAACCTGAAACTTCAGCTCAATTTATAGAGTGATTAAGGAAGTTTAAGATCCATGAAGAAAGGGATGAGATCCTCTTTTTATCACCAAATTGAGTCTCGTTGGGCTGCTGTAATGGTCAACTTGGAGTAAATATTTCAAACCAGCTTTTGACTGAAGATTAGCCTCATCAGTATGAGAGGGATCTCTCAACCTATGAAATGGTTTGTAATGAAAACTCTACTATATGGCTAACTCTATGATAATGACTTGAGTGTATATGATTGCAGGTGGAAAATGTAGAAGGTTTACTACCATTGGGCTTATGGAGTCAGTGTTAGGGAACTCAATAACGATGGATTTCCTTATGGAAGTTGAGGCATGTAGATATTTAAATGAAAGGGCAACACACACAAAATTTACTCAATAGATAAATGTTCAAAAGAAATGAGAGCATGAGTAACATGAATTCTGAGTAATGAACATTAAGATATTGAAAGCAGGATATTGAGGAAGATATACAATAGTTTAATTCTTAAAGGAAGTCAGAGCATGAGAAGCACAAATTATGAGTATTCAAACATTAATACATTGAAATAAAGTAGCAAGATACATAAGACAAGCTTCATAAAAACATCAAATGAATCTCAGGTGAAAGAGAAATCCCACAGTGACTGTCTATTACTGATCAGAACAAGATACAATAGTAGTAGTCACAAGTAACATCTTCCAACCCTTTATAACTCTAAAACTATCTAATATATAGAGTGAGGACTCATACAAATGTTTTTCCACCTTTCTAGCTTCGAATTCCCACCTCAAATACCTATTTCAAAAATGATTCCATTACTTGGAGACTTCCTAGGGATATATCTGTTTTGCAGAGTTTGAATACTAGAGTGCTGATCTGTCATTATGGCACGTGGATGTTGAGCTGGATCTCCTCTATGTATAATTTTACCATTTTTTCATAAATCTGGTCAGTGAAAATTATGAAAAATAGGCTTCGACGATGAGTATATAATTTCCAAACCTTGATGGATTTGCAAAAAATGAGAGAGGTTTTTGTATATGGCCACGTTCCGAAGAAAAAACTCTTTCATATTTCCAAAATACATTTTCATTTGGTCTAAAATCAAACTTTAAGTTGACTACTAAAACAATCATGTACATAAATTTTCGTAGCATAGTTTAGTAGCAACTTTTTGTAGCAATTCTGTTTTAAACACTTTTTCCAATCAACTTGAATTTTTTCTACCATGAGACTTTAAAAAAATGTTAGGAGGGCTTCATGAAACATGTCTTCCTACTTTTAAGGAGCTACTTCCATCACACATGATAATGCCTCCATGATGAACTAATGAGTTGGATAGCTTTGTCAAAGACCAAAATAGGAAAAGAAAATTTCCTCTCACTATATTTGACCTTTACATGTGGCTATATGACCTTTTAAAACACTTTCAAGATAACAAAATACAACCCAAAGCTCCTTTCTGTAAAAACAGAGTGTCATTAGGCGGTTTCGTCGAGAGTTTTAGTAGCATGGGAAAAATGGCTTTTCCATCAATCTTCTTTACTTCTTTGTTGTTCCAACACCTTCATTATGGGATGATACCTTGAAAACATTGCTCTCCCCCCATAAAACATGCCAAAACTGGATTTTAAAGCAAAAAATCACCTACAAGAATTTTTGTAGCCTTTTTCTGGCTTCAAGCTTGAAGCATGCTATGAAATTTCCTAAAAAATGCAGAATTTGGGTTTAGAAATGAACTCATGTTTTCGAGTCCTTGATATATTTTTCAAAATTGGAGGAGGTTTTTGTATATCAATATGTTTTTAAGAAAAAAACTCTCTTGTTTTTTTAGATACCATCTTCAGCTATCAAGAATCTGCATTTCAAAAACATCCATAAAGCAGGAAAATTCTATTTTCTAAAAAATAGGTCCAAAAAATAGGTCCGAAAGATATCCCTGTATCTCCCAATTTATAGCACTTTTGAGAAAAGTAAAAGAGGTTAATGTTATTTGATATGCTATTGACAATAACCTCTCTCGGTGTCTTAAAATAATTCTCTGTTTGCCTATAAATTGCAGTTGAAATTGACTACTCAAAAGTCAAAAAATAGAGAAATCCTCATATTCGCTACAAAATTATTAGGTGTTTTCGTAGCATTTTATGTTGCTTTCCTGTGTAAGACGCTACGAAAATTTGAAAAATTGGTAGATTCATCCTTTTGAGATTGAATTCATGCGGAATGACAACTGATATGGTATGGGACTGATTTGACATGAAATGGCATAAATGAAGGTGATGTCAAAACGTAGTATAGGCTTAAAAATGCAAATTTTTTCCTATACCACCATGAAATGTCTTAGGAGACCTTATCCATTTGGTGAGTGACCTATATGACCCTGTCAAGAAATTTTTAACAATTTAATGGGTGATAACACCTCAAATGAATGGACTTTTAGCCAAGGGATAAGCTCCATGAGTAGAGGGATATATCTCGAACTGATGCGACTCTAGAGGCTTCAAGTTGGGAGAATATTCGACCAAATAGGCTTATAGAAGTAATACTTTTGTGTTTACTCCTTTTTATGGGGGTGCGTAGTTTTTGGCGGCGAATAGAGCGGCGATCGCCACGGCTAATAGAAGAAGTATCATCGCATGTGTAGGTAATGGTCACAAAAAGCGCACATGTAATACTTTAAAGGTTTTAAACAACTTTTCTCGAGTTTCCAAGACTTGGTTCAGGAACACGACTATTTTTTACTTCTAAGGGAGCATAATATGGATGATGATAGACCCGTAATGGCAATCAAATGTCATGGTGACAAAATGACGTCTAACACTTTGATCATACTCTCTGAAGTGGTTGGACATGTTCCTACAGTGCATGAATTTTCACCTGAATAATTGGAGAAGCTACCTCAGGATTTGATTCTTGACAAGAAGACTAGGACTTCATGATGGCGAGGCATGGAGTACCTTTGTATTGGTTTCAAGGAAGTAAGGCTCATTGGATTGAAAAAGAGAAAGTGAGAGAGGAATTCCCTCACTTGGAAATTAACTAATAAATTTTTTGGTGGCCCAAAATCTCATTAGTGGGTTGGAATGATTAAGGTGGCTCCAGAAATGCTCAGAATTCATAAGTGGCTTTGGAAGAGCTTAAAAATAGAATTCACTGGATTGAAGTGGAACTAGGGTTAGATTGAATATCTTGTTGCAAGTTTTCAAATGACACGAATGACACCTAAATCCAAGTTCGTATATCAAAGTTATGGAATGTCAAATTTTGGAAAACTAGTTCTAATGGTAGCCATTGAGGAGGCAACAATTTGGAACTTATCCGCGCAAGGATTGTGACCACAGGAATGAGAGAATTTTTCGCCTATTTAATTTTACGGTTGACACAAAATTTGGTCGATGGATTTTTAAAGAAATTATATATATATATATATATGTATAGACCACCAACCATATATGATACATATTAAAACAACAAAGGGTGAGGGTGGCACGTAACCCAGACCTCGCCCAACGGTGTGCTAACTACTATGGGGATCCAACAGGATTTGAACCCGCCTAACCTGGTGGGCTAACTCCATCCATCGAAACATCACCCATCAATGTGTGGGGCCTTTCCCCAAAGGCCCCTTTGTGAGGGTGGTGCAATCCTTCCCATGTCATCAAGGCACTACACACACCCACCTACAAAGGTCTACTGTAAAGCAAGGGCTGGGAAGTTTTAAAAATTCACTTAGTTTCATAAAATTAATATATTTAGTTTTAAAAATTTTAACTAATTTTTTATTAACTAAAATATCATGATACATTAAATTAATAGTATGAAACATAAATCAATACTATTGATTTTGAAGTTTGATCTAAAATTTTCTGTCAAGCTCCATGGAGAAGTGGGCATACTCACTTGTAACATTGCAAACAATATGTCCTCCTATATTTCTCATTAATTTTTCCAAAAGGATGATCATGTGTTAATTTCCTATATAAAACTATGAAACTTTATCACTAAGTCCATAAACTAAAAAAGAATTTATTCAAGAACTTATTGAGTGAATGACCCATATAAATCTACTAAATTTGATCACCCCGGAGAACTATAATAAGAAACTTATTTATTGACTTTATTTGTTTATTGAATTTATTGTTTTATTGAGGTCTAAAGTTAAATCTTATAAGAATTCATCTTATAAGAACACATTAAAAATTGAATATGAGGTAGTAAACAAACCTACCTAAATGCTAAGAACTTAATTGAACCTATCCCATGACTTCCAATATTCTTCATAGTGCTAGGATTCTCCCACTCAATTTTTAAGAGCCTAATCAATTATTAGCTCTCTAAATTGGGTTATTACATTCATCTATCAAATAATTTAATAAATTGTCCCTACTAGCATTTTTATTGCTCTTTGTATATTATCATTTTAGTTTTCTTTAAGTGACTATAAGAACACATTTCAAAAATTTAAAAAAAAAAAATTAGAAATCTTATATAAGAAATTTCTTATATAAAATTCTCTAAAAGGATGATCATTTGTTAATTTCCTATATAAAATTATGAAAATTTATCACTAAGTCGATTTATTTTAAAAGAATTTATTCAAGAATTTATTGAGTGAATGACCCATATAAATCTACTAAATTTGATCACCCCCTAGAACTATAATAAGAAATTTATTTATTGAATTTATTTATTTATTGAGGTCTAAAGTTAAATCTTATAAGAATGCATCCTATAAGAATACATTTCAAATTGAATATGAGGTTGTAAAAACATTTACCTAAATACCAAGAACATAATTGAACCTATCCCATGACTTCCAATATTCTTCATAGTTCTAGGATTCTCCCACTCAATTTTTAAGAGCTTAATCAATTATTAGCCCTCTAAATTGGGTTATTACATTCATGTATCAAATGATTTAATAAGTTGTTCCCACTAGCATTTTTATTGCTCTTTGTACATTATGATTTTAGGTTTTTTTTTTTGTTACTTTGTCTTTTGTTATCTATGAGTTAGTTGTTTTCTAAGTTGCTTCACAAATTTGCTATATTTCTATTTATATTTCTTTGCAATATATTTAATTTATACACTTTAAAATTTAAGTTATTATAAGATGTGTTAGCTTAAATGTATTTTTATTTATATTTCTTTGCAATATATCAAATGCATGCAATTTAAAATTTAAATTATTATGACATGTGTTAGCTTAACTTTTTAATGATTTCACCACATCTAAAAAAATAAAAGTTGTTTGGTAAATACTTGAATAGACCTACTATTTGTAATGTAAAAGGGTTCCACTTACATTTAAAATAAGCTATTTCTCTCCTTGTATAGTTTTAGAACCTAAAAAATCATGGCTATTCTTCCATTTCCTATTCACAAGCTAAATAAATAAACATAATTCTACTTAATTCCATAATTTAATAAAAAAATCGATTTATACTATATTCAAATACACAATAAAAAATAATTATTTAAATAAATATGTAAATTTATAAAAAAATAAAATAAATTTAAAACCATATACATTCCTATTTAAAATTTATATAAAAATAACTCATGGAGAAATATACATATTTATTTACAATTTATACAAAAATAACTCATGAAAAAGTATACCTATTCATTTGTAACATTTTATATAATATGTTTTTCTACATTTTTTTCATAATTTTACCACTATGTGATTACACATCTCAAATACACCATTATTTATCCAATATTTTGTAGAAATTTACTTATAAAACTTCACCAAGATTTAATGAAAAAATTGTCATATAAATTTATGAATATTGATTATTTTAATAAAAAAATTATTTATTGAATATTACATAAACTTTCTTTTCCTACTTTTTCAAGTATCAAGATAAATTTTAATTTTATTGGAGCTTTAACATTGAAAATATCAAGTATCAATTTTCTAAAAAACAATTTCATAAAAAAAATTGCATTACAAAATTCTAAAGAAACAATCTCATAAAAAAGAGCATTACAAAATGTATCTGCAGTTGTAAACACATATACCTAAATGACATGAATGTCATTAGACGTACCCCAGGAGCCAGTGTTCACATTAAATGTCACCGAGGTCTTGTTCAGCAAATTTTCAAAACACACAATATCACCACCGCTGGGGATACCTGAACTATGTATTGACATTTCACCGTATTGAATCTGGTTGAATATTTCCTCAGTAGATCTAGAAATCTCCATCCATTCACCTTTCTTTTTATGAGATTGATCAAGCGAGTTTTGATTGGTTAACTTCCAAATAATTATCACTTTGTCCTTTTCTCCAGCTATTAACACTTGATCTTGTGAGAATAATGCAGAAATAGAATTATTTGTGAGTGGTTGAACGAGAGGGTGTAATTAGGAATTGGTTGCACATATTCAGGTTTGTTTCCTCGTTTCCAGGAGGATTAGGTGAGTGCAGTTCCCTATATAAGTGTGATGTAATTGAGCGATTGAATTCATTGTGTTGAGTGAGCTTGTCTCACATTTGCTGGTGTTTTATAGCTGTGTTTGTTTTGTTAATTTGGTATCGGACGGTTCGGATTCACATTTAAATAAAATCTAAATCCGCAAACTATTTCCACGTTCTCACAGAGGCGGCACAACAAAAACAAACGAGCACAATTCAAAACGAGCACAACAAAAACGCCTTTACTAACTTACTGTATCCAACGTACAGCAAAAAACGAATAGCCTTTTTCCAAAGTCCGGCTTCAAAAAAAAATGCGATTTGAAAAAACTTCGACTTCAAATATAAGTCAACTGTTTGATTGGACGCAAGCCGATTTCTCTGCTGCACACGCCCTGGCAGCAACCACTCCACGCTTCTGCTGCAAACTATACGCTTCCGCTGCGATGTTACTCAGCGGCGATTACAGCGATCACAGTCAAACAAAAATTCACTCAAACATTTCACATTTACTCAGCCTCCATGACTTCGATTTCAGATTTGCTCACAGCTTTATATACTTTTACTTTTCCTCAGCTCACAAGGGTCGAGGTCCAAGCCACAAGCTCCGATACCAAAATAAAATCTGAATATACAAAACTATATCTATATCATTCATCAAATAGATTACACACATTTATACATGAATTAGTCTCAGGATAGGAGATCTATCTTAGACGTACAATAAGTTGGTTGAGGGAATATCTCAACCTCACACCAAATAAGGAAACTAGATTTAGCTAACCTAGGAAATAGGAACAGACTCTATTCATAGAGAGTCACAACTGGACAAGTAGTAATTACACATTCTAAGACACCCCCTTAATGACTACTTGTCTCGATATCACTTCGCAAAATCTAGTGGTGATCAAACATAACAAAGAATATGTAGACGTCCATATAAAAGAGCAACCATCCACCGGAATGCATGGGTACCAACCGCTGCAACCGCTGGTCTTGTAGGATGTCCTTCGTATACATGGTTCTGTCAACCATTATCACTACATACATGTACATGTATTCACATATCCCCCTCCAACGTGGGTTTTATCGGATGACCCGTAACCATGCTCTTCCTTCATCGAGGTTTTATCGGATGACCCGTAACCATGCTCTTCCTTCATCGAGGTTTTATCGGATGACCCGTAACCATGCTCTTCTTTCAGTGGGCGAATACTCACACAGACCTGTTTCCAGTCTGCTTCACTATTATACGTGGTTTCTAGCTGACCACAAACTGACACTGCAAAATGGTTTCTGGCTGACCATGAACCTGTAGTTACAAAGTGGTTTTGAGATTACCACGAACTTTTACGGGGATACACATGCCTTTACAAGGCTTACATACTCCAACTCTTGGAGTTATCAGGTACATACAAAGACCACTCCAAAACCATCCTAGACTTGCTTACCATTCAACTCTGTGACTCATTAAAAACCACACAAAACAAACTTTCACTTTCGTTGTCCATCATCCTTAAATGTTGCTTCTCCTTTCCTTCATCTTTTGAATTTATCATTGGCATCTTTAGTGTCATTTTCCACCAATTATATTGGATTTTCATATTCATATAGGTGTAATTTGCTAGAGTAGCCAATTCTAACAACATCACCACCCATTGAGTTGGCTAAACTCAATAAAAGTTTTGTTTGAATAATCCAAAAATACTTACCATAATTAAACACATATGAGCCAATATATTATCCTCTGACTCGCCCCTCTGCCACAGTTTGCACTCAAGGGTAGTGGAAATTCAGAACTTTCTTCTCCTTGCCTTGTATAAAAGGGGAAGAGAGCGATCGAGCTCCTCTCGGGGATGGAGAGCGCCACCTCACAGATGGTAACCACGCTGGTGGGGAAGCCGTACGTTCTGAGCTTTTTGGTGGGAGACGCGAACAACACGTGCAGTGGCTCCATGAGGGTCGACGCTTTTGCTAGACGAGAGACCGTGCAAGTTCCCTACAAATCTAAGGGCACTGGAGGCTTCAAGAGGGCCAAACTCACATTCACGGCAACTTCTGCGAGGACTCGCATTGCATTCTTCAGTAGTTATTATCACATGAGGAGTGATGACTCCAGCTCCTTGTGCGGTCCTGTGGTAGATGATGTCAAGCTGTTACCACTCCATGCTGACTCAACTATTATCACATGAAAGTGATGACTTCATTAACGCCTGGTGCGGTCCTTTGGCAGATGGTGTCAAGCTCTGTTTTTTAATCAAAATCTCTGCTTTCACCTTCATGTTATAACGGGAGAGAGCTGCTTGTAGCCACCTTTCTGATCTAAATTAACAAAACACATGCCTTACACCCCACATTTATGCATATTGCCGTATTCGAAGCACAGCCATGCGTTAGAGTAATTCCATTTCCTGATGTCTAAGGATGCAAAATTCTTAATTGTTTCAGAGCTGGTTCGGATTCACATTTAAATAAAATCTAAATCCGCAAACTACTTGTTCTCAGAAAATCACCAAGCTCAATGGATACAAACATTTCAGTGTTTCTGCGCCTGGCAGTTTTCCTATCTTTCTTCGTTCCTAACCCAGAGAACGATTAGATTTTGTGTGCTCTAATACAGTCAACAAGACAGCACCTTCAATAGATTCCATGAGTATCAACTACTCTAATATTTTGAAGGGGATGTAAACAACAATTTATCAACCCTCTCCATGAATCTATTACAGAATCATATATCACTGTTTTCACAAAACTAACTCCCTCACGATCAGGATCACGATCACGATCCTCCTCATGCTCACTGTGAGTATTAAGTGGCATCCCAATCAAAACCTTATAATTATCTCTTCTGTATCTTGCCATGCATTTCAGTTTGGAGTTCCATCTTCCATTAATGAAAGGAAGTGTCCTATAAATGCCAGTTATAGGATTCTTAATGCATAATACACTCACCATACATGAGCAGCCAGCATCCAATCTGTGTTGTAAAATAAAATAGAACCAAATAACAACGAACAAAATTAGATTATGTACTAAACTTCAAAAATAACTAATCATGAGTAAACATAAGTATGGATATGAACTCAAATCACTTATGTTTAGCATGCATATGAACATATTGATTGAGAATATATATAGAAGTATAATTCATGAAAATGTTCCTCTCCTTTGCAGCAAGTTCAAGTATTCAGTCTTGTAAAATTTTAGATTAAATTATGTAAGGGAGCAAAAGCAAAAACATGACTATATGATGTTTTAGAGATATGTTACATTTGTGGTTTTATGTTATTTTTGGTTGGTACATGTATAGAAAATAAAATCTATTTAACATTAATAACTGATAACACATTTTAAAAAGGTGGTTTCTATAAAGAGGGTAAGTGGGAGATCTGAGTTGCAATATAGTCGAAAGAAACTAGTTTCTGGCTTTTTTTAGCCTGAATTTCTGCTGAGGTTTTTCCTAATTCCATTAAAAATTTGTAAAATTGTTGTTTTGAATTGTTGAGTTTGTAAAATTGTCTTTCCTAGAAGTTGAAATTCAGAATGAGATATTCAAGAACATACTTTTCCAACTTAAACTCATTTTTTCAATCAAAATTATCATTGAAATGAAGAAATATTCTCATCAAAATTCTATATAATCCTCAAATATGACCACTTACTATATAAATTAAAAATACAAATATTCAATAAATATAAATAAATGTACATTAATTTATATTTAATATATACTCAAAATTTATAATCAAAATATAAATACTCATACAAAATAATAATTTTAATTTAACCTTACTTTATATCACTGAAAATTATATTCAAACTAAAGGCATAATTAAAAAAAATTATCATTTCATTATTTAATTAGTGTATATTTATCATTAAATTTTAATAATTATTAAAATATATATATCTAATGGAAAAATAATATATAATATAATAATTTTTTTAATTGTAAACTTGAATGAAAACAAATTATTGACCAAACAACTAGAATTAAAATTCTGTATTATATTGCTAAATAAAAATAATATATTGACTTATTTCATTAATTCTGTGGACAATTATTTTTAATGGATACTATAGTGTGGGCAACCAATGAGAGGTTGTAGAATCCTATTTACATATAATTTAAGAAAAACCATTCACTCTCTAAAGACTCTTATTGGCATAATAAGTATAATCTATTAAAATGATGACTCCATGTGAAAACCTTTTATATTCACTTATTAATACAAATTTTTTAATTTTTAATAATATATTTGAATAAACACTATTTATAATTATCCTATGGTATATTGGGAAAGGCTATTAGTATACATGCTTTCATTGACACAAAGAAAAGTCATGGTATGTCTAAGCAAAGATTATTTCCAAATAGCTTTATTATTATGAGATCCTTAATTGAAATTTTCTTTCATTAAGTTAAAGAAGATATTTTTTTTATAAATTTCACTTATTTTCAAATATCTTTGTTAATATTGGTTTCTAAACTAATTTTTATATTAATATAAATTCAATTTATTCAATTTTGAAAATTCAATTTATTAACTAAAAATGTATTATTGTATGAAGTTGATCTAAAAGTGTAAGTACTTGTGTAAGAGCCTATTTTAAAGGAAGTAAGGAAACAAGCTAACGACTCAAGATCCAAAAACATCTTGCAAGAGTGAAACCTTGCCCCCTAACCAATCACAAAAGGTAATTTTGGTAGGGTGGTTTTGCTCCAATAGCAATGATGAGTAAATCTACATTGGAAAATAACAATAAGTGATGACATCATTGGTTTGACAACTAAGTTATGCTAGGTTTTCCTAAAAAATCACTAAATATCCAAGATCATAATAAATTATTTTAATTTAATACTATTACTATAAATATTATAAAAATAGATTTCAAATTTTTCTTTTATAGTTAAATTTGATAGTGAAGAAGACTTGAGAAAGTATTAAATGATGGGCTTTAATTTGGGGAAGAGTTAGGCTCTTCATCACCCCATGGTTTCCATACATTGATGCCATAAAAATGGTGGTTCCAACAACATCGCCCCATGCTTTCCATACTTTGATGCTACAAAAACGGTTGTTCCAACAATGTTGGTTTGGGTAAGGCTTCTAAATCACCCTTTTCCTTTCTAGCAAGAGAAGGTTCTAAACTAAATAAAAAATAACTTGGAAAAAATAAAAAATACTGATCTTGAAATACTTTGGATAGAATTTGTGTAGAATAGATCTCAACAAAGGCTTACCTAATCACATCAAATGAACATAAAAGTCTCTCAAAGGATGGTATTAGATTATGAAAGTAGTATGAAAATACTATTTTCAATACCAAACAAGAGATTTGTGAAACACATCTACAGAGGAAAAAATGATCCCAAGAAAGAAAAAGGAGATGACACACAAATCAAAAAGATGGTAGGCCTCTCATAGCCACCACTTCCATACTTTGATGCTACAAAAATGGCTATTTCAACAATGTTGGTTTGGGTAGAGCTTCTAAATCAGCCCCTTACTTTCTAGCACCATAAGGTTCTAAGCTAAATAAAAAATAAGTTTGGAAAATGAAAAAATACTAATCTTGAAATAATAAAGAAAGAGATCTTGAAATAACAAAGAAAGAGCTATTTACTTTGGATAAAATTTGTGTAGAAATAGATCTCAACAAAGGCTTATCTAATCACATCAAATAAAACATAAAAATCTCTCAAAAGACCTTATTAAATTATGAAAATACTACTTTCAAATACCAAACAAAAAATTTGTAAAATACATCTACACAGGAAAAAATGATCCCCAAAACAAATGAATAACACACAAATAAAAAAAAGATTGTAGACCTCTCATAGCCAGCACTCACCAAGAAAAATAAATCATAAAAGATCCTCCCATCCAAAACAACAAAAAGAAAAACACACACCCAAAACTAAATCATCATATTCCATGAGTAAAATAACATCTAAATACAAGAGAACAATGCACCACATCAATAGAAAAATAACACTATCAAAAAAATAAAAAGAATATAAAAAGAGTTTATATTTCAAAAAGCTGAGACTCAAATAAAAAAAATCTATTCTAAAACTTTGGGAAGCCTAGCAAATTCACATTAGTTCTAGTTGCTCCAAACTCAAAACAATGGCTGAAAGGGCACAAAAAGAAAAGCAAGTAAAAACAGTCAAACAACTACTTAACTTTTAATGTATATATGTATTATTTTTCTCAGTTTTTCATAATGTATATAACTTCTTCCTTTCTTGCCGCCATTTAGTTTGAACTCTCGCCCTATGAATATGCAAGTCGTTTATGAATAAAAAAATATTAACTTAAAAAAGACCAGATAAACCCTAAACATGAAACTAACCCTTTGAAAAAAAAATAAAAGACAAAACTTATATAAAGCTAACACTCCAAAACACAAACTAAGCAAATTAAAACAAAACTGTAGATGTACTTAAAAATCAAAACTTAGATAAAGCTAACACTTTAAAACATAAACTAAGAAAATTAAAACAGAAATGTAGATGTACTTCACCTTGTACTCGAACACACGCTGCAGGGTCGACGAGCTATGCGACGGCTACGGTTAGTGCTTTCGGTGTTGTTCTCGAATTCGGGTGCCCCATCTCGCAGAAATGTACGCACGAAGCCACCATCGAACCACGTGTGCCAAATCCGAGATTCAATCCACGGGCAAAACAATCCCTCGTGGCAGGGAACGGGCGTCTCTGCATTTCCTCTCAACTCGAATTTTCTGATATTGTAGCATCGATAGTAGCACGAGCCGAGCTTGGAGCCCAACCCCCACGATACTCGACCCCTGCATCTGTTCCTGTAACGGTCTAAGCGGGTCCTCCACCCTAACTTCACCGCAACAATCATTTCTCCGCATTCCACAACGTGCTCTTCGATATACCGACCAAGGAACTTGGTCGCATCAAGAAACTCTTTCAGTGCTTTGCATGTCCTCCGGATCTGGGGATATTGCTACACAGGGACTATTAGAAATATCTTCTCCAATATATCGGGCACGATGTTGATTAAAACACAAAGATCTGAAGAAGATTTATGGATTGTTAATTCTGTATTGCGTATTTTTACAGTACTGGAAGTCAACTCGTCATAGTCCTCCATAGCATATCCCTGCAACACTTTTCAGGGATGGCCTGCGTTAATGACTAGTCTATTCTCTGACCTGTGCTAATTGGTCTACCAATATATCAATAGTAATGCTTCTTTAAATCATAAAATTTACTTAGTTTCTATTTTTAATTATTCATTTCTTGGTCTTTAAATAGACTACATTTTACATAAATACCATCGGTCAATACCATTGTTTCTCAATACCATGAGGTCTATACCATGGTTTATTTTATTTTTTATAAAATTAAAATATTTATATTAAATTACATTAATTTTTTATTTTATTTTATTTTATTTATATTTTTATGTAATTTGACTTAGTCAAAATATTAAATATTTTAGTACAACGTGTGCTTTCTAGCGCAATTATCAATAATTACCAGCCTAGATCCATGTTAACTATGGATCTATTAAGCATCGAGAGAGATCAAATCTCTCGAGGTGCAAACCTCTTTTTTTAAGTGCAAAACTTGAGGAAAGGTTTGCACCTCGAGAGATTTGATCCCTCTCACTGCTTAATAGATACAGAGTGGATCTAGGCTGGTTTCAGTCATGTGCGGCCAAGGAAAATCTATCAGTTGATTAATTATATCAATAATATGTAAATACAGATAATATAAATATAATAATTTTATCATTTTAATTTTAAAATTGTATTAGTTAGCTAATGCGCTCATATTAAAAAAATTTAATATGTATAAGATTATATATTATGATTGAAAATGCAATGTTAGAATATTGAATGATCAAAAATTCAAATAATAAGAATATAGTCAATCAAAAAATAGTTTACAATGTGATTGATCTCAATCTCTCTTCTTCTGCTTTTCTTGCAGTCACACCTGCTACTTTTTCCATCTTTGCATATCGATCATATGAAAAGGGAGTTTGAAATCGTATACCATTCATATCTTTAACTTGAGATATTGCAGTAAACATCATACCCTATCTCTCTTTCTTCCCAATATTAATAGTAGCTTTCTCCAAAGTCAATCCTTGTGATTTATTAAATGTTAAGCCCCAAGCAAGTTTCGAAGGAAATTGTTTCCTACTACCTCTTTCAATAGGTGTAATAGGAACTTTTTGAGGGGATGAATCATTCGATGGTACTCCCATATAATTATCAAATCTTACTAAAACATATGTGGGTGATTGTGGGGGTGATTTTCCAGGTTTATACACAATTTTTTCTACAATTCCAAGAGCACCATTTACAAGTCCTGCATCAGTCCATATGTTTGATGTAAGAATCACTTGACCTCCAACTACAATGATTAATTCAAGTTCCATTTAATCCTCATCTATTTGCATGGAATTTCCTTTTACTTTTGTAGCAACACTGGCTGCAATGGGACAATTTCGCCTTCTTAAAAAAAGCTTATTATGATGTTCTACATCATCATTTGTTGCAAAAAATTGTGTTTCCTTATCAAAGGACTCATTTGTGGAAGGATCCAAGCATGTATTTGTACAAGAAATAAGTGCTTTCCAAACTTCCATAGTTGGTTTTGAATCCCTTACCTTCATTAACAAACGACGAAAATATATTTGTTGATTGCTTTTTCCATCTTGTCGAAACACGGTATCAAGGGTCACAATTGTTGTGAATGACTTCCATAATTCTTTTGCAATACCTTCACATGCATATATAGGTTTATCTAGAATAGGAGGCAATTTTCTCAAATCACCGACCAATATAATCGATCTCCCACCAAAAATAAGCTTCTCATTTTTTGGGAAAGCTTGTCGAAGTCTCTTATCAATGTTTTGCAACAAATTTCTTCCAATGAAACTCATTTCACCTATCAAGATATAATTCACATGCTTCAAATCTTGTTGTAGGGTCATTAAACTTAATCCTTTCAAAGGTGACATGTCTTTGATTAGAATTTGAAGTACAGAATGAATTGTTCTTGCAGATATGTTGAAAGCTGCAACCCGTGTAGGAGCTAAAAGAAGTAATGGACTCTTCTCTGGAAATGACTCGGCTTCAAGGGCATTTTTAATAGCTCTGATCAAATAAAACATTCTTGTACCTGCAGTGCCTTGGATTATCATAAGTAGTTGATCAACCCCTAATCTATTATGTTCAAGGACAATATCAAATGCTATTCTTTGCTTAACCCCCAAACTTTCAATGGAATAAGACTTTGCATGTTGGTTAGCACAAATTAAATTCAACTTTCGCTTTTTCGATATGAAATGAATAGCATGATTGGAAGTCAGTTCATCAACAAAATGTGTGTTCCAATTATGTGCACGATCATGATCTATGCGTCCCAGCATCTCAAATTCATTGTATTTTATATATTTCTTCCCATACAATCCACAAATTATCTCCCAATCATTCTCCCTAGAATCTGCAGGTGGTTTCTGAACTTCTTCTCCTTCAGATTCTACTTGATCAATGGGTGGTAATGGATTGCGATCAATATGCCATGGAATATATTGAAAATTTTCCCAATTATTGACTATCTCATCATCTCCTTGACCTATATCTCTATGGAAATCATGAAAGGCCTTGTACAATACTAACTCAGACCAACAAAATTCTACAAACTTGTCATCTCCTTGATCAGGAACTAAGTTAAATCGAGGAAGCACACGTACAATAGCTCCATTCTTCCATTCTAACCATTTCTCCCCATGTCGAGGTTTATCATATGACCATGATTTTGCAACATCTATCAACGCAAGGTGCTCAATATGGGCAGGTCGCTTGGTATATGCATCAATAAGGGAATTATCATTATCGGCATCATATGTTTCAATCTGTACTTGTTTGAAAACTTTCCTACCAACATTCAGAACCACAAATCGATGACTACATTTAGAAAGAGGGAGTTCTAGAAGCAAATAACATGTCTCTTGTGCACATATATCACTGTCAATAATAGTTTCACACAACAAACTCTTGTATGCACATGTTGCTGGTACATTTGGATTTTGAACAGAAGAAACACGCATCAACATATTATGGAATGTTTCTGATCCTTTTTCAGATTTTGCTGCATATTTTTCTATGTAATTAATGACAACGCGCTTTGAAAGAATTGGTTTCCAATCAATATTAGCCCTCCACATCATCAATGTTTCACGATTGTGTGTATTCAATCTATCATCATTTTGTCTCAGTTCATACTTCTTTTCTCCATTCTCATCAACATAAAGTTTGGACTCTTCACATAAATCCCATGGTTCCTTATATCTACATAACAATCTTCCTGCCTTCTTTCGAAGGCATGATCTCTCATTTCAAGTGATGTGGCGCTCAACACAATTAAGAAGTTCTTCATAATTAATCATAGGATCGGACTGAAATATTTGTCGTGTGTCCTTTAAGCAAGGATGATCATCAATATTATGTCTAACTTGAATATTTCTTTGATGTCGATCACGTGGATTCATTGCATGTACACATTCATCAAAATATTCTTTTGAAAATCTAACTTGCACTCGATCATCCCAATTCAACATGTCCATGTTAGGAGCATTTTTTATTCATAGAAATCCATGCACATGTGGAGATCCATGATGTTGCCACTCATAGCGACACCAATAATCTGTAGCTTGATGATAATGTTCGAAAATTTCATCTCGAAACATTGTATGTCTTAAGTGCATATAATGTGCTATAATATGAGGATTATCAATTACATTTTGACGTCTCCATTTCCTCGCTTCCCCTGGATCTCTAGGACATGTACCTGGCATTAATTTATGTAAATCTGGCCATTGCATATCTCCTGCACTTAATGTAAAGAATATTGTAGGACTCCCAATTTGTTGATCCATGTCTAATAGCTCAGCACGACACTTATTCGTGAATCTAGGATATTTTGTAAATGTTCTCGTAACTCCTCCATTGTTGTTGGTGAATCTGTCATATTTTTATTCACAAATACTGCAGAGGAAGCTTGAGCACGATGTCTCATGACGATATTGAGTAAAAAGTATCTAAATCGTGGGTGCCTTCCAAACCTGTTATCACGATATTGGAGAAGATGCTTTGCATACTCATGAATATGGACATGTCTCTCACGTGCTTGCAACTAATTTTCTTCACATTTTGGGAATAATGACGGAAATGCCATATCAAATAATCCCAGTGTTATACTCATTGATTGGAGATGAGCCAATTCCAGGCCAACTAACCACTTCCTCTGTATTAGGTTGTTCCTCTGCATTAGGGTTGTTTACCCACTGTCGAATAATATCAATCTCTCGTGTAGAATTTGGAAGCTTTGATGCAAATGAAATTGTGTGTAAGCCATCTAATGCATCGTCAATCCCTGGAACCCCTTCCAACATTGCAAATTCAGGGTCACTATCTTTCTCTGGCAAAGTAATAGCATTAATCATATGTGATACATCTGTTGCAATTTCAGGTATTTCTTGAAGTGCATCATTATCAACTAGAAATCCATGATAATATGGATCATTTTGAATCTTATAGTGTAATGCACGTAATACAATTTATTTCCTGACAGTAAAATCATAACTTGATCCCTTTGCACCTTTTTTCCGCACAACAATTATCAAATCCAAGTCTTTAATATGTCGAGGTAACTTCATGGCAAGATTGCTAACCTCTTGTGGAAAACTAATGGTGTGTCCTCTATATTTGTATTGTCCACCTATTGAGTACATAACCTGCAAAATTGGACTTGCACGTGCTATCAACATCTCTTCGACTTGTGTGAGCTCTGCAAGAACATTAGGTTGTTCTCCTGGATTCATATGGTTATCGACTGAAAATCTATGATGACTTCCTTCTCGTTTACATCTCATGCACATTTTACCTAAGAAAAATAAACCAACTTCATTGTGATCTATCCTCAGCTAGAGATTTGATCCCTCTCAGCGCTTGATAGATCTAGAGTTAAGATGGATCGAGCCTAGATCCATCTTAACTCTGGATCTATCAAGCGCTGAGAGGGATCAAATCTCTAGAGGTGCAAACCTATTTTTTTGAGTGAAAAACTTGAGGAAAGGTTTGCACCTCGAGAGATTTGATCCCTCTCAGCGCTTGATAGATCTAGAGTTAAGATGGATCTAGGCTGGTTTCAATCGTGTGCGGCCAAGGAAAATCTATCGAAAATATGATTAATTTTATCAATAGTATGTAAATACAGATAATATAAATAGAATAATTTTATATATGCTAAATATGTCTGATATTTATTTGGTCGTTTTAATTTTAAAATTTTCTTAGTTACCTCATTTCTTTGAGATGATAAATATTGTTTATAAATTTAATGATGAAATAATTTTTTGAATGCAAAGTGACAATGTAATAGTGTTGAATGATAGAAAATGAAAATAATAAGAATGTAGTCAATTACAAATTGTCTTCATTGTGATCAATCTAAAATTATTTTCTTTTTCTATTCCTATTGTCACCCTTTGTTAGTTTTTTCATCTTTTCATATCGATTATATGAAAAGGAAAATTGAAATAATAAACCATTTAAATATTTAGCTTGAACTATTGTACTAAACATCATACATTTTCTCTCTTGCTCTTCAATATTAATAGGTTGATTTAATATAACACAAATATTAATGTACATTGTTAATATTTTTTTGTGCTTACACTGAAATCAATGCACAATCTTAATCCAATCACTTTAAAATTAATGTACCATCAATGTACATCAAATCAGAAATCAACGTCTACACTGAAATCAATTCACCTAATGCAAACAATCAAATAAGTTTACAAAACAACATCTACACTAAGATCAATGCATCTAATGCAGGGAATCAAATAAGATTAGAAATCAACATCTATATTGAAATCAATGGATCTAGTGCAAGTAATAAAATAGGATTTGAAACCAACATCTACACTTATATCAATGCATCTAGTGTAAGAAATAAAATAGGATTAGAAATCATCATATGAATGTACATTGTTAATAATTGTGTGTGCTTACACTGAAAAATAAACCAAATTCATTGTGATCCATCCAGAGTTAACGTGGATCCACCTTAAGTTGTATGTGAGCCATGTAATGCATTGTCAATCCCTGGAACCCCTTCCAACATTGCAAATTCAGTGTCACTATCTTTCTCTGGAAAATTAATAGCATTAATCATATGTGATACATCTGTTGCAATTTCAGGTATTTCTTGAAGTGCATCATTATCAACTTGAACTCCACGATAATATGGATCATTATGAATCTTATAGTGAAATGCACGTAATACAATTTATTTCCTGACAGTAAAATCATAACTTGATCCCTTTGCACCTTTTTTCTGCACAACAATTATCAAATCCAAGTTCCTAATACATGTTTCCAGGGTCTCCACAAGATTGCTAACCTCTTTATGGAAAACTGAATGGTGTGGTTCTCCTGCTGTTTGTATTGTCCACTCATTTATGCATAACCTGCAGTCTGGTTCTCAGAATGCATATCAACATCTCTTAAATTTGTATGAGTTCGTAAAATCATTAGGTTGTTCTCAGATTCCATATGCAATCGGCCGAAAATACATATCACTCTTCGGCGACATCTCTGCACATTGTACCATGCTTGTTGTATGTACTTGAATTTAGAATATTTACCTTCATACACATGACATACTTGAACACTGTACTTAATTTATCAATCCTATCTTTCCTAAATTTTCAAGGAAATATTCATATCAAGTAAAACTTAAAATGTTGATGTTGGGAATCAATATGTTTTAAACATGTTTCTTTCATAGGATTTTCCTCTTCGTCCTATACCATGTTTGAGTTGTTCAGATATTGTTTTCTTTGTCGATATCATATTTTTTGTTCACTTTTCCATTTTCTCTGTTCTTCATGTTTTTCAGGTGTTACTTCCTTTGGGTTATCTTGTCCATTTCCTCTTTTTTCTGCATTTTCTTCTATTATTTGTTGTGTCTTTATTTTTCGATATTCTCTTTGATATTGTCTTTTGCGTGCTTTTCTCTCTTCTTGTTGTTCTGCAGTTGAAATTTCTTGTGCCTTTATTTTTCGATATTCTCGTGGTTTTTCATTATGCTTTATCCTTTGTTCTTCATGTTCTTCAACTTTCATTTCTAGTTTCTTTCTATGTCGATAATTTTTTTGAGATTCTCTTTGACGTGCTCTTATCTCTTCTTGTTGTTCTGCAGTTTTCATTTCTCACTTCTTTCTTTGTCGATATGTTCTTGCATATTCTCTTTGATATTTTCTATGTGTTTCTCTTTGTTCTTCACTTTTCTCCTTTCTTTGATCTTCTCTTTGTTCGTCACACATTTCTTCAAAGTTATTTTCCTCCATCTCATTATTATGAGAAGACATGGCTGTTTGAATTAGTGCAACACAGATATCAATGCACAAATTAGTTTCGGTCAATAGAAAGTGCGTTTCATATGCACCTAGGCCTCATTTTGAGTGCATTCCAATGCAGTTTTTGATGCCTAAGGGTGCGTTACTCTCTATAGAAAAATAATTTACTCTAAGGGGTCCAAATCCCTAAAATTTTGCAATGAAATGACTATTAAAAGCAATAGGGGGTCTATGGCACCAACTTGGATCAAACGACGATGAAACCCATCCACAGAATCGATCGCAATCAATCGCTGAAGTTCGGGGGAAAAAATAGGTTTAGAGCTCCAAAATGAAAATGGTAACTTTCAAATGGTAAAAATGAATAGTAAAATTTTTTTAATTAGTCATTTAATTATTTGAAAATGATATTTATTGTTGTGACTACAATTTTATTCTTTTTTTATCATGAAACATGTATTTTTAATCCATTTGATGTTGTTGTGAATAGGTTTGCAAATTATGAGCAGATTATTCGTGCACATTTATTTCAAGAATGATTTGACAACAAAGCCTAATTTTATCCTTATTTTTAGAGCTTTGATAAAAATGAAAGAGGACTTGAAGCACTTTTATCTCTTTTTCGATATTTGATAACAACGAAAATGGAACCCCTCATGTCTTCTTTTAGCTCTTTTAGACTCTGATAATATGAAAATATTTTTGAGCACTTATCTTTTTGAGCTCGTAAAAGTTAATGAATTGATATATACTTGGTATAAGTTTGACCACTTTCCAGACTAAGATAGATTATTCACGAAAAAGGAATGCCTTAGTCGAACATGACTAGGAGGTTCTCTTAGATATTATTTTACACTTTCTCGGATCTGATCGACAACTTTACGAAAAATTACCTATGGAGTTTTATTTTTTCCTCTTTTTCAAACTCTCTAAATATGATAAAGGACCTATTTTTCATGGTCATTAGGCCCATTAAAACATAAAATAGCGACGGGCTTTTCGATCATGGCAAGAATCAAGTTTCATTCATTGCTAGACTCGTTAAATTATTAAATAGCAATACATTATTCACTCGAAGGGTTGAATTATAGATCAAGAATATGTTATCCTCCTCAAGCTTGTTAAAAAATAAAGAGGTATTGGTTGACAAATGACCGGGGAAAATTTGGGAAAGTGAATTTTTTTTTACTATAGCAGGTCGCTCTTGAGCATGACACTTCACTCCATCATCGTGACTATTTGGGTTGGGTAATATTCTCGACGGTTCATTCATACCTATGGCTCATCATAACTTCAGTTTGGTTATGGGTCAATGCTGCCAACTCATATTAGTGTCATCGATATGTTCAAGAGAAGTCATCTAGTGAATAGTCATCTTCTACAATACTCATAAACCTTCATTTTCATGACAGTCATCCCTGAAAATTTCTATATCAAGTCACATTTTTTCTCTGAAATTAGTAACTCCCATTTCACAATAAAGTAACTTCCTATCGACGACAAATCATCATCCAGGAACTTTACTTAGAAACATCATCTTCCAGTACCATGAGGCAGCATCGACAAGATCCTCGCTTTCGGAATTTTGACCGAAATATTTTGTTTGGCATTTGAAATTATGTTATCACACCCTAAATTTTCACAATCATAACTTGAAATGTGTCAAGTTTGTATTTAGATTGGTTAGAAGCATACCATCATGAAATGATAAATTTCATGATTAGTATAAGCTTCTATGATTTTTTAAGTTGTTAGGGAATGATCTCAAGTCATATCAAAGGAAAAAATCTGAAATAGGTACTTTAAATCAACCTAATATCTCAAATATGGCCACATGTCAAAAAAATTCTCAGTCCGCAACGATTTTGGTTCAAAATTAACAGATTTTGTTGTGGAAACACCTAGTAATTTTGTAGCGAAACTAACACTTGTAAGGCTAAATGCAATACGAAAGCGTGTCATCCTGTAATGGTTTTTTGCACAATGATGAGTTGTTAAAATTTGAGGATTTCGAGGTCATGCTGTCAGAATAGGGTTATCATTGAAAGTCTTAGGCATGTTTTGGCATCAACCACCATTTTCTTAATAAATCTCATCTCATTTTTTAAAATCAATCCTTCATTCCTCATGCTTTATTTTCCACTGTTGTAAGCTACTACCAAAGAAGCTTGCTGTCATTTTCATTTCCCTTAGAAACCCTCTATCATGTCAGTCCTCTTTTACCATAATAGCTCGTTGTCATTAAAGGATTTTACTGAACAGGTGTAAATATCTAGAGAAGGCCACCGCTGCAAAACAAGAAGAAATGGCTACAGCAAAGAAAGAAAATAAAGGAGGCCTACTATTCAGGTACAAGCCTACAAGTCCAAGATTAATGAGTTGGCAAAGAAATAAAATAAAGGAGGCCTACTATTCAGGTACAAGCCTATCGATGACACTGAGATGAGTTGGCAGCATTGACCCAAAACCAAACTGAAGGTATGATGAGCCATAGGTATGAATGAACTGTCGAGAATATTACCAAACCCAAATAGTCACGATGATGGAGTGAAGTGTCATGCTTAAGAGCAACCTACTACAGTAAAAAAAAATTTCGCTTTCCCAAATTTTCCCCGGTCATTTATCGACCAATACCTCTTTATTTTTTAACAAGCTTGAGGAGGATAACATATTCTTGATCTATAATTCAACCCTTTGGGTGAATAATGTATCACTATTTAATAATTTAAAGAGTCTAGCGATGAATGAAACTTGATTCTTGCCATGATCGAAAAGCCCGTCACTATTTTATGTTTTAACGAGCCTAATGACAGTGACAAACAGGTTCTTTTTCATATTTTGAGAGTTTGAAAAAGAGGAAAAACTAAAACTCCATAGGTAATTTTTCGTAAAGTTGTCGATGAGATCTGAGAAAGTGTAAAATAATATCTGAGAGAACCTCCTAGTCATGTTCAACTAAGGCATTTCTTTTTCGTGAATAATCTATCTTAGTCCGGAAAATGGTCAAACTTATACCAAGTAGATATCAATTCATTAAATTTATATTATCAGAGTCTAAAAGAGCTAAAAGAAAGCATGAGGGGTTCCAGTTTCGTTGTTATCAAAGATCGAAAAAGAGATAAAAGTGCTTCAAGTCCTCTTTCATTTTTATCAGAGCTCTAAAAATAAGGATAGAAGTATGCTTTGTGGTCAAATCATTCTTGAAATAAATGTGCATGACTAATCTTCTCATAATTTGCAAACCTATTCAGAACAACATCAAATGGATTAAAAATACATGTTTCATGATAAAAAATGAATGAAATTGTCGTCACAGCAATAAATATGATTTTCAAATAATTAAATGACTAATTAAAAGATTTTTACAATTCATTTTTACCATTTGAAAGTTACCATTTTCATTTTGGAGCTCTAAACCTGTTTTTTCCCCGAACTTCAGCTGTTGATTGCCATCGATTCTGTGGATGGGTTTCATCGCCGTTTGATCCAAGTTGGTGCCATAGACCCCATATTGATTTCAATAGTCATTTCATTGCAAATTTTTAGGGATTTGGGCCCCTTAGTGTAAATTTTTTCTTGGGCCCCATATTATTGATAAAATTAATCAAATGTTCGATAGATTTTCCTTGGCCACACAAGACTCGCCTAGATCCATCTTAACTCTGGATCTATTAAGCGCCGAGAGGGATCAAATCTCTCGAGGTGCAAACCTCTTAAAAAAGAGGTTTGCACCTCGAGAGATTTGATCCCTCACGCTTAATAGATCCATAGTTAAGATGGATCTAGGCTGGTAATAATTGATAATTGTGCTAGAAAGGACACTTGTACTAAAATTTTTAATATTTTGACTAAGTCAAATTACATAAAAATATAAATAAAATAAAATAAAATAAAAAATTAATGTAATTTAATATAAATATTTTAATTTTATAAAAAAAAATAAACCATGGTATTGACTCATGGTATTGAGAAACAATTGTATTGACCCATGGTATTTATGTAAAATGTAGTCTATTTAAAGACAAAAAAATGAATAATTAAAAATACAAACTAAGTAAATTTTATGATTTAAAGGAGCATTGCTATTGATATATTGGCACACCAATTAGCACAGGTCAGGGAAAACACTCGTCATTAACGCAGGCCATCCCTGAAAAGTGTTGCAGGGATATGCTATGGAGGACTATGACGAGTCGGCTTCCAGTACTGCAAAGTCTGTAAAATCTGCGATTAGCAAACCATCGTGTTCAGATCCTTGTGTTTTATATTGGAGAAGATATTTCTAAGAGTTCATGTGCAGCAATATCCCCAGATCCGGAGGACATGCAAAGCACTGAAAGAGTTTCTTGACGAGAGCAAGTCCCTTGGTCGGTATATCAAAGAGCACGTTGTCGAACGCAGAGAAATGATTGTTCGGGTGAAGTTAGGGTGGAGGAACTGCTTAGCGCGTTACAGGAACAGATGCAGTGGTCGGGTATCATGGGGGTTGGGCTCCAAGCTCGGCTCCTGCTACTATCGATGCTACAATATCAGAAAATTCGAGTTGAGAGGAAATGTAGAGACGCCCATTCCCTGCCACGAGGGATTGTTTTGGCCGTGGATTGAATGCGGGATTTGGGACAGGTGGTTCGATGGTGGCTTCGTGTGTACATTTCTGCGAGATAGGGCACCCGAATTTGAGAACAATACCGAAAGCCCGCCCTAGCCATAGCCGTCGCACAGCTCATCGCACAGCTCATCGACCATGCAGTGTGTGTTCGAGTACAAGGTGAAGTACATCTACAGTTCTGTTTTAATTTGCTTAGTTTATGTTTTTAAGTGTTAGCTTTATCATTTTGTTTTAATTTTCTTAGTTTGTGGTTTGGAGTGTTAGCGTTATATAAGTTTTGTCTTTATTTTTTTTCAAAGTGTTAGTTTCATGTTTAGGGTTTATCTGGTCTTTTTTAAGTTAATATTTTTTTATTCATCTATTATCATTTAGATTATTAGTTTTGCATATATAAAATTCAATGTGTATTTAAGAGCACTGCCCAAATCCAGACGGTTACAAGAAGTGATGGAAGCAGCTTTTTATTCATAGGGGTCCGGGTTTATAACCTAAGTGAAAAACTGAGAAAAATAATACATATATACATTATGAAAATCTCAGAAAAATAGTACATATATACATTAAAAGTTAAGTAGTTGTTTGACTATTTTTACTTGCTTTTCTTTTTGTGCCCTTTCCGCCATTGTTTTGAGTTTGGAGCAACTGGAACTAATGTGAATTTGCTAGGCTTCCCAAAGTTTTAGAATAGATTTTTTATTTGAGTCTCAGCTTTTTGAAATATAAACTCTTTTTACATTCTTTTTATTTTTTAGATAGTGTTATTTTTCTATTGATGTGGTGCATTGTTCCCTTGTACTTAGATGTTATTTTACTCATGGAATATGATGATTCAGTTTTGGGTGTGTGTTTTTCTTTTTCTTGTTTTGGATGGGAGGATCTTTTATGATTTATTTTTCTTGGTGAGTGTTGGCTATGAGAGGTCTACAATTTTTTTTTTATTTGTGTTATTCATTTGTTTTGGGGATCATTTTTTCCTATGTAGATGTATTTTACAAATTTTTTGTTTGGTATTTGAAAGTAGTATTTTCATAATTTAATAAGGTCTTTTGAGAGATTTTTATGTTTTATTTGATGTGATTAGATAAACCTTTGTTGAGATCTATTTCTACAAAAAATTTATCCAAATTAAATAGCCCTTTCTTTGTTATTTCAAGATCTCTTTCTTTATTATTTCAAGATCAGTATTTTTTCATTTTCCAAAGTTATTTTTTATTTAGCTTAGAACCTTATGGTGCTAGAAAGTAAGGGGCTGATTTAGAAGCTCTACCCAAACCAACATTGTTGAAACAACCATTTTTGTAGCATCAAAGTATGGAAGTGGTGGCTATGATAGGTCTACCATATTTTTGATTTGTGTGTCATCTCCTTTTTCTTTCTTGGGATCATTTTTGCCTCTGTAGATGTGTTTCACAAATCTCTTGTTTGGTATTGAAAATAGTATTTTCATACTACTTTCATAATCTAATACCATCCTTTGAGAGATTTTTATGTTCATTTGATGTGATTAGGTAAGCCTTTGTTGAGATCTATTCTACACAAATTCTATCCAAAGTATTTCAAGATCAGTATTTTTTATTTTTTCCAAGTTATCTTTTATTCAGTTTAGAACCTTCTCTTGCTAGAAAGGAAGGGGGTGATTTAGAAGCCTTACCCAAACAACCATTGTTGGAACAACCATTTTTGTAGCATCAAAGTATGGAAAGCATGGGGCGATGTTATTGGAACCACCATTTTTATGGCATCAATGTATGGAAACCATGGGGTGATGAAGAGCCTAACTCTTCCCCAAATTAAAGCCCGTCATTTAATACTTTCTCAAGTCTTTTTCACTATCAAATTTAACTATAAAAGAAAAATTGGAAATCTATTTTTGTAATATTTATAGTAATAGTATTAAATTAAAATAATTTATTATGATCTTGGATATTTAATGATTTTTTAGGAAAACCTAGCATAACTTAGTTGTCAAACCAATGATGTCATCACTTAATTTTATTTGCCAATGTAGATTTACTCATCATTGCTATTCGAGCAAAACCACCCTACCAAAATTACCCTTTGTGATTGGTTAGGGGGCAAGGTTTCACTCTTACAAGATGTTTTTGGATCTTGAGTCATTAGCTCTTTTCCTTACTTCCTTTAAAATAGGCTCTTACACAAGTACTCACACTTTTAGATGAACTTCATACAATAATAAATTTTTAGTTAATAAATTGAATTTTCAAAATTAAATATATTTAATTTATATTAATATAAAAATTAGTTTAAAAACCAATATTAATAAAGATATTTGAAAATAAGTGAAATTTATAAAAAAATATCTTCTTTAACTTAATGAAAGAAAATTTCAATTAAGGATCTCATAATAATAAAGCTATTTGGAAATAATAATAAAGCTATTCATAATTATAGCTTAGTCATAATTATAAATAGTGTCTATTCCAATATATTATTAAAAATAAAAAAAATTGTATTAATAAGTGAATATAAAAGGTTTTCACATGGAGTCATCATTTTAATAGATTATACTCATTATGCCAATAAGAGTCTTTAGAGAGTGAATGGTGTTTCTTAAATTATATGTCAATAGGATTCTACAAGATGTCATTGGTTGGCCACACTATAATGTCCATTAAAAATAATTGTCCACAGAATTAATGAAATAAGTCAATATATTATTTTTATTTAAATAAGTCAATATATTATTTTTATTTAGCAATATAATACAGAATTTTAATTCTAGTTGTTTGGTCAATAATTTGTTTTCATTCAATTTTACAATTAAAAAATTTATTAAATTATATATTATTTTTCCACTAGGTATATATAGTTTAATAATTATTAAAATTTAATAATAAATATACACTAATTAAATAATGAAATGATAATTTTTTTTAATTATGCCTTTATTTTGAATATAATTTTCAGTGATATAAAGTAAGGTTAAATTAAAATTATTATTTTGTATGAGTATTTATATTTTGATTATAAATTTTGAGTATATAATAAATATAAATCAATGTCCATTTATTTATATTTATTGAATATTTGTATTTGTAATTTATATAGTAAGTGGTCATATTTGAGGATTATATAGAATTTTGATGAGAATATTTCATCATTTCAATGATAATTTTCATTGAAAAAATGAGTTTAAGTTGGAAAAGTATGTTCCTGAATATCTAATTCTGAATTTCAACTTCTAGGAAAGACAATTTTAGAAACTCAACAATTCAAAACTACAATTTTACAAATTTTTAATGGAATTAGAAAAAAATTGAGCAGAAAATCAGGCTAAAAAAAGCCAGAAACTAGTTTCTTTAGACTATATTGCAACTCAGATCTCCCACTTACCCTCTTTATAGAAACCACTTTTTTAAAATGTGTTATTAGTTATTCATGTTAAATAGTTTTTATTTTCTATACATGTACCAACCAAAAATAACAGAAAACCACAAATGTAACATATCTCTAAAACATCATCTAGTCCTGTTTATTGATTTTGCTCCTTTACATAATTTAATCTAAAATTGTACAAGACTGAATACTTGAACTTGCTGCAAAGGAAAAGAACATTTTCATGAATTATAATTCTATATATATTCTCAATCAATGTGTTCATATGCATGCTAAACTTAAGTGATTTGAGTTCATATCCATACTTATGTTTACTCGTGATTAGTTATTTTTGAAGTTTAGTACATAATCTAATTTTGTTCGTTGTTATTTGGTTCAATTTTATTTTACAACACAGGTTGGATGCTTGCTGCTCATGTATGGTGAGTGTATTATGCATTAAGAATCCTATAACTGGCATTTATAGTACACTTCCTTTCATTAAAGGAAGATGGATCTCCAAACTGAAATGCATGGCAAGGTACTGAAGAGATAATTTTAAGATTTTGGTTGGGATGCCACTTAATACTCACAGTGAGCATGAGGAGAATCGTGATCGTGATCGTGAGGGAGTTAGTTTTGTGAAAACAGTGATATATGATTCTGCAATAGATTCATGGAGAGAGTTGATAAATTTTTGTTTCCATCCCCTTCAAAATATTAGAGTACTTGATACTCATGGAATCTATTGCAGAGGTGCCATGTATTGGCTATTAAAGGCTACTCAGAATCTAATCGTTTTCTGGGTTAGGAACGAAAGATGGAAAATACTTGAAATGCAGAAACCACAATGTGCTCATCCATTGGGCTTGGTGGTTTGCAAGGAACAAGTGTTAATGGCTGGAGAAAAGGACAAAGTGATAATTATTTGGAAGTTAACCAATCAAAAATGGCTTGATCAATCTCATAAAAAGAAAGGTGAATGGATGGAGATTTCTAGATCTACTGAGGAAATATTCAACCAGATTCAATACGGTGAAATGGCAATACATAGTGCATGTATCCCCAGCGGTGGTGATATTGTGTGTTTTGAAAATTTGCTCAACAAGACCTCGGTGACATTTAATGTGAACACTAGCTCCTGGGTAGTTCTAATGACATTCATGTCATTCAGGTATATGTGTTTACAACTCCAGATACATTTTGCAATGCTCTTTTTTATTAGATTGTTTCTTTAGAATTTTTTAATGCAATTTTTTTTTATGAAATTGTTTTTTAGAAAATTGATACTTGATATTTTAAAGCTCCAATAAAATTAAAATTTATCTTGATATCTGAAAAAGCAGGAAAATAAAGTTTATGTAATATTCAATAAATCATTTTTTTATTAAAATAATCAATATTCATAAATTTATACGACAATTTTTTCATTGAATTTTGGTGAAGTTTTATAGGTAAATTTCTACAAAATATTGGATAAATAATGGTGTATTTGAGATGCGTAATCACATAGTGGTAAAATTATGAAAAAAATGTAGAAAAACATGTTATATAAAATCTTACAAATGAATAGGTATACTTTTTCATGAGTTATTTTTGTATAAATTGTAAATAAATATGTATATTTCTCCATGAGTTATTTTTATATAAATTTTAAATATTAATGTATATGGTTTTAAATTTATTTTATTTTTTTATAAATTTAAATAATTATTTTTTATTGTGTAATTGAATATATTATAAATGGATTTTTTTATTAAATTATGGAATTAAGTAGAATTATGTTTATTTATTTAGCTTGTGAAGAGGAAATGGAAGGATAGCCATGATTTTTTAGGTTCTAAAACTATACAAGGAGAGAAATAGCTTATTTTACATGTAAGTGGAACCCTTTTACATTACAAATAGTAGGTCTATTCAAGTATTTACCAAACAACTTTTATTTTTTTAGATGTGGTAAAATCATTAAAAATTTAAGCTAACACATCTTATAATAATTTAAATTTTAAATTGCATACATTTGATATATTGCAAAGAAATATAAATAAAAATACATTTAAGCTAACACATCTTATAATAACTTAAATTTTAAAGTGTATACATTAAATATATTGCAAAGAAATATAAATAGAAATATAGAAAATTTGTGAATGAACTTAGAAAACAACTAACTCATAGATAACAAAAGACAAAGTAACAAAAAAAAAACCTAAAATCATAATGTACAAAGAGCAATAAAAATGCTAGTGGGAACAACTTATTAAATCACTCTTAAAAATTGAGTGGGAGAATCCTAGAACTATGAAGAATATTGGAAGTCATGGGATAGGTTCAATTATGTTCTTGGCATTTAGGTAAATGATTTTACAACCTCATATTCAATTTGAAATGTATTCTTATAGGATGCATTCTTATAAGATTTAACTTTAGACCTCAATAAATAAATAAATTCAATAAATAAATTTCTTATTATAGTTCTAGGGGGTGATCAAATTTAGTAGATTTATATGGTTCATTCACTCAATAAATTCTTGAATAAATTCTTTTTTAATTTATGGACTTAGTGATAAAGTTTCATAGTTTTATATAGGAAATTAACAAATGATCATCCTTTTAGAGAATTTTATATAAGAAATTTCTTATGTAAGATTGCTAATTTTTTTTTTAATTTTTGAAATATGTTCTTATAGTAACTTAAAAAAAGAGCAATAAAAATGCTAGTAGGGACAATTTATTAAATTATTTCATAGATGAATGTAATAACCCAATTTAGAGAGCAAATAATTGATTAGGCTCTTAAAAATTGAGTGGGAGAATCCTAGGACTATGAAGAATATTGGAAGTCATGGGATAGGTTCAATTAAGTTCTTAGCATTTAGGTAGGTGAGTTTACAACCTCATATTCAATTTGAAATGTGTTCTTATACGATGAATTCTTATAAGATTTAACTTTAGACCTCAATAAATCAATAAATTCAATAATTAAATAAAGTCAGTAAATAAGTTTCTTATTATAGTTCTCGGGGGTGATCAAATTTAGTAGATTTATATGGGTCATTCACTCAATAAATTCTTGAATAAATTCTTTTTTCATTTATGGACTTAGTGATAAAGTTTCATAGTTTTATATAGGAAATTAACACATGATCATCCTTTTGGAAAAATTAATGAGAAATATATGAGGACATATTGTTTGCAATATTACAAGTGAGTATGCCCACTTCTCCATGGAGCTTGCCCGAAAATTTTAGGTAAAACTTCAAAATCAATAGTATTATTTATGTTTCATACTATTAATTTAATGTATCAAGATATTTTAGTTAATAAAAAATTAGTTAAAATTTTTAATACTAAATATATTAATTTTATATGAAAAGGAACTTGATGTGAGACGTGATTATGTGGAATAAGTGGAATTTGGATGTATGACAAAAAAAAAAAAAAGGAGAAGTGCATGACTCACCTTATTGCAAGAGCCATGAAAGAAAAGAAGGATGGAGGTGGAAGGTTGACTTTGCTTCTTAGACATGCAGTTGAGATTTCTACTAGATATCTCCACAAGGATGATGTTGTGGAGAGGGGAGGCCTAATTTCTTCTCCTAATGCAGGACAAGGAAAGGATTATGTAGGTAGAGACCCAGTTGGAATTGTGGAATATTGAAGATATGCTATAAGCATATATTATTTTCAATTGACAAGGGAGAAGCTTGGAAATATTGGATGTATGCACGAGGAGATTGATGATGTGCATTATTACTTGAGGACTCGAATTCAATCTGATACTTGGGTGGATGAGAGGTAGGGAGGAAACTTCCCAGCCCTTGCTTTATAGTAGACCTTTGGAGGTGGGTGTGTGTAGTGCGTTGATGACATGGGAAGGATTGCACCACCCTCATAAAGGAGCCTTTGGGGAAAGGCCCCACACATTGATGGGTGATGCTTCGATGGATGGAGTAGCCCACCCGGTCAAGCAGGTTTAAATCGTGTTGGATCCGCATAGTAGCTAGCACACCGTTGGGCGAGGTCCGGGTTACCTGCGACCCTCACCCTTTGTTGTTTTAATATGTATCATATATGGTTGGTGGTCTCCCACACACAGATATATATATATATATATATATATATATATATATATAAGTGGTTAAAAAAGCCATCAGCTAAATTTGGGGTCAACCGTAAAATTAAATAGGAAACAAATTTTCTCATTCCTGTGGTCAGAATCCTTGTGCAGATAAGTTCCAAATTGTTGCCTTTTCAATGGCTACCACTAGACCTAGTTTTCCAAAATTTGATTTTCCATAACTTTGATATACGAACTTGGATTGAGGTGTCATTCGTGTCATTTGAAATCTTGCAACAAGATATTCAATCTAACCCTGGTTCCACTTCAATCCAGTGAATTCTATTTTTAAGCTCTTCCTAATCCACTTACGAATTCTGAGCATTTCTGGAGCCACCTTAATCATTCCAACGCATTAATGAGATTTTGGGTCACCAAAAAATTTATTAGTTAATTTCCAAGTGAAGGAATTCCTCTCTCACTTTCTCTTTTTCAATCCAACAAGCCTTACTTCCTTGAAACCAATACAAAGGTACTCCACGCCTCGTCGTCATGAAGTCCTAGTCTTCTTGTCAAGAATCAAATCCTGAGGTAGCTTCTCCAATTATTCAGGTGAAAATTCATGCAATGTAGGAACATGTCCAACCACTTCAGAGTCTATGATCAAAGTGTTAGACGTCATTTTGTCACCATGACATTTGATTGTAATTATGGGTCTATCATCATCCATATTATGCTCCCTTAGAGGTAAAAAATACTCATGTTCCTGAACCAAGTCTTGGAAACTCGAGGAAAGTTGTTTAAAACCTTTAAAATATTACCTGTGCACTTTTTGTGACCATTACCTGCACATGCCATCATACTTCTTCTATTAGCCGTGGCGATCGCCTCTCTATTTGCCACCAAAAACTGTGCACCCCCATAAAAAGGAACTCAACACGAAAATGTTACTTATATAAGCCTATTTGGTCGAATATTCTCCCAACTTGAAGCCTCTAGAGTCACGTCAGTTCAAGATATATCCCTCTACTCATGGAGCTTATCCCTTGGCTAAAAGTCCATTCATTTGAGGTGTTATCACCCATTAAATTGTTAAACATTTCTTAATAGGGTCATATAGGTCACTCACCAAATGGATAAGGTCACCTAAGCCATTTCATGGTGGTATAGGAAAAAAATTGCATTTTTAAGCCTATACTACGTTTTGACATCACCTTCATATATGCCATTTCATGTCAAATCCGTCCCATACCATGTCAGTTGTCTTTCCCCATGAATTCAAACTCAAAAGGATGAATCTACCAATTTTTCAAATTTTCGTAGCGTCTTACACAGGAAAACAACAGAAAATGCTACGAAAACACCTAATAATTTTGTAGCGAATATGAGGATTTCTCTATTTTTTGACTTTTGAGTAGTCAACTTCAAGGGAAATTTCTAGGCAAACAGAGAAGTATTTTAAGAAACTGAGAGAGTTTATTGTCAATAACATATCAAATAACATTAACCTCTTTTTCTTTTCTCAAAAGTGTTACAAATTGGGAGATATAGGGATATCTTTCGGACATATTTTTCAGAAAATAGAATTTTCCTGGTTTATACATGTTTTTGAAATGCAAATTCTTGATAGCTGAAGATCGTATCTAAAAAAACAGGAGAGATTTTTTCTTAAAAACATATTGATATACAAAAACCTCCTCTAGTTTTTAAAAATATATCAAGGACTCGGAAATATGAGTTCATTTCTAAACCCAAATTCTGAATTTTTTAGGAAATTTCGTAGCGCGCTTCACGCTTGAAGCCAGAAAAACGCTACAAAATTCTTGTACGTGATTTTTTGCTTTAAAATCCAATTTTGGCATGTTTTATGGGGGGATATCGATGTTTTCAAGGTATCATGACATAATGAAGGTGTTGGAACAACAAAGAAGTAAAGAAGATTGATGGAAAAGCCATTTTTCCCATGCTACTAAAACTCTCGACGAAACCACCTAATGACACTTTGTTTTTGCAGAAAGGAGCTTTGGGTTGTATTTTTTTATCTTGAAAGTGTATTAAAAGGTCATATAGCCACATGTAAAGGTCAAATATAATCAAAGGAATTTTTCTTTTCCAAGCTTGGTCTTCGACAAAGTTATCCAACTCATCAGTTCATCATGGAGGCATTATCATGTGTGATGGTAGCAGCTCCTTAAAATTAGGAATACATGTTTCATGAAGCCCTCCTAACATTTTTTAAAGGCTCATGGTAGCATAAATTCAAGTTGATTGTAAAAAGTGTTTAAAACAGAGGCGCTACGAAAATTTGCTACTAAACTACGCTACGAAAAATTCTATACATGATTGTTTTAGTAGTCAACTTAAAATTTGATTTTAGACCAAATGAAAATGTATTTTGGAAATATGAAAGAGTTTTTTCTTCGGCACGGGGCAGTCTACAAAAACCTCTGTCATTTTTTGCAAATCCATCAAGGTTTTGAAATTATATACTCATCGTGGAAGACTATTTTTCAGAATTTTCACTGACCAGATTTATGACAAAATTGTAAAATTCGACTTAGAGAAGATCCAGCTCAACATCCACATGGCATAATGACACATCAGCACTCTAGTACACTCAGAAATTTTGTTGGTTGATGTTGATAAGGATTATTAAATTGATTTTTTGAACTATTAATGAAAGAAGAGTCCTTTTTGTATTCAAACTCTGCAAAATAGATATATCCCTAGGAAGTCTCCAAGTAATGGAATCATTTTTGAAATAGGTCTTTGAGGTGGGAATTCAAAGCTAGAAAGGTGGAAAAGCATTTGTATGAGTCCTCACTCTATAAATTAGATAGTTTTAGAGTTATAAAGGGTTGGAAGATGTTACTTGTGACTACTACTATTGTAAATTGTTCTGATCAGTAATAGATAGTCGCTGTGGGATTTCACTTTCACGTGAGATTCATTTGATGTTTTAATGAAGCTTGTCTTATGTATCTTGCTACTTTATTTCAATATATTAATGTTTGAATACTCAGAATTCGTGCTTCTCATGATCTGACTTCCTTTAAGCATTAAACTATTGTATATCTTCCTCAATATCCTGCTCTCAATATCTTAATGTTCATTACTCAGAATTCATGTTTCTCATGCTCTCATTTCCTTTGAACATTTATCTATTGAGTAAATTTTGTGTGTGTTGTCCTTTTATTTAAATATCTACATGCCTCAACTTCCATAAGGAGAGCCATTATTATTGAGTTCCCTAGCACCGACTCCATAAGCCCAATGGTAGTAAACCTTCTACATTTTCCACCTGCAATCATATACAATCAAGTCATTATCATAGAGTTAGCCATATAATAGAGTTTTCATTAAAAACCATTTCATAGGTTGAGAGATCCCTCTCATACTGATGAGGCTAATCTTCAGTCAAAATCTGGTTTGAAATAGTTACTCCAAGTTGACCATTGCAGCAGCCCAATGGGACTCAATTTGGTGATAACGTGAGGATCTCATCCCTTTCTTCATGGATCTAAAACTTCCTTAACCACTCTATAAATTGAGCTGAATTTTTAGGTTTGAGGGTACAGGTAGATACTAATTTGAGTAGGTACTCGTAGTGGTGATTTCATATTAGATTTTGAATTATAAAGTTCTGGTTGTACATTGAAGATCACACCTTTATGCACAAGATTTCATGCTGGTAATTCTAGAGAGACAGGATTGTCAAACCAAAGAAAATGATTGCGCAGAAACATGGGAGAAATCTGTACAATATTAAGGCTCATGTTGTAAGTTATCTCTTTTTTATTTCTGATAATACTTATGGATCTCTTTTTCTCTTTTTCTTGTTTCTAAATTCATTGAAATGACGTCAATACTTAGATTTCTTGAACACTAAGTTGAACTAGTATTTATGATTATTATATACTGCAGGTGCTTTGATCCTTTGCATTTTTTGTGATTTCAGGTTCATATTAGCATTGAAGGATTGCTTTGGAGTGAAAGGTAAAATGCTACATCAAACGTCTCAATTGAAAGGTAGGAGCATAACCTCCTCATTTCTAAGTTATAATAATCTAAAATGACAATAGTTTAGAGAAAGGGGCATTCAAATGCTTGTTTGTTTGGGGTACTAGGGAGATCAATGTTGTCCGCAAAAGGGATTAAGCCACAAAAAAAATTGGTGAATCCACTCGAGAAGACAAGTTTAGTTTTCTTTTGTTCTATTTGGTTTGACATTCTAGCTTTCCTAGTTTAAATTTTCTAAGTGTGGTTGGGTATATGAAATCCTAGATTATCTGAGTTAGAAAGCATTAAATTTATTTCTTCTAAATTTTCTCTTCCCTGCATGGTTTTCTATGCAAAACATAGCGGCAACCTGCAAAAATTTCCACTATTGTTCAGTGCGCATGCGCATTGGTTTGCACTAAGAAGTTGCGCACCGACTGGGAAATTTTGAAAAAATGAATATTTTCTCTTCCAAAGTGACATAACCAAATTTTTAAAGTTTAAACTGATGTATACAAGCTATCAGAGTCTTTCTATTAACTCCTCCTTAACACCTTGCAATCTTGTTTTATAAATCATCATTTTTACATAATTAGGTTAGGGTTTGCCCTAATTTGCTATTGCTATTTTTGGAAGATATATTCATCTGGCAAAGATCACTGGTTTTATGTTATTGTCTTCTTGAGCCACCAATATTATTACCAGCCTTACTTGTTTGATTATTCTTTTCTTACTTGATTGCAAAAATGAAAATCTTCTAGATCACTGAAGTGTGATTTGTCTCAAACTAGTCTTTCATGATTTCATTTCTGCTAGTTCAAGTGCAAACAATTTTAGTTTGCTTACAACTAAGTGAAATCATTAAAAGACAATCATAGGTATCTTAGTTAGGATTCATAATTATAAATTTTATTTTCTTTGATTTTTTCTATACTTTTTAGGGTTTTTAGAAGTTTCTTTCTTTTGAAAATTGTTTGTTCATCAAAATTGTAGGTTTTTGGCTTTACAATCAACGAAATGTTTCATCAAAAAAGAGATATTGGTCATGCTTGGAAATGAAATTGTTTTCTTGATGAAAAATAAATCTTATTTGAAGTTTTAGGAAGCTTGTAATTTTTGAGTTCAAAAGTCCTTCAAATTTATCTTAAATGGAAATTCATCGAAATAAAAAGTTGCATTACAAAGAATATACATGTTTGATAAGGATCTTGGATGTGATAGGTTTAACATAGGCATTATGGCAAGGGGTGACTGAAAAATAATGATGGAGATTTTGTGGCCCAAGGTCGAAGTATAAAAAGCAGCTTGGCGACAGTCATAACTATTTATGATGGGGAAATACCAGGAGTCGGTAGGATATCCAGGGTGGGTATATATTGGTTATGAATGTCATGGTTTCTTATGTGTGAGGGTGTGATACTCCAACCAAGGGTGACCAGGGACTACAACCATGGGAGAAAAAATGGATGGGTGAATGGGAGACATAGTGCACTGTTTGCAGTCTTTGTACACTTACCAAAAGAATGAATTAATAGGGTTTGGTTTATAAAAAACACAGAGGTAGGTGCCCCAAAAAATGAAAGTGTTCACTCACTAATGATGTGCGGAAGGTGTTTTGCTGACCGTTATGCAGAATTATGAATTACAGATAAAACATGTTCCCTAAATGTGGTGATATGCATTGATAACAACAAATCAAATACCTTTTAGATACTTTCTCTAAGATTAAATAGACACACAGAAAGATAGAGGAACTTACTTGTGATCCAAGCATTTCATATTCTCCTTCTGTCGCTCTTATTGTAGCTTCCAATCCAACTTCGATCGACAGACTAGTTCCTACAAGTATAAACACTAAACAACAAAGAGATTGCAATATAAAGATGCCTATTTATCTTAATTAGTTAAACTGATTAAACATGAAACATATATATTAGTTAACAATCCATCATATGAAAAGTAGAAACATAAAGAGATACATATATCGGAAAATGAGCAGCAATCTTTATTAATGGATAAAAGGGGGAGGTTACAACCAGCTGTCGATTTGATGTCACTAGCTCCAACATCATCTCAACATCATCATAATAAACCTCTCACCAGCATCATATCACTCCTATCACTCTCTAAATTGAGAATCCAACAATGTTTATTTACTAAATTTCTTCGTTCCCTAACACTAGAATCTATGCTCAATTTATAGGGAAGTTGATGGTAGTTTCTCAATCAGTGACCTTCTAATAATAGGAAGCACATTTTCCCAAGCCAATAGGTGTTAGACGGACACATGGATTCAAATTTTCACACATATCGACTCTTCTAGAAGGCACTGGCCATGTGGAGATTCCGGAACAATGAGAATTTTGCTCCCATTTGACCAACGCACTCCTGAATGTCGAGAAGTGCTTTACATAGCACCCTTGAATGGAGATAGCTACATATGCAAAGAAATTAGTCCCTTGAGAGGCTGCGTTGGTGAGTGTTGGTCGCTTTAATTGCTTTCACAATTCAAGCTCCACATAAATTGTCAACCCGAGGAAGTCTTTTTATTTCAAAGATAATCACGCACTGGATATGATCAATTTCAAAAGCAGAAACAATGTTGTAGTAAAAAGCCACACAATTATCAATCACACAAATCTACTTATTCACACTCTGTTTAATCAAAGCTGAAGTCACTTAAGTTATAGCAGAAATAATTTCTATGTTGCAGTTAAAATCCAAACAAAGGAAAACCAATCTGCAAGAAAAGAAATCAATCAACCATAGCAGGAACAAGACCCTATTCCTTGGTTAGGAACTTCAGCACCTGCTGCCTGACACTTAATCACACTGTAGGAAAGGTAGCTTCAAGAGACCAAGACCCTATTCCCATGAACAGGAACCTTAAGCACTTGTTCTCTTGTTTCTAATCACACTGCAAAAAAGGAAGGCAATTAATGGGAGCAGGACCCTATTCCCTTATACAGGAATCTTCAGCACCTGCTTCCCAGCATCATACATCCATACAATTAATAGAAATGGATTTCTCAACTTCCAAGAGTGAATGCATTCAATATATGCAGCGCTAAAGAAATAGAGTATTACTGAACTTGTGTAACTAGTGTCCAACAACGGAATTAAAGTGAAGTGCAAACAACATAAAGAATTAAACAAATTACAGGAACCAAAGGGTGAATCTTGTGAGGAAGGCGGGCCCTTTCCCTCTCACAAGATTCCCCGGGGGAAAGAATTAAATTAGAGCGCTCAAAAGAAGAATTTGATAAATAAATAAGTAAATGATACATTCTGAGATGGAGACTAGCTCAGGTTCTCTTCTACATTCTCTGCTGTGTTTACAAAAATGAAATCTCTACTAATGATGATGTCACTCCCTTTTTAAGAGAGACATCTTATTCTATATGAGGTAATCTCCGTTATCCCAAGTATTCTCTTTCTCGAAAACGGAAGGTTCATCTCATTCTTCCAAAAAAGATACGCACAGTACAACGGAAGATAATGCTATCTTGGGATAATCCGAGTAACATGTCTTCATGCTGTTACTATTGTTCCACAAAAGGCTCTTCCAGAATCGCAAATTACGAGTGACGGAATTTGCGTGCTTGACGGCTGTTTCAGCAACTAAGTCAGCTGTTTCAGCAACGGCCGCTTGTTCGTAGCAAAGCATATAACTTATCTGCGAGCTTTTGGACTTATGTTAGCAACGATGCCTTTATTATTAAAATAGGTATTGTAAGATTAAATGTAAAACAGATTAAACATATAATAAAGAGGGGGATTTTATATACCTTGGGATAAAGTAGATGAAAAGTGATAATGGAATCCTTTCTAATCATGGTTATAAAAGTAAAATGGTGTCAAAGTATATAGCAAAAAATGATACATAGTGGAGTCCTAACATCCCCCCCAGCTAAAAATGTTGCATGTCCTCAGGCAACCCCTAGTCTGAATCAGAGTCTGAGTACTGGGACTGAGCATGCAAATTACTCAAGCAGTAGCTGGAGAAGGTGGCATCTGTAGGAGCTCTGAATCCACTGTTGTTCTGCAAGTGTTGCCATGCCAAGGCTTCATCTCTGTCAGTCAACTGGTAATGACACTGATATTTCCCTGAAGGCAGCCATAAAATTGGAAAATGAAAATGATACCCAATCCAGTTTACTCCACAATGTTGAATGCAACCAATGTAATTAGGAACCCTGGATAATGCAGCTTGAAGATTGTGAGGGTTAAAAGGGTGATAATCTTGTCTTTCTTTACATGACTGCTGCCAAAACATAATATTGGCCTTCAATGCAGCAGTACCCTTTACTCTAATTTGCTGTTGACACTTAAAAAGTGTTGAAGCCTGTAATTGTTGTATATGCCTATGCATTCCTGGCTTCTGTAAGAATTTATGATATTGTGCTATGAACATGGCTGTGCTTAAAGGTTCTGGTCTGATCCATAGGAGTTTATTCTCCTCATTGTGACTGCTTGCAGTGAACGCAGTTTGCCAAGTGAGCTGGTTAGACAAAAATGAAACAAATGCCCTTATTTGTATATCTCCTGCAATTGGAATAAGATTAACTCTTCTATTGTCGGGAATGGCCTCATTATGAAGGTAGAGTTCACATAGAAAATGCTGATCACTCTCGGGGGCCTCATTAAAAGTCTCAACAAATTTCTCTGAAGTAATTAACTCATACGGTCTGCCATCTTTTATTGCTTTTAATTGAAAATAAACTAATCGTTCAGAAAGAAAGAGAGAGTAGTTTACAGAGGGTTTGCGCGTAGCCATCAACTTTTGGACTAATGAAAACATCAAGGACATCTTCTCCTTAGATTCCTTGACTTCCTTTTTGGAGTCCTTGAGCTGCTGCATCATTTGTTCCCAACTATCCCAGTTGGCATATACGTGGTTCTGCCATGCTAACTTATGCTGGCGTAATATTGTATCTTGTTCCTCAGCATATTGTTTCTTCCATTTGTTCATCTGTTCCAATTGATTCCATGGCAAGGTCTGTGTCTTGGCATCAGAAGTACTGGGTTGGGATGTTGTTTTAATGGCTACACTGACTAACTTAGAGCGAGATATCTGTGGTGATGCTTCTGTCTGAGTGGCTACATTAACTGGCAAAGGACGAGATATCTGTGGTGGTGCTTCTGTCTGAATGGTTGCATTAACTAGCACAGGGCGAAGTATCTGAGGTTTAATTTCTTTTTCTTCCTTTATAGAGAGCCCTACTGGTTCTTGTGGAGCAGTAGGGCATCCCTCTTTTATTCCAGCTGATGTAGATGCCTCAGATAATTGAATTTTAACTAGTTTGTAGCCTGCCTCCTGATAAATGTTGCCACACTCATGGCACATGTATTCCTTGCATGGCTCCTTATTTTGTATTGAGGCTGTGTGTGCTAACATATAGAGATTCAGTTCTCTATCAAAAGCCTCTCGAGCCAAGGTTAATTCATTCTTGTAGGCTTCCAATTCAGACTTCAGGAATTCATTCTCCTCCAATAAAGATGTCATAGTATGTAAACCCTGTGCGCTGGTTGACTCTATTGGGGTAGTCTGCTGATGCACAGTCGTAGCTGGTTCTTGTGGGACAGCTACTGCTGGTCTCCCACTATCATCATGCTTGGTGTATTTTTGTACCACAGTGGCTGGTTCTTGTGTTTCAGCCTCTGGGTAAGTGACTGGTTCTTGTGTGACAGTCACTCCTTGAGCCATAAACAATGTCGTATTATCCCGGGGCACTGGTTCTTGTGTGGCAGTGCCACCGGACGAGACGGGTTGGGAGGTTTGAAATGGGGATGAAGATTGGAGTTTTAACAGAATAGTGGCAGAGTCAGGGGAAATGGAGGTGAGTCCTGTCTCAACAGTCATCTTCATTTTTCTTTTTGGTAGGAAGGCAGCAAAGTCACTGCCTTTCCTTTTCTTTGAGGGGGAGGATTCTTCTCTAGGGGAAGGGCTTTCAGAAGAAGTGAGAATTTGAAATTTAGCCCTTGTCCGTCATTTGGAGACTGAGACTGTTGGGGTTCTTTTCTTTTTATAAGTGGGTGGGGATGGGGGTGTTAGAGAGTCGTCACTAGGGACAGAAATAGTGGGGATAGTTGATTCTGCTACATGGGACGAGCTCGGGGTTGGGTCAACTGGGAATATGGAATATCGTCCCGTTGTCCTTCATAAGGAATTTCAGGAGTATCATGGGAACTTTCGGGTTGTTGGGACGTTTGAGCCTGCTCAGGAATTTCAGGCAGCTGGGGAACAGGGAGTGGGTCATGCAAAGGGGGATTTTGCTGAGCAAAACCCCTCTGTATCAACAACTGGCATAAACGGTGATGGGTGAGGGATAGCATTGGGAATTTAGACCGTCTACAATAATAAGACATGTTTCTAATACAGCCAAGCAGATAATAGGGGATATTAATCAGTCGTCCATTTCTCAAATGATTCATCAAAACAAAATCGTGATTGTACACTACCTGGTAACGCCCTTCACACGTTAAGTAGTGCTTGATGAACTCTGCCACCGATGGCCATGGTTGAGGAAGTGAGTGCAGACTAACCCCGCGGCCTTTGAGTTCGACTGGCTCATCTGGACGAAGAAAATCTTGCTGCGCATTGAGAATAACCTGCTTTCTGCTGAACCAGCGAGTACCAATAGATGGCAACCCTAATACCTGAACTATGTCCTCCTCTGTTGCTGAAATGCGAACCCCTTGAACCACTGAAAAATCGCCTTGAAGGTTTTGTGCAAACTCTAAGACTTGTTCCTGGTCAAATTCACCCAATCTTTCAAAATATACTGTCCATCCCGCTTGTTGGAAAATTTGATAGGCTTCGGGAAACAATTGAAGAAGATTTATGGAGCCGGGCTCATGTCTAATGGCCGACCCTCCCATGGCTGTAGCTTTGAGTTATACGCAGAGGCACAGAACACAGTAAACACAGACCCTGATCGTGCTAGTTGTTGCAACAGAGGCTGCAAGGTCTAAATGACGGTGGAAGTAGATATGACAAGGGACAGAGGCTTGGTTAATGCGAAATGATTGTTCAATTTTTGAAATTCCCCCCCCCCCTACGTATGGTGTAATGATGATTGGGCGTGTAAAGATCTGTAATCATTATGAATGAAATCCTCTCTTTAATATAATTTAACTGAATTACATTAAAACCTCATACCTTACATTTTCACCTTTGGTTTAATAATTCGAAGTGTCGAATGCTTCAAAATGGCTTAGTACACATGGAAGAATCTGTAGATTTCTCTGAAATTTAGAACAGGAGTATAATCGGATCTGGTCAGTGCTGAATAATTTTTCACCCAGAGGATCTGAAGTATGAATGTGGAGAACCAAAAAGCTTATATAACAGTGAAGAGAAATGATGCTTTAAGATAACAGGTTGCTGAAACTGGTGTTTCAGCAACAGGAAAATGAACGATACATTGCTGAAACTGGTGTTTCAGCAACGGGAAAAATCAGAGAAATAGGAAAAATGACTTGGATCTGTAAGAAGTAGGGAAGGTATTTGATAAGGGATAGTTTCAGCAGTAAGGGATGGGAAATACTAACTGAAGGAAGATATTTCAGGGATGGTAGGAGTGGGAAAAATGGAAAAAAAAAAATGGGAATAATGTAGGAATGGGGATGAAGGGATATTACTAGGAAATGGGGTAAAATGATGGGAACAAGCTTTTGTGATTGAAGCTTCAGATCTTCTCATGATGAATCTGTCCTCCTTAATGAGCTTTTCCAGAATCTGCAAAATTCCATTGTAATATGCCAATCCTTGACAAGGATTATTAGTGCTAAATCTAATCTAATAGTAAAAAAACAGTGCAGAAAATTAAATGATGTGAGGAGCAGAAGACTCCCCTAGAAAAAGATAATGAATATCAGTCATGCAAGCAGTCTTGAAATCCTCTTTAGAAACAGGGCGCTGATATAGACGGAGCCTATGGCCATTGACTAGTAGAGGTGTTTTAGCATCATCAATTGTTAAAAGTCTTACCATTCCATTTGGAAAAACAACATCTACTTCATATGGTCCAAGCCAGCGTGTACGAAGCTTACCCTGAAAATTTTCAAACCGAGAGTCATACAACAAGGCCCAATTCCCTTTTTGGAACTGCTTGTGTTTGATAATTTTGTCATGCCACTTCATCCTTTGTTGCTGTATCATGGTTGTTTGATGGATGGCATCTAATCTCTTTTCATCCAACTCCAGAAGCTGCTGCAACCTAGCTGTCTCCACATCAGTCAAATCAAGATTAACAGCTAAAGCAGTTCTTAAAGTTTTAATCTCAAATTCCACAGGAAAAACAACATTTTTACCATAAACTAATTCATAGGGAGAAAAACCTGTAGTGTTTCTCCAAGTAGTTCTGTAAGCCCATAATGCCTCAGGGAGCCTTTGGGACCAATCCTTCCGGTTGTCCTTCACTGTTTTAGTTAGAATGGCTTCTAAAACTTTATTTGTACTTTCCACCTGCCCATTGGCCTGGGGGTGGTATGGTGTAGTCATTCTATGTTGAATATGATATTTGTGAAGGGTAGATTTAAAACCATGAGAATTGAATGGAGGTCCTCCATCAGTAACTAGCTCTCTAGGAATTCCAAATCTAGTAAAGATGTCTTCAAATAAGAAAGCTAGAACAGCCTCTTTATTGGCTCTAATAAGTGCTTTGGCCTCCACCCATTTAGTCATATAGTCTGTACAGACTAAGATATAAGTTCTTTGATTGGATGGAGGGTTAATGGGTCCTATAAAATCCAAGGCCCATCTTTCAAATGGTTCAGAAACTACCTGGGGGTTTAATGGCATTTGGTCTCTATGATTGGGTTGACCCATTCTTTGGCAGCTGTCACAAGCCCTTACATATTTCTTTGCATCCTTGAATAATGAGGGCCAATAGTAACCCATCCTCAGAATTTTGTGTGCTGTTCTCTTATCAGCAAAATGCCCTCCACAAGGGCCATCATGACAAGCTTTCAATATGTCATACACTTCATCTTCTCTAATGCATATTCGGATCTCCTGATCAAGCCCAGTGTAGAAAAGACACCCGCTTATCCAGCTGTACCTGGCACTTTGTTGAACAATTCTTCTCTTTTCTCTGTATGACAGGTGTGATGGTAATTTTCCTGCAACCAAATAATTAGCAATATATGCATACCATGGAGAGTGAGCAGAAACTGCAAACAAATACTCATCAGGAAAAGAATCATCTACTGGAATATCATTGTCAGTTTTTAACCGTGAAAGGAAATCAGCCACCACATTTTCCTTACCAGGCCGATCTACAATTGTGATATCAAATTCTTGCAATAATAATAGCCATCTGGTAACCCTAGCATTTGTGACAGATTTGTTCATTAAATACTTAATAGCTGAATGATCAGTGTGCACAAAAGTAGAATAACCAGTGATATAGTGTCGAAATTTATTAATGGCATAGATTACTGCAAGAAACTCCTTCTCGGTAACTGTATAATTAAGCTCGGCAGGGGTCATATTCTTACGGATAAAGTATATAGCATACGGAAGATGATTTTCCTCTTGTCCCAAGACAGCTCCAATTGCAGTGTCTGAAGCATCAGAAGATATGTGAAAAGGGAGATCCCAATCAGGCCCCCTCAAAATAGGAGCAGTAGACAACTGATGCTTGAGTTCCTGAAAAGCTTTCTGACAAGAATTAGTCCACTTAAATTCATCATTTTTCATAAGCAACACAAATAATGGAGAAGCTATCTTAGAGAAATCTTTAATAAATCTTCTGTAGTATCCAGCATGTCCTAGAAAACTTCTCACATCAGTTTGAGTTTTAGGAACGGAAAGATTCTGAATGACCAATATTTTAGATGGATCTACCTGAATACCTTGAGATGAAATAAAATGTCCAAGCACTATTCCTTCACTCATCATCATATGGCATTTTTCGGTACTTAAGGAGAGGTGAGCTTGTATACATCGTTTAAGTACTTTCTCAAGGTTTTGTAATGCATCTTCAAAAGACACACCATAAGGAGTAAAATCATCCATAAATATTTCCATAGAATCATTCGGCATATCAGAAAAAATTCCTATAACAGCTCTTTGAAAAGTTGCTGGTGCATTACATAGCCCAAATGGAAGAACTCTATAGGCAAAAGTTCCCCAAGGGCTGGTGAAAGTGGTCTTGTCTTGGTCTTGGGGTGCAATTCTTATCTGATTATACCCACTAAATCCATCTAGAAAAGAAAAGAATTTCTTCCCTGCCAGACTATCCAACACCTGATCAATGAAGGGTAAGGGAAAGTGATCCTTTTGAGTAGCTTTGTTGAAGGCTCTGTAGTCAACACATACTCTCCATTTCCCGTTTTTCTTAGGGACAATTACCAATGGGGAAACCCATTCACTGTCAGATATAGGGTATATAAATCCTGCATTAAGCAATTTTTGAAGTTCTTCCTTAACAATTTCCCGTAAATTAGGATTCATTCGTCTTTGGGGTTGACAAACAGGTCGGCATCCCTCTTTAATGTAAATTCGATGAGTACATAATTCAGAAGAAATACCTTTCATATCCGTGTAATCCCATGCAAATGCTTCCTTATATTCATGCAATAACTTCATTAATTGCTGTGTTTCATCATCTGTTAGATCAGGATTTATGTTTAATGTCTTGTCGGGTTCAATTTCAACTGTGATGCTTTTAGATGAGGTGGTGGTTAATGTTTGAGATGAGTCTTCAGATTCAATCCTTTCTTGTGTATCAGTTTCAAAAATTGCAGTTAATTGATTGTGTGTTTCAGCAATTACAGAAGAAGGTTCACAAATAAAATTATTAATTATCTCATCCTCTGTATTGTCTTTAAGAGTTAAAGCTTGTCCAATAGTTAAAATAGGCTGAACAACATTATCATCGTAATCCATCCATATAGAATCTTCATTATTAATTATTGGTGTAGCATGAGGATAAAGAGTAAGCTGTTTTGTTTCATAACCATTAGAAATTGTCATTGAACCAGATCTGCAACTGATAAAAGCATCAGCTGTGGCCAGCCATGGCCTTCCTAGAATTAAGGGATGTCCCCCCAGCTTTGTTTTAGTCTGCAATACAACAAAATCAGCTGGGTAATTCCAGGATTCAACTGAGATAAGTAGATCTTCAACAACTCCTTCAGGTTTAATTGTAGAACGGTCAGCCAACTCTAGAATGGTGGGTGTATCTCTGATTGTGTTATTCAGCTGTAACAATTGTGAAGTTTCAAGAGTCATTATGTTAATTGCAGCACCTAAATCTACTAGAACTTGGGGAATCATTGTTTTACCAATCTGAACTGTTACTGTAGGATGGCCGGGATCACCATATTTCACAGGAGGGGCTTTTCCGGACATTAATGCAGACAAGTCTCCCATCACATGTACTGTAAGGGGGTCCTTAGTTTTCCTACCAGGTTTCTTAACACAAATATCCCTTAATGTTCTGGCATAAATTGGTACATCCTTTAATGCTTGTAAAAGTGGAATTTTAACATACAAATTTTGCAATTCCCCTAGAAGATTAAAAGCAGGTGTTTCAGCTGTTCTGGTTAAAACCAAACGCTCGGGGAATGGTGGTTCTGTTATTTCAACATTCTTGTTAGGAGGTGGTTGTGCTTCTTTATGTTTCTCAGTTTCCTCTTTATCAGAATCAGAAAAAGTTATGTCATCAATAATGGGTTCTACTATTTTTCCAGATCTCAAATGAATATCGTTACATTGCATAGTAGGAAATATAGACTGATTCTGAATATCAATGACTTGCACAACTTTATTATTGGGGTTAGGATTTGGTTGCACAGGTAGCTGGGGTCTCATTTGGTTATTTGGCGGAGCATTTGATGGCAGAGGGAGTGGTTGTTGGAATTGAGGCAATTGATTTGGATACGGGAGTGGTTGACTTCTCCAATTTGAATTCCAAGGGTTAAAAGAAGATGGCTGCTGTGGAGGCCAAGGAGTCCACATTGAAGGATCAACAAAGGGAGGGTTTGATTGTTGCATGGGTGGGAAATTCATTTGATTGAAGGGTGGGTATTGCATTTGATTGAAGGGAGGGTAATTTGTTTGGCCAAAAGCAGAATAATTGTTCCAACGATTAAATGGCATACTAGGGTTCATACCTTGTCCTTTTGGTTGCCATTGTCTTCTTTGAGTTAGCAAGTAAACTGCTTCAGCTTCTTCTTCCGTTGGCTGCAATGCTGCCTTTATTCCTGGTAGAGATGGACATTGTTTTGTCTCATGATCTTTCTCACAAAGGGTACAAATCGGTATTTTATCCATTGGGCATTCCCTTAGTGGATGTTTGTCTCTGCACTTCGGGCAAAAGACAACCAAAGTTGCTTCTGCTTCAGCCTGCTTCTTCTTAACCTGCAAAGTGTCAATTTGTGAAGCAAAAGAACTTAACATCTCAGTTTTAAATTCTTCAAGTAAATTACCTATTTCAGCTCTTGTTGCTCCTCCACTGGCTGATTTCTGCACTCTTGAATAGGTGGAATCTCTTGTTCTGTTTCTTGCATCTCCCCTAGAACACCTCTTAGCAAGTTCACAAATCTCATCATATGATTCCTTAGATATATCTCCTTTGGCAAGCATGTTTAACATATCTAAACAATCATCCCTCAAACCTTTAAGTAATATGGTTTTGCGAATTTCCTTACTTATATTCGGATGATTGGATCTCTGTATATTGTACTGCAGCCTTTCTATATAGTCCTCCGGACTCTCATCCGGCTTTTGTGCCATATTGAATAGTTCATCCTTCTTTTCTCTCGTCCGGCAGTAGTCTTGATATTTAAGCAGAAATTTCTGTTTCATCTGCTCCCATGTTGTGATCACCTGACTTCCAAGGCTCATGAACCATTTTAAAGCATTCCCTTTTAAGGTGGCTGGAAACAGTTTCAACTTTTGAGCATTAGTAACATAATCATAACTTCTGCATAATATATCAAATTCAAAAAGAAATTCATCCGGATCTTCAGAGGATAAACCATGAAAGTTAGGTAAAGCAGACAATGGAATGTTTTTCATAGGAGTTATCCCTGCAGAAAGATCACTGATAGGAAATCCCAAGGTAGAGAGGGAATTTTCATCCCTTCTTTCTCCTTCAGGATCTACACGTCCTCCACCAAAGAAACCATCATTGTTACCTTCCATTGTTGGCTCTCCTACTGCACTTGCTCGATCTTCAAGATCTTCTATTGGCTCTTCAATGTTCTCTACTGGACGTCCGACACTTTCTATTATTTCCTCAATGTACTCTGCTGATTTACTAACACTTCCTTCTGACTCTCCAGCACTGACTGCTGGTTCTTCTATATTTTCAGGACCCACGACTTCCTCTGTTTTGTAATCTGATTGAGGGGAGTGCTGAAGTTTTTATTTTCGAGAACTTAATCTTTGTGATGATTCAGCCTTTGATACAATCTCGTCAATAAAAGTCTTTCTTCCTCCCCTTCCTTTGCCTTTGCCACCTGTGGGGTTAGTTTTCTTCTGGTTTCCGCGTCCTCTCATACAATCTGCACATTTAAAAAGAAAATATTAATTCTTTTGAAATCTATAATTACCTTCCCCGGCAACGGCGCCAAAATGTTGGTCGCTTTAATTGCTTTCACAATTCAAGCTCCACATAAATTGTCAACCCGAGGAAGTCTTTTTATTTCAAAGATAATCACGCACTGGATATGCTCAATTTCAAAAGCAGAAACAATGTTGTAGTAAAAAGCCACATAATTATCAATCACACAAATCTACTTATTCACACTCTGTTTAATCAAAGCTGAAGTCTCTTAAGTTATAGCAGAAATAATTTCTATGTTGGAGTTAAAATCCAAACAAAGGAAAACCAATCTGCAAGAAAAGAAATCAATCAACCATAGCAGGAACAGGACCCTATTCCTTGTTTAGGAACTTCAACACCTGCTGCCTGACACTTAATCACACCGTAGGAAGGGTAACCTCAAGAGACCAAGACCCTATTCCCATGAACAGGAACCTTCAGCACTTGTTCTCTTGTTTCTAATCACACTGCAGAAAAAGGAAGGTAATTAATGGGAGAAGAACCCTATTCCCTTATACAGGAATCTTCAGCACCTGCTTCCCAACATCATACATTCATACAATAAATAGAAATGGATTTCTCAACTTCCAAGAGTGAATGCATTCAATACATGCAGCGCTAAAGAAACAGAGTATTACTAAACTGTGTAACTAGTGTCCAACAACAGAATTAAAGTGAAGTGAAAACAACATAAAGAATTAAACAAATTACAGGAACCAAAGGGTGAATCTTGTGAGGAAGGCGGGCCCTTTCCCTCTCACAAGATTCCCCGGGGAAAGAATTAAATTGGAGCGCTCAAAAGAAGAATTTATTCATCTGTCAAAGTAAATGATACATTACAGATGGAGACTAGCTCCAGTTCTCACACAATGTTCTCCTGTAGCTTTACAACAATGAACTCCCCTCTAATGATGATGTCTCCTCTTTTTAAAGAGGAGACATCTTTTACAATTTACATGAGAGAAAATCTACGTTATCCCAAATCTGTTCTTTTTCCCAAAACAGGACTATTTTGTTCTTCCAAAAAAAGATACTGTTACAACAGAGACAACAAGAATGCTATCTTCAGGATAATCCAGGTAACCGTGTCTTCATGCTGTTATTACTATTCCACAAAAGGTTCTTCCAGAATCGCAAATTACGCATGACGGAATTTGCGTGCTTGACGACGGTTTCAGCAACTGAGTCAGCTGTTTCAGCAACGGCCGCTTGTTCCTAGCAACGCATATAACTTATCTGCGATATTTGGACTTATGTTAGCAACGATGCACTTCAATTAATGATAAAATATAAGAGTATTATGGAATTAAATGTAAAACAGATTAAACATATAATAAAGAAGAGGATTTTATATACCTTGGGATAAAGTAGATGAAAGTGATAATGAAATCCTTTCTAATCATGGTTATAAAAGTAAAATGGTGTCAAAGTATATAGCAAAAATGATACATAGTGGAGTCCTAACAGTGAGATCATAAGTGATATAACATATACTTCAAACCTTGGAAACCTTGCAATGGAAGTCATGGATGGTTTTTTCTTGTCTTAGGGCATGTAGCAACTAAAATGATAGGGGATGATAGACCCTATTTCATTGGTCCTAGGGATGATGTCCAGTTTTACTAGGTCATTGGGAATGATGCCCAAATTTAACTATAACAGCTGCCCCCTAAAGCATGAAGTAAGAATAATTACAATATTTTTTGAATGAGATGCTTCACGATGTGATGGGTTGGCACTGAAGAGGAGTGGTGACCTGCATCGATATTACAATACATTACATCATGATATATCCTCTTGATCACAAATATTTGAAGGAAGGCATTCCCATGCTTAGCACATAAACTATCTAATAACATGTACATTGTGCAGAAAGTTGTTTACATTGGAATGTTGCCCGATATAGAAATTCCTATAGATATAGGCCCATGTTTGGATGACGATCTGTATGTAAGGTCACCGTACAAATGATGTGTACAAAAATCCTGAAATTGTAGCCCAGATAGCTGAAACTAGATCTGGTGTCTTCTTATCTCGTTCACTCAATCATTTGGGTACAAGTCTAGCCATTCGAATATATGATTTGTAGTTGAACATGGTAATACATCGTTTGATTACCAGCCAATCATGTGAGCTGTTAACAAATGCGAGAGAACCACCATTGAAGTTAATGGATTTCAAGGCACTGCAGTACATTTCGTAAGGCATGAATATATGATTTAATGTGTTATCACCAAAATCATACCTGATTGGCTACTGATTAGACAACTTCAGTGTAACTATTTCAAACCACTTCTAACTGAAGCTTACCCTCTTCAGTCTAAGAGGGCTCTCTCAAGGGGGTTTATGATATTGGTTAATGATAAAAATAGATGGCTAACTCTATGATTTATGTATTGTTTTTATATGTTTGCAGGTTGAAAAGATGAAGGCTTGCTACCATTGGGTTAAGGATTCAGTGACAGGGATAAAGATGACAAAGGCTTTCCTTGTGGCAGTTGAGGCTTGTTTATATTTCATGGAAATAATAACACATTCAAGAAAATCCCAATAACTTGAGGTTCAAAGGAAGTCAGAGCATGTGACACATGAATTCTGAGTAATGAGAGATCAAGGTATGGAAAGTAAAATACTCAGTTCACCATAGCTTAATACTTAAAGGAAGCGAGAGCATGAAAATCATGAATTCTGAGTAATAAGCATTAAGACGTTGGAAGAAAACATCTCAAAAGATAGGATTGAAACTCATTTAACCATGGCTTAATACTTAAAGGAAGTCAGAGCATGAAAAATCATGAATTATGAGTAATAAGCATTAAGACACTGGAAGAAAAAATTTCAAAAGATAGGACATAAACTCATTGAAATATAATAAGAATCTCAGGTGAAGAAAAGTTGTATTGTTATTGTATATATCATAAACTCCAAAGATTTACAATAAAATATTCTTCCCTGATCATATTTCCAACCCTTCATACATCGAAATGCTCACTACTTATAGGCATATAGCCTTTACATCCAATCTTCCAAGTGGCTAGAGCATTAAACTCTATTACTGACACCAAATCTAACCACTAACTAGATATTTAAAACTAGAACTCACACCTTTCGAATTAGGAGTTAGAGTCCTACTATGACTCAAACACCTACTTATTACATTTTAATCTAAATATGATCCAAATATTCCTTGAAAGGAATCATGTCTTTCACTCATACTGGCCACAAACAAAACATTAATACTCTGACTGTCTTCATGAAACTGCTCTGCCTACTATTAAGGAACTTTCAGTTTGATGATATGGTAGCATAGTGAGCTGGTATCTTCGAACTGTATCCATAACAAAATATCTTCACTTAGCAAGATTTTGATCTAATACCCTTTATCATTTCCCTGATACTCTTTATCATTCCTTATGGAGAACAGATTTTAAATAGTCATTTACCCATCAGCTTCTTCAAAAAATTAACCTTGCTGTCAAAACAGAGTTTTGAGCTACTTTCATAGTGAATTTCGTAGCAAAAATAAAAAAGGTCATCTAAGATAATATTATGCTATTCTTGACCATTGGAGGGTGTTAAGTGATCAAAAAAATTCAAATACATGCCTCAAAGTTCCTCAACCCCGTCAGTTTAGGTGCCTTAAAACCAAAAAGAAATTTTCAGAAATTCCACGATGAAAACTGGGCTTCAAGCCTAGCATGCACTGCGGAATTGCCTAATTACTTAGAGACTTGAAAAATTTTAGGATCTGAGCTCTTAAAAGATCCATGAATATACCTGCATGTAAAGTATGATAATATAAGACAAAAATGTCTATTATTCATTGTTACCTTCTTATTTACGAGCAGTTTCTTCATGCACACCTTTAATACTGTTTTCCATAGCTCCTCTTTCCAAACCTTTCTTCTCTAATTCTGTCTTCATCATCTCCATATTTACTGTCAACTCTTTGACTTGTCTTTGAAGACTTTTACTCTCTTCTTGTAGCCATAAATTCCTCTGCCTTGTGTGTGTCATCATGATGTGTAAAGGTTGTGATTTCTTCAACAATTTTTTGGCATTTCCAATGGTTTTTTCAAAATGAGTAACCTAATCATTCACTTTCTTTTCCACCTCATATATCATTTTTCTATCTTTCTTGTATCTTTCCATCTCTTTCTTTGTTTCAGAAAACTCTTCCTTAGCTTCTTTTAACTGTTCTTCAAGAAACTCTTTTTCAGTTTGCTCTATGATTTTTTCCTTTCGATTTGTCTGTTTGACTATTTCTTCCTTATCTTTAAACTGTCCCTTTCGAAAATCTGCCTCAGACTCCTTCTGAATCTTTCTTTTAGATTGACCTTTCTTTTCTTTAGTAACCTTTGTCTCAGTAGGAGATATAACTATGACTTCTTTCACTGCTTCCCTTTTTTCATTATCTTGCCTCTACTACTTATTTCCAACTGTGATAGTCTCAGAAATTTGTGATCTAGTAAATGGCTTTCTACGTTTAAAAATAAAACCTGAATCCTCTGATGAAAAATCTAATTTCTTTGCCATAAGCCCCTTCCCTTTAATCTTGGATCCTTCTACCTCATTTGCTCTCACTACAGGGGTTTCTGCAATGTCTATAGCCTATAATATGTCTGCAAGCCTGCCTTTACCTCCAATAGTTTCCTTTGTTCTTCCTTTAGACCTTTTTGATGTAGGTTTAGTCTTGCTATTTATGACATGTTTTTTAGCATGCTTATTAGTTGGTTGATGTGGTGCTACCTCTTGGATAAAATTAGCTTCTACCTCCACGTCTTTACCTGTAGCTTTTAAACCTTCTTGTTGACTCTCTTCTACTTCTATAGTAGTATTCATCTTTTTCCTAGGAGAAAGAATTTTGAGTTTAGAGGCTTTCCTTGGGGATAAAACATCCATTTCATACCCATTCATAAATAAGAAAGATGCCCAGTGTCTCTCTAGTTTATTTAATTCTTCCAGTACTAGTAATTTCATCAATCCATGGTGAAAGATGGAAGTTTTTCTTCTTTCAGGTCTACCTTGCACTTTATCTGCCATTTTTCCAAGGCTTCTAAAAAGGTAAAAAGGAATATCTATCCGCTTTTTTCCCATAAAATTAAGCAACATCTTGAAGTGATACATGTAGATTTTACAAAATCTTCCTTCACAGGTAAAGTATTTTTGTATGACTGCCAATAAATTAGAGTAGTTATCTTTAAGGAAAGTTCTGGGAATCCCTATAGTCATATTTATCCCTACATGTTCAAGCTTTAGATAATAATCACAACTCTTTAAATCAAACTTTGTAGCTTTAAACCATTCTTCTCCCATCCTAGGGATCCCTGTTGCTTGAGAAATGCTCTCAGACGAAATTGGCACATAAAGAAATCCAACCTTTGTAGATGTTCCTTTGAAATCGAGTACAAATTCTTGTGATACATGTTTCTAATGACCTTGCAACTTTTGACAAAACTGAATGAAGCCTTCTCTTGTAAGAATTTCTACAAAATTTGGATCTTCCATGATTAATCTTGGACTTGTAGGTTTGTACCTGAATAGTAGGCCTCCTTGATTTTATTTCTTTGGTGTAGCCATTTCTTCTTGTTTTGCAGCAGTGGCCTTCTCTAGATATTTACACCTGTTCAGTAAAAGCCTCTAATGACAACGAGCTGTTATGGTAAAAGAGGACTGACATGACAGAGGGTTTCTAAGGGAAATGAAAATGACAGCAAGCTTCTTTGGTAGCATCTTACAAGAGTGGAAAATAAAGCATGAGGAATGAAGGATTGATTTTAAAAAATGAGATGAGATTTATTAAGAAAATGGTGGTTGATGCCAAAACATGCCTAAGACTTTCAATGATAACCCTATTCTGACAGCATGACCTCGAAACCCTCAAAGTTTAACAACTCATCATTATGCAGAAAACCGTTATAGGATGACACGCTTTCGTAGTGCATTTAGCCTTACAAGTGTTAGTTTCGCTACAAAATTACTACGTGTTTTCGCAACAAAATCTGTTAATTTTGTACCAAAATCGCTGCGGACTGAGAATTTTTTTGACATGTGGCCAGATTTGAGATATTAGGTTGATTTAAAGTACCTACTTCATATTTGTTCCTTTGATATGACTTGAGATCATTCCCTAACAACTTAAGAAATAATAGAAGCTTATACTAATCATGAAATTTATCATTTCATGATGGTATGCTTCTAACCAATCTAAATAAAAACTTGACACATTTCAAGTTATGATTTTGAAAATTTAGGGTGTGATAACATAATGCCAAACGCCAAAAAAAATATTTCAGTCAAAAGTCCGAAAGCGAGGATTTTATCGATGCTGCCTCATGGTACTGAAAGATGATGTTTCTAAGTAAATTTCCTGGATGATGATTTGACGTCGATAGGAAGTTACTGATTTCAGAGACAAAATGTGACTTGATATAGCAATTTTCAGGGATGATTGTCATGAGAATGAAGGTTTATGAGTATTGTAGAAGATGAGTATTCACTAGATGACTTCTCTTGAACATATCAATGACACTGAGATGAGTTGGCAGCATTGACCCAAAACCAAATTGAAGGTATGATGAGCCATAGGTATGAATGAACCGTCGAGAATATTACCCAACCTAAACAGTCACGATGATGGAGTGAAGTGTCATGCTCAAGAGTGACCTGCTACAATAAAAAAAAAAAATCACTTTCCCAAATTTTCCCCGGTCATTTGTCGACCAATACCTCTTTATTTTTTAACAAGCTTGAGGAGGATAACATATTCTTGATCTATAATTCAACCCTTCGGGTGAATAATGTATCGCTATTTAATAATTTAACGAGTCTAGCGATGAATGAAACTTGATTCTTGCCATGATCGAAAATCCCGTCGCTATTTTATGTTTTAACGAGCCTAATGAAAGTGAAAAATATGTCCTTTTTCATATTTGGAGAGTTTGAAAAAGAGGAAAAAATAAAACTCCATAGGTAATTTTTCGTAAAGTTGTCGATCAGATCCGAGAAAGTGTAAAATAATATCTGAGAGAACCTCCTAGTCATGTTCGACTAAGGCATTCCTTTTTCGTGAATAATCTATCTTAGTCCAGAAAAGGGTCAAACTTATACCAAGTAGATATCAATTCATTAACTTTTACGAGCTCAAAAAGACAAGTGCTCAAAAATATTTTCATATTATCAGAGTCTAAAAGAGCTAAAAGAAGACATGAGGGGTTCCATTTTCGTTGTTATAAAAGATCAAAAAAGAGATAAAAGTGCTTCAAGTCCTCTTTCATTTTTATCAAAGCTCTAAAAATAAGGATAAAATTATGCTTTGTGGTCAAATCATTCTTGAAATAAATGTGCACGACTAATCTTCTCATAATTTGCAAACCTATTCAGAACAACATCAAATGGATCAAAATACATGTTCCATGATAAAAAATGAATAAGATTGTAGTCACAGCAATAAATATGATTTAAAAATAATTAAATGACTAATTAAAAGATTTTTACTATTCATTTTTACCATTTGAAAGTTACCATTTTCATTTTGGAGCTCTAAACATGTTTTTGCCCTCGAACTTTAGCTGTTGATTGCGATCGATTTTGTGTTTGGGTTTCATCGCCGTTTGATCCAAGTTGGTGCCATAGACCCCCTATTGATTTCAATAGTCATTTCATTGCAAATTTTTAGGGATTTGGGCCCCTTAGGGTAAATTATTTTTCTAGAGACAGTAACGCGCACCCTTAGGCATCAAAAACTGCATTGGAATGCACTCAAAATGAGGCCTAGGTGCATATGCAATGCACTTTCTATTGACCAAAACTGATTTGTACATTGATATATGTGTTGCAGTAATTCAAACAACCATGTCTTCTCATAATAATGAGATGGAGGAAAATAAATTTGAAGAAATGTGTGACGAACAAAGAGAAGATCAAAGAAAGGAGAAAAGTGAAGAAAAAAGAGAAACACATAGAACATATCAAAGAGAATATGCAAGAACATATCGACAAAGAAAGAAGCGAGAAATGAAAACTACAGAACAACAAGAAGAGAGAAGAGCACGTCAAAGAGAATATCAAAAAAATTATCGACATAGAAAGAAATTAGAAATGAAAGTTGAAGAACATGAAGAACAAAGGATAAAGCATAATGAAAAATCACGAGAATATCGAAAAAGAAAGGCACAAGAAATTTCAACTGTAGAACAACAAGAAGAGAGAAGAGCACGCAAAAGAGAATATCAACGAGAATATCGAAAAAGAAAGACACAACAAATAATAGAAGAAAATGCAGAACAAAGAGGAAATGGACAAGATAACCCAAAGGAAATAACACCTAGAAAACATGAAGAACAGAGAAAACGGAAAAGTGAACAAAAAAGATCATATCGAAAAAGAAAACAATATCTGAACAATTCATACATGGTATAGGATGAAGAGGAAAATGCTATGAAAGAAACATGTTTAAAACATATTGATTCTCAACATCAACATGAAAGTTTTGTTGATATGAATATTTGACATCGAAAATTTCATGATAGGATTGATCGATTGGCTCATGTTCAAATATGTCATGTGTGTGAAGAGTCGTATTCTAGAATTCAAGTACATACGAAAAAAATAGGTACAATGTGCATGAGATGTAAACGAGAAGGAAGTCATCATAGACTTTCAGCCGATAACCATATGAATCTAGGAGAACAACCTAATGTTCTTGCAGAGCTCAGACAAGTCGAAGAGATGTTGATAGTACGTGCAAGTCCAATTTCGCAGGTTATGCACTCAATAGGTGGAAAATACAAATATAGAGGACACACCATTAGTTTTCCACAAGAGGTTAGCAATCTTGCCATGAAGTTACCTCGACATATTAAAGACTTGGATTTGATAATTGTTGTGCGGAAAAAAGGTGCAAAGGGATCAAGTTATGATTTTACTGTCAGGAAATAAATTGTATTACGTGCATTACACTATAATATTCATAATGATCGATATTGTCATGGAGTTCAAGTTGATAATGATGCACTTCAAGAAATACCTGCAATTGAAACAGATGTATCACATATGATTAATGCTATTACTTTTCCAGAGAAAGATAGTGACACTAAATTTGCAATGTTGGAAGGGGTTCCAGGGATTGACAATGCATTAGATGGCTCACATACAACTTAAGGTGGATCCACCTTAACTCTGGATGGATCACAATGAAGTTGGTTTATTTTTCAGTGTAAGCACACAAAATTATTAACAATGTACATTAATATGATGATTTCTAATCCTATTTTATTTCTTACACTAGATGCATTGATATAAGTGTAGATGTTGGTTTCAAATCCTCTTTTATTACTTGCACTAGATCCATTGATTTCAATATAGATGTTGATTTCTAATCTTATTTGATTACCTACATTAGATGCATTGATCTTAGTGTAGATGTTGTTTTGTAAACTTATTTGATTGTTTGCATTAGGTGCATTGATTTTAGTGTAGACGTTGATTTCTGATTTGATGTACATTGATGGTACATTAATTTTAAAGTGATTGGATTAAGATTGTGCATTGATTTCAGTGTAAGCACACAAAATTATTAACAATGTACATTAATATTTGTGTTATAGTAAATCAACCTATTAATATTGAAGAGCAAGAGAGAAAATGTATGATGTTTAGTATAATAGTTCAAGCTAAATATTTAAATGGTTTATTATTTCAATTGTCCTTTTCATATAATCGATATGAAAATATGACAAAAGTAACAAGGGTGACAATAGGAATAGAAAAAGAAAATAATTTGAGATTGATCACAATGAATACTACTTGTAATTGACTACATTCTTATTATTTTCATTTTCTATCATTCAACACTATTACATTGTCACTTTGCATTCAAAAAATTATTTCATCATTAAATTTATTAACAATATTTATCATCTCAAAAAAATGAGGTAACTAAGAAAATTTTAAAATTAAAATGACCAAATAAATATCAGACATATTTAGCATATATAAAATTATTCTATTTATATTATCAGTATTTACATACTATTGATAAAATTAATCATATTTTCGATAGATTTTCCTTGGCTGCACACGACTGAAACCAGCCTACATCCATCTTAAATTTGGATCTATCAAGCGCCGAGAGGGATCAAATCTCTGGAGGTGAAAACCTTTCCTCAAGTTTTGCACTCAAAAAAATAGGTTTGCACCTCTAGAGATTTGATCACTCTCAGCGCTTGATAGATCTAGAGTTAAGATGGATCTAGGTTGGATCCATCTTAACTCTGGATCTATCAAGTGCTGAGAGGGATCAAATCTCTAGCTGAGGATAGATCACAATGTAGTTGGTTTATTTTTCTTAGGTACAATGTGCATGAGATGTAAACGAGAAGGAAGTCATCATAGATTTTCAGTCGATAACCATATGAATCCAAGAGAACAACCTAATGTTCTTACCGAGCTCGGACAAGTTGAAGAGATGTTGATAGCACGTGCAAGTCAAATTTTGCAGCTTTTGCACTCAATAGCTAGACAATACAGATATAGAGGACACACCATTAGTTTTCCACAAGAGGTTAGAAATCTTGCCATGAAGTTACCTCGACATATTAAGGACTTGGATTTGATAATTGTTGTGCGGAAAAAAGGTGCAAAGGGATCAAGTTATGAGTTTACTGTCAGGAAATAAATTGTATTACGTGCATTACACTATAAGATTCATAATGATCCATATTATTGTGGAGTTCAAGTTGATAATGATGCACTTCAAGAAATACCTGAAATTGCAACAGATGTATCACATATGATTAATGCTATTACTTTGCCAGAGAAAGATAGTGACACTGAATTTGCAATGTTGGAAGGGGTTCCACGGATTGACGATGCATTAGATGGCTTACATACAACTTCATTTGCATCAAATCTTCCAAATGCTACATGAGAGATTGATATTATTCGACAGTGGGTAAACAACCCTAATGTAGAGGAACAACCTAATACAGAGGAAGTGCTTAGTTGGCCTGGAAGTGGCTCATCTCCAATCAATGAGTATAACAATGTGGGATTATTTGATATGGAATTTCCGTCATTGTTCCCAAAAGGTGAAGCAGATTGGTTGCAAGCACGTGAGAGACATGTCCATCTTCATGATTATGCAAAGCATATTCGTCGATATCGTGATAACAGGTTTGGAAGGAACCCACGATTTAGATACTTTTTACTCAATATCATCATGACACATCGCGCTAAAGCTTCGTCTGCAATATTTGTGAAGAAAGATATGACAGATTTACCAACAAAAATGGAGGAGTTACGAGAACATTTACAAAATATTCCAGATTCACGAATTAGAGAAAGATTGATGCGACTTGGCACTGTAGTAAGAGGCACACGTGCATATTGGAATAAGTGTCGTGCTGAGCTATTACATTAAGTGTGGTAGATATGCAATGGCTAGATTTACATAAATTAATGGCAGGTACATGTCCTAGAGATCCAGGGGAAGCGAGGAAATGGAGACGTCAAAATGTAATTGATAATCCTCATACTGTAGCACATTATATGCACTTAAGACATACAATGTTTCGAGATGAAATTTTCGAACGTTATCATCAAGCTACAGATTATTGGTGTCACTATGAGTCGCAACATCATGGGTCTCCACATGTGCATGGATTTCTATGGATAAAAAATCCTCCTAACATGGACATGTTGAATTGGGATGATCCAGTGCAAGTTAGATTTGCAAAAGAATATTTTGATGAATGTGTACATGCAATGAATCCACGTGATCGACATCAAAAAAATATTCAAGTTAGACACAATATTGATGATCATCCTTGCTTGAAGGACACACGACACATATTTCAGTCTGATCCTATGAATAATTATGAATAACTTCTTAATTGTGTTGAGCATCACATCACTTGCAATGAGAGATCATGCGTTTGAAAGAAGGCAGGAAGATTGTTATGTAGATATAAGGCACCATGGGATTTATGTGAAGAGTCCAAACTTTATGTCGATGAGAATGGAGAAAAACATTATGAACCGAGACGAAATGATGATAGATTGAATACACACAATCATGAAACTTTGATGATTTGGAGGGCTAATATTGATTGGCAACCAGTTATTTCAAAGCGCGTTGTCATTAATTACATAGCAAAATATGCAGCAAAATCTGAAAAAGGATCAGAAACATTCCATAATATGTTGATGCATGTTTCTTCTATTCAAAATCCAAATGAACCAGCAACATGTGCATACAAGAGTTTGTTGTGTGAAACTATTATTGACAGGGATATATGTGCACAAGAGACATGTCATTTGCTTCTAGAACTCCCTCTTTTTGAATGCAGTCATCGATTTGTGGTTCTGAATGTTGGTAGGAAAGTTTTCAAACAACTACAGTTTGAAACATATGATGTCCATAATGATAATTCCCTTATTGATGGATATACCAAGCGACCTGCCCATATTGAGCACCTTGTGTTGATAGATGTTGCAAAATCATGGTCATATGATAAATGTCGACGTGGGCAGAAATGGTTAGAACGGAAGAATGGAGCTACTGTACATGTGCTTCCTCGATTTAACTCAGTTCCTGATCGAGGGGATGATAAGTTTGTAGAATTTTGTTGGTCTGAGTTAGTATTGTACAAGGCCTTTCATGATTTCCATAGAGATATAGGTCGAGGAGATGATGAGATAGTCAATAATTGGGAAAATTTTCAATATAATCCATGGCATATTGATCGCAATCCATTACCACCCATTGATCAAGTAGAATTTGAAGGAGAAGAAGTTCAAAAACCACCTGCAGATTCTATGGAGAATGAGTGGGAGATAATTTGTGGATTGTATGAGAAGAAATATATAAATTACAATGAATTTGAGATGCTGGGACGCATAGATTGTGATCGTCCACATAATTGCAACACACATTTTGTTGATGAAGTGACTTCCAATCGTGCTATCTGTTTCATATCGGAAAAGCGAAAGTTGAATTTAATCTGTGCTAACCAACATGCAAAGTCTTATTCCATTGAAAGTTTGGGGGTTAAGAAAAGAATAGCATTTGATATTGTCCTTGAACATAACAGATTAGGGGTTGATCAACTACTTATGATAATCAAAGGCACTGCAGGTACAGGAATGTTTTATTTGATCGGAGCTATTAAAAATTCCCTTGAAGCCGAGTCATTTCCAGAGAAGAGTCCATTACTTCTTTTAGCTCCTACAGGAGTTGCAGCTTTCAACATATCTGCAAGAAGAATTCATTTTGTACTTCAAATTCCAATCAAAGGCATGTCACCTTTGAAAGGATCAAGTTTAATGACCCTACAACAATATTTGAAGCATGTGAAGTATATCTTGATAGATTAAATGAGTCTCATTGGAAGAAATTTGTTGCAAAACATTGATAAGAGACTTCGACAAGCTTTCCCAGAAAATGAGAAGCTTATTTTTGGTGGGAGATCGATTATATTGGTTGGTGATTTGACACAATTGCCTCCTGTTCTAGATAAACCTATATATGCATGTGAAGGTATTGCAAAAGAATTATGGAACTCATTCACAACAATTGTGACCCTTGATACCGTGTTTCGACAAGATGGAAAAAGCAATCAACAAATATATTTTCATCGTTTGTTAATGAAGGTAAGGGATTCAAAACCAACTATGGAAGACTCGAAAGCACTTATGACTGGTACATATACATGCTTGGATCCTTCCATAAATGAGTCCTTTGATAAGGAAATACATTTGTTTGCAACAAATGATGATGTAGAACATCATAATGAGATTTTTTTAAGAAGGCTAAATTGTCCCATTGCAGCAAGTGTTGCTACAAAAGTAAAAGGAAATTCCATGCAAATAGATGAGGATGAAATGGAACTTAAATTAATCATTGTAGTTGGAGCTCAAGTGATACTTACATCAAACATATGGACTGATGTAGGACTTGTAAATGGTCCTCTTGGAATTGTAGAAAAAATTGTGTATAAACCTGGAAAATCACCCTTAGAACCACCCACATATGTTTTAGTAAGATTTGATAATTATATGGGAGTACCATGGGATGATTCATCCCCTCAAACAGTTCCTATTACACCTATTGAAAGAGGTAGTAGAAAACAACTTCCTTTGAAACTTGCTTGGGGCTTAACAATCCATAAATCACAAGGATTGACTTTGGAGAAAGCTATTATTAATATTGGGTAGAAAGAGAGACAGGGTATGATGCTTACTGCAATATCTCAAGTTAAAGATATGAATGGTATACGATTTCAAACTCCCTTTTCATATGATCGATATGAAAAGATGGAAAAAGTACTGCAAGAAAAGCAGAAGAAGAGAGATTGAGATCAATCACATTGTAAACTATTTTTTGATTCACTATATTCTTCTTATTTGAATTTTCGATCATTCAATATTCTAACATTGCATTTTCAATCATAATATATAATCTTAGACATATTAATTTTTTTGTAATATGAGCGCATTAGGTAACTAATAAAATTTTAAAATTAAAATGACATATGTGACATATTTAGCATATATAAAATTATTGTATTTATATTATCTGTGTTTAAATATTATTGATAAAATTAATCAAATGTTTGATAGATTTTCCTTGGCCGCAAACGACTGAAACCAGCCTAGATCCATCTTAACTCTATATCTATTAAGCACCGAGAGGGATCAAATCTCTTTAGGTGCAAACTTTTCCTCAAGTTTTGCACTCAAAAAAAGAGGTTTGCACCTCCAGAGATTTGATCCCTCTCGACGCTTAATAGATCCATAGTTAAGATGGATCTAGGCTGGTAATTATTGATAATTGTGTTAGAATCAAATTACATAAAAAAATAAATAAAATAAAATAAAATAAAAAATTAATGTAATTTAATATAAATATTTTAATTTTATAAAAATAAAATAAACCATGGTATTGAGAGACAATGGTACTGACCCATGGTATTTATGTAAAATGTAATCTATTTAAAGACCAAGAAATGAATAATTAAAAATAGAAACTAAGTAAATTTTATGATTTAAAGCAGCATTGCTATTGATATATTGGGAGACCAATTAGCACAGGTCAGGGAAAACACTCGTCATTAACGCAGGCCATCCCTGAAAAGTGTTGCAGGGATATGCTATGGAGGACTATGACGAGTCAAAGTCTGCAAAATCTGCGATTAGCAATCCATCGTCTTCAGATCCTTGTGTTTTAATCAACATCGTGCCCGATATATTGGAGAAGATATTTCTAAGAGTGCCTGTGCAGCAATATCCCCAGATCCGGAGGACATGCAAAGCACTGAAAGAGTTTCTTGACGAGAGCAAGTTCCTTGGTCGGTATATCGAAGAGCACGTTGTGGAACGCGGAGAAATGATTGTTGTGGTGAAGTTAGGGTGGGGGAACCACTTAGCGCGTTACAGGAACAGATTCAGTGGTCGGGTATCGTGGGGGTTGGGCTCCAAGTTCAGCTCCTGCTACTATCGATGCTACAATATCAGAAAATTCTAGTTGAGAGGGAATGCAGAGACGACCGTTCCCACGAGGGATTGTTCTGCCCGTGGATTGAATGCGGGATTAGGTACAGGTGGTTCGATGGTGGCTTAGTAAGTACATTTCTGCGAGATAGGGCACCCGAATTCGAGAACAATACCGAAAGCCCTAGCCGTAGCCATCGCACAGCTCCTCCACCCTGCAGTGTGTGTTCGAGTACAAGGTGAAGTACATCTACAGTTCTGTTTTAATTTGCTTATTTTATGTTTTGAAGTGTTAGCTTTATCTAAGTTTTGATTTTTAAGTACATCTACAGTTTTGTTTTAATTTGCTTAGTTTGTGTTTTGGAGTGTTAGATTTATATAAGTTTTGTCTTTTATTTTTTTTTCAAAGTGTTAGTTTCATGTTTAGGGTTTATCTTAATATTTTTTTATTCATCCATTATCATTTAGATTATTAGTTTTGCATAGATAAAATTCAATGTGTATTTAAGAGAACTGCCCAAATCCAGACGGTTACAAGAAGTGACGGAAGCATCTTTTTATTCATAGGGGCCGGGGTTTATAACCTAAGTGAAAAACTGAGAAAAATAATACATATATACATTAAAATTTAACTAGTTGTGTGACTGTTTTTACTTGCTTTTCTTTTTGTGCCCTTTCTGCCATTGTTTTGAGTTTGGAGCAACTGGAACTAATGTGAATTTGCTAGGCTTCCCAAAGTTTTAGAATAGATTTTTTTATTTGAGTCTCAGCTTTTTGAAATATAAACTTTGTTTATATTCTTTTTAGTTTTTTGATAGTGTTATTTTTCTATTGATGTGGTGCATTGTTCTCTTGTATTTAGATGTTATTTTATTCATGGAATATGATGATTCAGTTTTGGGTGTGTGTTTTTCTTTTTCTTGTTTTGGATGGGAGGATCTTTTATGATTTATTTTTCTTGGTGAGTGCAGTCTATGAGAGGTCTACAATCTTTTTTTTATTTGTGTGTTATTCATTTGTTTTGGGGATCATTTTTGCGTGTGTAGATGTATTTTACAAATTTTTTGTTTGGTATTTGAAAGTAGTATTTTCATAATTTAATAAGGTCTTTTGAGAGATTTTTATGTTTTATTTGATGTGATTAGATAAGCCTTTGTTGAGATCTATTTCTACACAAATTTTATCCAAAGTAAATAGCACTTTCTTTGTTATTTCAAGATCTCTTTCTATATTATTTCAAGATCAGTATTTTTTCATTTTCGAAAGATATTTTTTATTTAGCTTAGAACCTTATGGTGCTAGAAAGTAAGAGGGTGATTTAGAAGCTCTACCCAAACCAACATTGTTGAAACAGCCATTTTTGTAGCATCAAAGTATGGAAGTGGTGGCTATGAGAGGTCTACCATCTTTTTGATTTGTGTGTCATCTCCTTTTTCTTTCTTGGGATCATTTTTTCCTCTGTAGATGTGTTTCACAAATCTCTTGTTTGGTATTGAAAATAGTATTTTCATACTACTTTCATAATCTAATACCATCCTTTGAGAGATTTTTATGTTCATTTGATGTGATTAGGTAAGCCTTTGTTGAGATCTATTCTACACAAATTCTATCCAAAGTATTTCAAGATCAACATTTTTTATTTTTTCCAAGTTATTTTTTATTTAGTTTAGAACCTTCTCTTGCTAGAAAGGAAGGGTGTGATTTAGAAGCCTTACCCAAACCAACATTGTTGGAACAACCATTTTTGTAGCATCAACATATGGAACGCATGGGGCAATGTTTTTGGAACCACCATTTTTATGCAATCAATGTATGGAAACCATGGGGTGATGAAGAGCCTAATTCTTCCCCAAATTAAAGCCCATCATTTAATAGTTTTTCAAGTCTTCTTCACTATCAAATTTAACTATAAATGAAAAATTGGAAATCTATTTTTATAATATTTATAGTAATAGTATTAAATTAAAATAATTTATTATGATATTTAGTGATTTTTTAGGAAAACCTAGCATAACTTAGTTGTCAAACCAATTATGCCATCACTTATTTTTATTTGCCAATGTAGATTTACTCATCATTGCTATTGGAGCAAAACCACCCTACCAAAATTACCCTTTGTGATTGGTTGGGGGGCAAGGTTTCACTCTTACAAGATGTTTTTGGATCTTGAGTCATTAGCTTGTTTCCTTACTTCCTTTAAAATAGGCTCTTACACAAGTACTTACACTTTTAGATCAACTTCATACAATAATATATTTTTAGTTAATAAATTGAATTTTCAAAATTAAATATATTTAATTTATATTAATATAAAAATTATTTTAAAAACCAATATTAATAAAGATATTTGAAAATAAGTGAAATTTATAAAAAAATGTCTTCTTTAACCTAATGAAAGAAAATTTCAATTAAGGATCTCATAATAATAAAGCTATTTGGAAATAATCTTTGCTTAGTCATACCATAAATTTTCTTTCTATCAATGAAAGCATGTATACTAATAGCCTCTCCCAATATACCATAGGATAATTATAAATAGTGTTTATTCCAATATATTATTAAAAATAAAAAAAATTGTATTAATAAGTGAATATAAAAGGTTTTCACATGGAGTGATCATTTTAATAGATTATACTCTTTCAAGTTTACAATTAAAAAATTTATTATATTATACATTATTTTTGCATTAGGTATATATATTTTAATAATTATTAAAATTTAGTAATAAATCTACACTAATTAAATAATGAAATGATAATTTTTTAAATTATGCCTTTATTTTGAATATAATTTTCAGTGATATAAAATAATGTTAAATTAAAATTATTATTTTGTATGAGTATTTATATTTTTATTATAAATTTTGAGTATATAATAAATATAGATTAATGTACATTTATTTATATTTATTGAATATTTGTATTTGTAATTTATATAGTAAGTGGTCATATTTGAGGATTATATAGAATTTTGATGAGAATATTTCACCATTTCAATGATAATTTTGATTGAAAAAATGAGTTTAACTTGGAAAAGTATGTTCGTGAATATCTCATTCTGAATTTCAACTTCTAGGAAAGACAATTTTACAAACTCAACAATTCAAAAGTACAATTTTACAAATTTTTAATGGAATTAGAAAAAAATTGAGCAGAAAATCAGGCTAAAAAAAGCCAAAAACTATTTTCTTTAGACTATATTGCAACTCAGATCTCCCACTTACCCTCTTTATAGAAACCACTTTTTTAAAATGTGTTATCAGTTATTCATGTTAAATAGTTTTTATTTTATATACATGTACCAACCGAAAATAACAGAAAACCACAAATGTAACATATCTCTAAAACATCATCTAGTCTTATTTATTGCTTTTGCTCCCTTACATAATTTAATCTAAAATTGTACAAGACTGAATACTTGAACTTGCTGCAAAGGAGAGGAACATTTTCATGAATTATACTTCTATATATATTCTCAATCAGTGTGTTCATATGCATGCTAAACTATAAACTTAAGTGATTTGAGTTCATATCCATACTTATGTTTACTCGTGATAAGTTATTTTTGATGTTTACTCGTGATTAGTTATTTTTGAAGTTTAATACATAATCTAATTTTGTTTGTTGTTATTTGGTTCTATTTTATTTTACAACACAGGTTGGATGCTTGCTGCTCATGTATGGTGAGTGTATTATGCATTAAGAATCCTATAACTGGCATTTATAGGACACTTCCTTTCATTAATGGGAGATGGAGCTCCAAACTGAAATGCATGGCAAGGTACGGAGGAGATAATTTTAAGGTTTTGGTTGGGATGCCACTTAATACTCACAGTGAGCATGAGGAGGATCGTGATCGCGATCGTCCCCCTAAGGGAGTTATTTTTGTGAAAACGGTGATATATGATTCTGCAATAGATTCATGGAGAGAGTTGATAAATTGTTGTTTACATCCCCTTCAAAATATTAGAGTAGTTGATACTCATGGAATCTATTACAGAGGTGCCATGTATTGGCTATTAGAGGCTACTCAGAATCTAATCGTTTTCTGGGTTAGGAACGAAAGATGGGAAATACTTGAAAATACTTTAAATGCAGAAACCACAACGTGCTCATCCATTGGGCTTGGTGGTTTGCAAGGAACAAGTGTTAATGGCTGGAGAAAAGGACAAAGTGATAATTATTTGGAAGTTAACCAATCAAAACTCGCTTGATCAATCTCATAAAAAGAGAGGTGAATGGATGGAGATTTCTAGATATACTGAGGAAATATTCAACCAGATTCAATACGGTGAAATGGCAATACATAGTGCATGTATCCCCAGCGGTGGTGATATTGTGTGTTTTGAAAATTTGCTGAACAAGACCTCCGTGACATTTAATGTGAACACTAGCTCCTGGGGTAGGTCTAATGACATTCATGTCATTTAGGTATATGTGTTTACAATTCCAGATACATTTTGTAATGCTCTTTTTTATGAGATTGTTTCTTTAGAATTTTGTAATGCAATTTTTTTTATGAAATTGTTTTTTTAGAAAATTGACATTTGATATTTTAAATGTTAAAGCTCCAATAAAATTAAAATTTATCTTGATACCTGAAAAAGTAGGAAAATAAAGTTTATGTAATATTCAATAAATAATTTTTTAATTAAAATAATCAATATTTATAAATTTATATGACAATTTTTTCATTAAATCTTGGTGAAGTTTTATAAGTAAATTTCTACAAAATATTGAATAAATAATGGTGTATTTGAGATGTGTAAACACATAGTGGTAAAATTATGAAAAAATGTAGAAAAACATATTATATAAAATCTTACAAATGAATAGGTATACTTTTTCATGAGTTATTTTTGTATAAATTGTAAATAAATATGTATATTTCTCCATAAGTTATTTTTATATAAATTTTAAATAGGAATGTATATGGTTTTAAATTTATTTTATTTTTTTATAAATTTAAATATTTATTTAAATAATTATTTTTTATTGTGTATTTGAATATATTATAAATGTAATTTTTTATTAAATTATGGAATTAAGTAGAATTATGTTTATTTATTTAGCTTGTGAAGAGGAAATGGAAGGATAGCCATGATTTTTTAGGTTCTAAAACTATACAAGGAGAGAAATAGCTTATTTTAAATGTAAGTGGAACCCTTTTACATTACAAATAGTAGGTCTATTCAAGTATTTACGTAACAACTTTTATTTTTTTAGATGTGGTAAAATCATTAAAAATTTAAGCTAACACATCTTATAATAATTTAAATTTTAAATTGCATACATTTGATATATTGCAAAGAAATATAAATAAAAATACATTTAAGCTAACACATCTTATAATAACTTAAATTTTAAAGAGTATACATTAAATATATTGCAAAGAAATATAAATAAAAATATAGCAAATTTGTGAAGGAACTTAGAAAACAACTAACTCATAGATAACAAAAGACAAAGTAACAAAAAAAAACCTAAAATCATAATGTACAAAGAGCAATAAAAATGCTAGTGGGAACAACTTATTAAATCATTTGATAGATGAATGTAATAACCCAATTTAGAGGGCTAATAATTGATTAGGCTCTTAAAATTGAGTGGGAGAATCCTAGAACTATGAAGAATATTGGAAGTCATGGGATAGGTTCAATTATGTTCTTGGCATTTAGGTAAATGATTTTACAACCTCATATTCAATTTGAAATGTATTCTTATAGGATGCATTCTTATAATATTTAACTTTAGACCTCAATAAATAAATAAATTCAATAAATAAATTTCTTATTATAGTTCTAGGGGGTGATCAAATTTAGTAGATTTATATGGGTCATTCACTCAATAAATTCTTGAATAAATTCTTTTTTAATTTATGGACTTAGTGATAAAGTTTCATAGTTTTATATAGGAAATTAACACATGATCATCCTTTTAGAAAATTTTATATAAGAAATTTCTTATATAAGATTGCTAATTTTTTTCTTAATTTTTGAAATGTGTTCTTATAGTAACCTAAAAAAAACTAAAATCATAATGTACAAAGAGCAATAAAAATGCTAGTAGGGACAATTTATTAAATTATTTGATAGATGAATGTAATAACCCAATTTAGAGAGCTAATAATTGATTAGGCTCTTAAAAATTCAGTGGGAGAATCCTAGGACTATGAAGAGTATTGGAAGTCATGGCATAGGTTCAATTAAGTTCTTAGCATTTAGTTAGGTCAGTTTACAACCTCATATTCAATTTGAAATGTGTTCTTATACGATGAATTCTTATAAGATTTAACTTTAGACCTAAATAAATTAATAAATTCAATAAATAAATAAAGTAATTAAATAAGTTTCTTATTATATTCTAGGGGGTGATCAAATTTAGTAGATTTATATGGGTCATTCACTCAATAAATTCTTGAATAAATTATTTTTTAATTTATGGACTTAGTGATAAAGTTTCATAGTTTTATATAGGAAATTAACACATGATCATCCTTTTGGAAAAACTAATGAGAAATATAGGAGGACATATTGTTTGCAATATTACAAGTGAGTATGCCCACTTCTCCATGGAGCTTGCCTGAAAATTTTAGATAAAACTTCAAAATCAATAGTATTAATTTATGTTTCATACTATTAATTTAATGTATCATGATATTTTAGTTAATAAAAAATTAGTTAAAATTGCTAAAACTAAATATATTAACTTTATATGAAAAGGAACTTGATGTGAGACGTGATTATGTGGAATAAGTGGAATTTGGATGTATGACACAAAAAAATAAAGGAGAAGTGCATGACTCACCTTGTTGCACGAGCCATGAAAGAAAAGAAGGATGGAGGTGGAAGGTTCACTTTGCTTCTTAGACATGCAGTTGAGATTTCTACTAGATATCTCCATGAGGATGATGTTGTGGAGAGGGGAGGCCTGATTTCTTCTCCTAATGCAGGACAAGGAAAGGATTATGTAGGTATTAAGCCAGTTGGAATTGTGGAATATTGAAGATATGCTATAAGCATATATTATTTTCAATTGACAAGGGAGAAGCTTGGAAATATTGGATGTACACACTAGGAGATTGGTGATGTGCATTATTACTTGAGGACTCGAATTCAATCTAATACTTGGGTGGATGAGAGCTAGGGAGGAAACTTCCCAGCCCTTGCTTTATAGTAGACCTTTGGAGGTGGGTGTGTGTAGTTCCTTGATGACATGGGAAGGATTGCACCACCCTCACAAAGGGGCCTTTGGGGAAAGGCCCCACACATTGATCCGCATAGTAGTTACCACACATTGAAGTGATGCAGGTTATGTATCATATATGGTTGGTGGTCTCCCACCTATATATATATATATATATATATATATATATATATATATATATATATATATATATATATATATATATATAAGTGGTTGAAAAAGCCATCAATTAAATTTGGGGTCAACCGATAAAATTAAATAGGCAACAAATTCTCTCATTCCTGTGGTCAGAATCCTTGCGCGGATAAGTTCCAAATTGTTGCCTCCTCAATGGCTAGCACTAGACCTAGTTTTCCAAAATTTGACTTTCTATAAATTTGATATACGAACTTGGATTGAGGTGTCATTCGTGTCATTTGAAATCTTGCAACAAGATATTCAATCTAACCCTGGTTCCACTTCAATCCAGTGAATTCTATTTTTAAGCTCTTCCAAAGCCACTTACAAATTCTGAGCATTTCTAAAGCCACCTTAATCATTCCAACCCACTAATGAGATTTTGGGCCACCAAAAAATTTATTAGTTAATTTCCAAGTGAGGGAATTCCTCTCTCACTTTCTCTTTTTCAATCCAAGAAGCCTTACTTCCTTGAAAACAATACAAAGGTACTCCACGCCTCGTCGTCATGAATTCCTAGTATTCTTGTCAAGAATCAAATCCTAAGGTAGCTTCTCCAATTATTCAGGTGAAAATTCATGCAATGTAGGAACATGTCCAACCACTTCGGTGTCTATGATCAAAGTGTTAGACGTCATTTTGTCACCATGAAAATTGACTGTAATTATGGGTCTATCATCATCCATATTATGCTCCCTTAGAGGTAAAAAATACTCATGTTCCTAAACCAAGTCTTGGAAACTTGAGGAAAGTTGTTTAAAACCTTTAAAATATTACCTGTGCACTTTTTGTGACAATTACCTGCACATGCCATCATACTTCTTCTATTAGCCGTGGCAATCGCCTCTCTATTTGCCACCAAAAACTGTGCACCCCCATAAAAAGGAACTAAACACGAAAATGTTGCTTATATAAGCCTATTTGGTCGAATATTCTCCCAACTTGAAGCCTCTAGAGTCGTGTCAGTTTGAGATATATCCCTCTAATCATGGAGCTTATCCCTTGGCTAAAATTCCATTCATTTGAGGTGTTATCACCCATTAAATTGTTAAACATTTCTTGATAGGGTCATATAGGTCACTCACCAAATGGATAAGGTCTCCTAAGCCATTTCATGGTGGTATAGGAAAAAATTTGCATTTTTAAGCCTATACTATGTTTTGACATCACCTTCATTTATGCCATTTCATGTCAAATCAGTCCCATACCATGTTATTTGTTATTCCCCATGAATTCAAACTCAAAAGGATGAATCTACCAAATTTTCAAATTTTTGTAGCGTTTTACACAGGAAAACGACAGAAATGCTACGAAAACACCTAATAATTTTTTAGCGAATATGAGGATTTCTCTATTTTTGGACTTTTGAGTAGTCAACTTCAAGGGAAATTTCTAGAAAAACAGAGAAGTATTTTAAGAAACTGAGAGAGGTTATTGTCAATAACATGTCAATTAACATTAACCTCTTTTACTTTTCTCAACAGTGCTAGAAATTAGGATATACAGGGATATCGTTCGGACCTATTTTTTAGAAAATAGAATTTTCCTGCTTTATACATGTTTTTGAAATGCAAATTCTTGATAGATGAAGATGGTATCTAAAAAAAGGAGAGAGTTTTTTTATTAAAAAAATATTGATATAAAAAAACCTCGTCCAGTTTTGAAAAATTTATCAAGGACTCAGAAATATGAGTTCATTCCTAAACCCAAATTCTGCATTTTTTAGGAAATTTCGTAGCATGCTTCAGGCTTAAAGCCAGAAAAACGCTACAAAAATTCTTGTAGGTGATGTTTTGATTTAAAATCCAGTTTTGGCATGTTTTATAGGGGGATATCGATGTTTTCAAGGTATCATGACATAATGAAGGTGTTGGAACAACAAAGAAGTAAAGAAGATTGATGGAAAAACCATTTTTCCCATGCTACTAAAACTCTCGACGAAACTGCCTAATGACACTCTGTTTTTGCAGAAAGGAGCTTTGGGTTGTATTTTGTTCTCTTGAAAGTGTTTTAAAAGGTCATATAGCCACATGTAAAGGTCAAATATAGTCAAGAGGAATTTTTCTTTTCCAAGTTTGGTCTTCGACAAAGTTATCCAACTCATCAGTTCATCATGGAGGCATTATCATGTGTGATGGTAGCAGCTCCTTAAAAGTAGGAAGACATGTTTCATGAAGCCCTCCTAACATTTTTTAAAGGCTCATGGTAGCATAAATTCAAGTTCATTGGAAAAAGTGTTTAAAACAGAGGTGCTATGAAAAGTTGCTACTAAACTACGCTACGAAAATGTTTGTACATGGTTGTTTTAGTAGTCAACTTAATGTTTGATTTTAGACCAAATGAAAATGTATTTTGGAGATATGAAAGAGTTTTTTCTTTTGCATGGGGCCATCTACACAAACCTCTCTCAGTTTTTGCAAATCAATCAAGGTTTGGAAATTATATACTCATCGTAGAAGCCTCTTTTTTAGAATTTTCATTGACTAGATTTGTGAAAAAAATGTAACATTCGACTTACATGAGATCTAGCTCAACAACCACGTGGCATAATGACACATCAGCACTCTAGCACACTCAGAAAAATAGTTGGTTGAAGTTGATAAGGGTTATTAAATTGATTTTTTGAACGATTAATGAAAGAAGAGTCCTTTTTGTATTCAAACTCTGCAAAACAGATATATCCCTAGGAAGTCTCCAAGTAATGGAATCATTTTTGAATTAGGTCTTTGAGGAGGGAATTTGAAGCTAGAAAGGTGGAAAAATATTTGTATGAGTCCTCACTCTAGAACTTAGATAGTTTTAGAGTTAGAAAGGGTTGGAAGATGTTACTTGTGACTACTACTACTATTGTAAATTGTTCTGATCAGTAATAAACAGTCGCTGTGGGATTTCTCTTTCACCTAAGATTCATTTGATGTTTTTATGAAGCTTGTCTTATGTATCTTGCTACTTTATTTCAATATTTTAATGTTTTAATACTCAGAATTTGTGGTTCTCATGCTCTGACTTCCTTTGAGCATTAAACTATTGTATATCTTCCTCAATATCTTGCTTTCAATATCTTAATGTTCATTACTCAGAATTCATGTTTCTCATGCTCTCATTTCCTTTGAACATTTATCTATTGAGTAAATTTTGTGTGTGTTGTCCTTTCATTTAAATATCTACATGCCTCAACTTCCATAAGGAGAGCCATTTTTATTTAGTTCCCTAGCACTGACTCCATAATCCCAATGGCAGTAAACCTTCTACATTTTCCACCTGCGATCATATACAATCAAGTCATTATCATAGAGTTATCCATATAATAGAATTTTCATTAAAAAATATTTCATAGGTTGAGAGATCCCTCTCATAGTGATGAGGCTAATCTTCAGTCAAAAGCTGGTTTGAAATAGTTACTCCAAGTTGACCATTGCAGTAGCCCAACGGGACCCAATTTGGTGATAACGGGAGGATCTCATCCCTTTCTTCATGGATCTGAAACTTCCTTAACCACTCTATAAATTGAGATTAAGTTTTAGGTTTGAGGGTACAGGTAGATACTGATTTGAGTAGGTACTCGTAGTGGTGAGTTCATAGTAGATTTCGAATTAGAAAGTTCTGGTTGTACATTGAAGATCACACCTTTATGCACAAGACTTCATGCTGGTAATTATAGAGAGATAGGATTGTCAAACAAAAGAAAATGATTGCGCCGACACAAGGGAGAAATCTGTAAAATATCAAGGATCACGTTGTAAGTTATCCCTTTTTTATTTCTAATAATACTTATGGATATCATTTTCTCTTTTTCTTGTTTCTAAATTCATTGAAATGACGTCAATACTTAGATTTCTTGAACACTAAGTTGAACTAGTATTTATGATTATTATATACTGCGGGTGCTTTGATCCTTTGCATTTTTTGTGATTGCGGGTTCATCTTAGCATTGAAGGATTGCTTTGGAGTGAAAAGTAAAATGCTACATCAAACGTCTCGATTGAAAGGTAGGAGCATAACATCGTCATTTCTAAGTTATAATAATCTAAAATGAAAATATTTTAGAGAAAGGGGCATTCAAATGCTTGTTTGTATGGGGTACTAGGGAGATAAATGCTGTCTACAAGAGGGATTAATCCACAAAACTAATTGGTGAATCCACTCGGGAAGACAAGTTTAGTTTTCTTTTGTTCTATTTGGTTTGACATTCTAGCTTTCCTAGTTTAAATTTTCTAATTGTGGTTGGGTATATGATATCCTAGATTATCTGAGTTAGAAAGCATTAAATTTATTTCTTCTAAATTTTGTCTTCCCTGCGTGGTTTTCTATGCAAAACATAGCGGCAACCTGCACAAATTTCCAGTATAGTTCAGTGCGCATGCGCATTGGTTTGCACTGAGAAGCTGTGCACCCACTGGGAAATTTTGAAAAAATGAATATTTTCTCTTCCAAAGTGACATAACCAAAATTTTAAAGTTTAACTTGATGTATACAAGCTATCAGAGTATTTTTAGTAACTCCTCCTTAACACCTTACAATCTTTTTTTATAAATCATCATTTTTACATAATTAGGTTAGGGTTTGCCTTGGTTTTCTATTGCTATTTTTGGAAGATAGATTCATTTGGCAAAGATCACTGGTTTTCTGTTATTTTCTTCTTGAGCCACCAATATTATTACCAGCCTTACCTGTTTGAGTATTTTTTTCTTACTTGATTGCAAAAAGGAAAAGCTTCTAGATCACTGAAGTGTGATTTGTCTCAAGCTAGTCTTTCATGATTCCATTCCTGCTAGTTCAAGTGGAAACAATTTTAGTTTTCTTACAACTAAGTGAAATCATTAAAAGAAACTCATAGGTATCTTATTTGGGATTGATAATTATAAATTTTATTTTCTTTGATTTTTTCTATACTTTTTAGGGTTTTTAGAAGTTTCTTTCTTTTGAAAATTGTTTGTTCATCAAAATTGTAGCTTTTTGGCTTTATAATCAACGAAATGTTTCATCACAAAAGAGATATTGGTCATGCTTGGAAATGAAATTGTTTTCTTGATGAAAAATAAATCTTATTTGAAGTTTTAGGAAGCTTGTACTTTTTGAGTTCAAAAGTCCTTCAACTTTACCTTAAATGGTAATTCATCGAAATAAAGAGTTACATTACAAAGAATATACATGTTTGATAAGGATCCTTGATGTGATAGGTTTAACATAGGCATTATGGCAAGGGGTGACTAAAAAATAATGATGGAGATTCTGTGGCCCAAGGTCGAAGTATAAAAAGCAGCTTGGCAACAGTCATAACTATTTAGGATGGGGAAATCCCAGGAGTCGGTAGGATGTCTAGGGTGGGTATATATTGGTTATGAATGTCATGGTTGCTTATGTGTGAGGGTGTGATACTCCAACCAAGGGTGACCAGGGACTACTACCATGGGAGAAAAGATGGATGGGTGAATGGGGGACATAGTGCACCATTTGTGGTATTTGTACACTTACCAAAAGAATGAATTAATAGGGTTTGGTTTATACAAAACACAGAGGCGAGTGCCCCAAAAAATTAAAGTGTTCACTCACTGATGATGTGCGAAAGGTGTTTTGCTGACCGTTATGCAGAATTATGAATTACAGATAAAACATGTTCCCTAAATGTGGTGATATGCATTTAGAACAACAAATCAAATACTTTTTAGATACTTTCTCTAAGAGTACATAGACACACAGAAAGATAGAGGAACTTACTTGTGATCCAAGCATTTCCTATTCTTCTTCTGTCGCTCTTGTTGTAGCTTCCAATCCAACTTTGATCGACAGACTAGTTCCTGCAAGTATAAACACTAAACAACAGAGAGATTGCAATATAAAGATGCGTATTTATCTTAATTAGTTAAACTGATTAAACATGAAACATATATATTAGTTAACAATCCATCATATGAAAATTAGAAACATAAACAGATACATATATGGGAAAATGAGCAGCAATCTTTATTAATGGATAGAAGGGGGAGGTTACTACCAGCTATCGATTTGATGTCACTAGCTCCAGCATCATCTCAACATCATCACAATAAACATATCACCAGCAGCATATCACTCCTATCACTCTCTAAATTGAGAATCCAACAACGTTTATTTACTAAATTTCTTCCTTCCCTAACACTAGAATCTGTGCTCAATCTATAGGGAAACTGATGGTAGTTTCTCAATAAGTGACTTTATAATAATAGGAAACACATTTTCCCAAGATCATAGGTGTTAGACGAACACATGGATTCAAATTTTGACACATATCGGCTCTTCTAGAAGGCACTGGCCATGTGGAGATTCTGGAACAATGAGAATTTTTCTCCCATTTGACCAACGCACTCTTGAATGTTGAGAAGTGCTTTACAAAGCACCCTTGAATGGAGATAGATACATATGTAAAGAAATTAGTCCCTTGAGAGGCTACGTTGGTGAGATCATAAGTGATATAACATATACTTCAAACCTTGGAAACCTTGCAATGGAAGTCATGGATTTTTTTTTCTTGTCCTAGGGCATGTAGCAACTAAAATGATAGGGGATGATAGACCCTATTTCATTGGTCCTAGTGATGATGTCCAGTTTTACTAGGTCATTGGGAATGATGCCCAAATTTAACTATAATAGCTGCCCCCTAAAGCATGAAGTAAGAATAGTAACAATATTTTTTGAATGAGATGCTTTACAATGTGATGGGTTGGCACTGAAGAGGAGTGGCGACCCACATCGATATTACAATACATTACATCATGATATATCCTCTTGATCACAAATATTTGATGGAAGGCATTCCCATGCTCAACACATAAACTATCTAATAACATGTACATTGTGTAGAAATTTGTTTACATTGGAATGTTGCCCGATATAGAAACGCCTATAGATATAGGCCCATCTTTGGATGACGATCTGTATGTAAGATCACCGTACAAATGATGTGTACAAAAATCCTGAAATTGTAGCCCAGATGGCTGAAACTAGATCTGGTGTCTTCTTATCTCGTTCACTCGATCATTTGGGTACAAGTATAGCCATGCGAATATATGATTTGTAGTTGAACATGGTAATACATTGTTTGATTACCAGCCAATCATGTGAGCTGTTAACAAATGCGAGAGAACCACCATTGAAGTTAATGGATTTCAAGGCACTGTTGTACATTTCGTAAGGTATGAATATATGATTTAATGTGTTATCACCAAAATCGTACCTGATTGGCTACTGATCAGACAACTTTAGTGTAACTATTTCAAACCACTTCTAACTGAAGCTTAGCCTCTTCAGTCTAAGAGGGCTCTCTCAAGGGGGTTTATGATATTGGTTAATGATAAAAATAGATGGCTAGATCTATGATTTATGTATTGTTTTTATATCTTTGCAAGTTGAAAATATGAAGGCTTGCTACCATTGGGTTAAGGATTCAGTGACAGGGATAAATATGACAAAGGCTTTCCTTGTGGAAGTTGAGGCTTGTTTATATTTCATGGAAATAATAACACATTTAGGAAAATCCCAATAACCTGAGGTTCAAAGGAAGTCAGAGCATGTGACACATCAATTATGAGTAATGAGACATCAAGGTATGGAAAGTAAAATACTTAATTCACCATAGCTTAATACTTAAAGAAAGCAAGAGAATGAAAAATCATGAATTCTGAGTAATAAGCATTAAGACATTGGACGAAAACATCTCAAAAGATAGGATAGAAACTCATTTAACCATGGCTTAATACTTAAAGGAAGTCAGAGCATGAACAATCATGAATTCTGAGTAATAAGCATTAAGACATTGGAAGAGAAAATTTCAAAAGATAGGACATAAACTCATTGAAATATAATAAGAATCTCAGGTGAAGAAAAGTTGTATTGTTATTGTATATATCAAAAACTCCAAAGATTTACAATAAAATAGTCTGCCCTGATCATATTTCCAACCCTTCATACATCGAAGTACTCACTACTTATAGGCATCTAGCCTTTACATCCAATCTTCCGAGTGGCTAGATCATTAAACTCTATTACTGACACCAAATCTAACCACTAACTAGATATTTAAAACTAGAACTGACACCTTTCAAATTAGGAGTTAGAGTCCTACTATGACTCAAACACCTTCTTATTACAATTTAATCTAAATATGATCCAAATATTCCTTGAAAGGAATCATGTCTTTCACCCATACTGGCCACAAACAAAACATTAATACTCTGACTGTCTTCATGAAACTGCTCTACCTACTGTTAAGGAACTGTCAGTTTGATGATATGGTAGCATAGTGAGCTGGTATCTTCGAACTGTATCCATAACAAAATATCTTCACTTAGCAATATTCTGATCTGATACCCTTTATCATTGCCCTAATACTATCTATCATTCCTTATGGAGAAAAAATTTTAAATAGTCATTTACCCATCACCTTCTTCCAAAAATTGACCTTGTTGTCAAAACAGAGTTTTGAGCTAATTCCATAGCAAATTTCGTAGCAAAAATCAAAAAGGTCATCTGAGATCATATTTTGCTATTCTTGACCATTGGAGGGTGTTAAGTGATCAAAAAAATTTAAATACAAGCCTCAAAGTTCCTCAACCCTGTTAGTTTAGGTGCCTTAAAATCAAAAAGAAATTTTCAGAAATTCCATAGTAAAAACTGGGCTTCAAGCCTGGCATGCACTGCGGAATTGCCTAATTACTAAGAGACTTGACAAAATTTAGGATCTGAGCTCTTAAAAGATCCATGAATATACCTGCATATAAAGTATGATAATATAAGACAAAAAGGTCTATTATTCATTGTTACCTTCTTATTTACTAGCAGTTTATTCATGAGAAGCTTCAATAGTTTTTTCCATAGCTCCTCTTTCCAAACCTTTCTTCTCTAATTCTATCTTCATAATATCCATATTTACTTCAACTCTTTGACTTGTCTCTAAAGACTTTTACTCTCTGCCTATAGAAATAAATTCCTCTGCCTTATGTGTGTCATCATGATGCATAAAGGTTGTGATTTCTTCAACAATTTTTTGGCCTTTCCAATGGTTTTTTCAAAATGAGTAACCTAATCATTCACTTTCTTTTCCACCTCATATATCATTTTTCTATATTTCTTGTATCTTTCCAGCTCCTTCTCTATTTCAGAAAACTCTTCCCTAGCTTCTTTTAACTATTCTTCAAGAAACTCTTTTTTGAGTTTGCTCTATGATTTTTTCCTTTCCCTTTCTCAGTTTGACTGTTTCTTCCTTATCTTTAAACTGTCCCTTTCGAAAATTTTCCTCAGACTCCTTCTGAATATTTCTTTTATATCGACCTTTATTTTCTTTAGTAACCTCTGTCTCAGTAGGATATATAACTATCACTTCTTGCACTGCTTCCCTTTTTTCTTTATCTTTCCTCTACTGCTTATTTCCAACTGTGATAGTCTCAGAAATTTGTGATCTAGTAAAAGGCTTTCTAGGTTTAAAAAGAAAACCTGAATCCTCTGATGAAAAATCTAATTTCTTGGCAATAAGCCCCTTCCCTTTAATCTTGGATCCTTCTACCTCAGTTGCTTTCACTACAGGGGTTTCTGCAATGTCTATAGCCTATAAGATGTCTTCGAGCCTGCCTTTACCTCCAATAGTTTCCTTTGTGCTTCCTTTAGACCTTTTTGATGTAGGTTTAGTCTTGCTATTTATGACATGTTTTTTAGCATGCTTATTAGTTGGTTGATGTGGTGCCGCCTCTTGGATAAAATTAGCTTCTACCTCCACGTCTTTACCTGTAGCTTTTAAACCTTCTTGTTGATTCTCTTCTACTTCTGTAGTAGTATTCAGCTCTTGCCTAGGAGAAAGAGTTTTGAGTTTAGAGGCTTTCCTTGGGGATAAAACATCCATTTCATACCCATTCATAAACAAGAAAGATGCCCAGTGTCTGTCTAGTTTATTTAATTCTTCCAGTACTAGTAATTTCATTAATCCATGGTGAAAGATGGAAGTTTCGCTTCTTTCAGGTATACCTTGCACTTTGTATGCCATTTTTCCAAGGCTTCTAAAAAGGTAAAAATGAATATCTATCAGCTTTTTTCCCATAAAATTAAGCAACAACTTGAAGTGATACATGTAGATTTTCAAAATCTTCCTTCACACGTAAACTATTTCTGTATGACTGCCAATAAATTAGAGTAGTTATCTTTAAGGCAAGTTCTGGAAATCCGTATAGTCATATTTATCACTACATTTTCAGGCTTTATATAATCATCACAACTCTTTAAATCAAACTTTGTAGCTTTAAACCATTCTTCTCGCATCCTAGGGATCCCTGTTGCTTGAGAAATGCTCTTAGACGAAACTGGCACATAAAGAAATCCAACCTTTGTAGATGTTTCTTGTAAGAATTTCTACAAAATTTGGATCTTCCATGATTAATCTTGGACTTGTAGGTTTGTACCTGAATAGTAGGCCTCCTTTATTTTCTTTCTTTGGTGTAGCCATTTATTCTTGTTTTGCAGTGGTGGCCTTCTCTAGATATTTACACCTATTCAGTAAAAGCCTTTAATGACAATGAGCTGTTATGGTAAAAGAGGACTGACATGACAGAGGGTTTCTAAGGGAAATGAAAATGACAGCAAGATTATTTGGTAGCATCTTACAAGAGTGGAAAATAAAGCATGAGGAATGAAGGATTGATTTTAAAAAATGAGATGAGATTTATTAAGAAAATGGTGGTTGATGCCAAAACATGCCTAAGACTTTCAATGATAACCCTATTCTGACAGCATGACCTAAAAACCCTCAAATTTTAACAACTCATCATTATGCAGAAAATCGTTATAGGATGACACGCTTTCATAGTGCATTTAGCCTTACAAGTGTTAGTTTCGCTACAAAATTACTAGGTGTTTCCGCAACAAAATCTGTTAATTTTACACCAAAATTGCTGCGGACTGATAATTTTTTTGACATGTGGCGAGATTTTAGATATTAGGTTGATTTAAAGTACCTATTTAAGATTTGTTCCGTTGATATGACTTGAGATCATTCCCTAACAACTTAAAAAATCATAGAAGCTTATACTAATCATGAAATTTATCATTTCATGACGGTATGCTTCTAACCAATCTAAATACAAACTTGACACATTTCAAGTTATGATTTTGAAAATTTAGGGTGTGATAACATAATGTCAAACGCCAAACAGAATATTTCTGTCAAAAGTCCAAAAGGGAGGATCTTGTCGATGCTGCCTCATGGTAATGGAAGATGATGTTTCTAAGTAAACTTCCTGGATGATGATTTGACGTCGATAGGAAGTTACTTTATTGTGAAATGGGAGTTACTGATTTCAGAGACAAAATGTGACTTGATATAGCAATTTTTAGGGATGACTGTCATGAGAATGAAGGTTTATGAGTATTGTAGAAGATGAGTATTCACTAGATGACTTCTCTTGAGCATATCGATGACATTGAGATGAGTTGGAAGCATTGAACCAAAACCAAACTGAAGGTATGATGAGACGTCGGTATGAATGAACCGTCGATAATATTACCCAAACCAAACAGTCACGATGATGGAGTGAAGTGTCATGCTCAAGAGCGACCTGCTACAGTAAAAAAAAATTTCACTTTCCCAAATTTTCTCGGGTCATTTATCGACCAATACCTCTTTATTTTTTGACAAGCTTGAGGAGGATAACATATTATTGATCTATCATTCAACCCTTCGGGTGAATAATGTATCGCTATTTAATAATTTAACGAGTCTAGCGATGAATGAAACTTGATTCTTGCCATGATCGAAAAGCCCGTCGCTATTTTATGTTTTAACGAGCCTAATGACAGTGACAAATAGGTCCTTTTTCATATTTAGAGAGTTTGAAAAAGAGGAAAAAATAAAAATCCATAGGTAATTTTTCGTAAAGTTGTCGATCAGATCCGAGAAAGTGTAAAATAATATCTGAGAGAACCTCCTAGTCGTGTTCGACTAAGGCATTCCTTTTTCGTGAATAATCTATCTTATTCTGGAAAAGGGTCAAACTTATACCAAGTAGATATCAATTCATTAACTTTTACGAGCTCAAAAAGACAAGTGCTCAAAAATATTTTCATATTATCAGAGTCTAAAAGAGCTAAAAGAAGACATGAGGGGTTCCATTTTCATTGTTATCAAAGATCGAAAAAGAGATAAAAGTGCTTCAAGTCCTCTTTCATTTTTATCAAAGCTCTAAAAATAAGGATAAAAGTATGCTTTGCGGTCAAATCATTCTTGAAGTAAATGTGCACGACTAATCTGCTCATAATTTGCAAACCTATTCAAAAGAACATCAAATGGATTAAAAATACATGTTTCAAGATAAAAAATAAATAAAATTAGTGTCACAACAATAAATATGATTTTCAAATAATTAAAAGATTTTTACTATTCATTTTTACCATTTGAAAGTTATCATTTTCATTTTGGAGCTCTAAACCTATTTTTTCCCCCGAACTTCAGCTGTTGATTGCGATCGATTCAATGGATGGGTTTCATCGTTGTTTGATCAAAGTTGGTGCCATAGACCCCCTATTGCTTTCAATAGTCATTTCATTGCAATTTTTTACGGATTTGGGCCCCTTAGGGTAAATTATTTTTCTAGAGAGAGTAACGCACCCTTAGGCATTGAAAACTGCGTTGGAATGCACTCAAAATGAGGCCTAGCTACATATGCAATGCACTTTCTATTGACCAAAACTGATTTGCGCATTGATATTTGTGTTGCAGTAATTCAAACAGTCATGTCTTCTCATAATAATGAGATGGAGGAAAATAACTTTGAAGAAATGTGTGACGAACAAAGAGAAGATCAAAGAAAGGAGAAAAGTGAAGAACAAAGAGAAACCCATAGAACTTATCAAAGAGAATATGCAAGAACATATAGACAAAGAAAGAAGCGAGAAATGAAAACTGCAGAACAACAAGAAGAGAGAAGAGCATGTCAAAGATAATATCAAAAAAATTATCGACATGGAAAGAAAATAGAAATGAAAGTTGAAGAACATGAACAACAAAGGATAAAGCATAATGAAAAAGCACGAGAATATCGAAAAAGAAAGGCACAAGAAATTTCAATTGCAGAACAACAAGAAGAGAGAAGAGCACACAGAAGAGAATATCAAAAAGAATATCGAAAAAGAAAGACACAACAAATAATAGAAGAAAATGCAAAACAAAGAGGAAATGGACAAGATAACCCAAAGGAAATAACACCTGAAAAACATGAAGAACAGAGAAAACGGAAAAGTGAACAAAAAATTTCATATCGACAAAGAAAAAAATATCTGAACAACTCATACATTGTATAAGATGAAGAGGAAAATCCTATGAAAGAATCATATTTAAAACATATTGATTCCCAACATCAACATGAAAGTTTTGTTGATATGAATATTTCACATCGAAAATTTCGTGATAGGATTGATCGATTGGCTAATGTTGAAATATGTCATGTGTGTGAAGAGTCGTATTATAGAATTCAAGTACATACTACAAACATAGGTACAATGTGCATGAGATGTAAACGAGAAGGAAGTCATCATAGATTTTCAACCGATAACCATATGAATCTAGGAGAACAACCTAATGTTCTTGCAGAGCTCAAACAAGTCGAAGAGATGTTGATAGCACGTGCAAGTCCAATTTTGCAGGTTATGCACTCAATAGGTGGACAATAAAAATATAGAGGACACACCATTAGTTTTCCACAAGAGGTTAGCAATCGTCCATGACGTTACCTCGACATATTAAAGACTTGGATTTGATAATTGTTGTGCGGCAAAAAGGTGCAAAGGGATCAAGTTATGATTTTACTACCAGCAAATAAATTGTATTACGTGCATTACACTATAAGATTCATAATGATTTATGTTATCGTGGAGCTCAAGTTGATAATGATGCACTTCAAGAAATATCTGAAATTGAAATAGATGTATCACATATGATTAATGCTATTACTTTGCCAGAGAAAGATAGTGACACTGAATTTGCAATGTTGGAAGGGGTTCCAGGGATTGACGATGCATTAGATGGCTCACATACAGCTTAAGCTGGATCCGCCTTAACTTTGGATGGATCACAATGAAGTTGGTTTATTTTTTAGTGTAAGCACACACAATTATTAACAATGTACATTAATATGATGATTTCTAATCCTATTTTATTTCTTACACTAGATGCATTGATATAAGTATAGATGTTGGTTTCAAATCCTATTTTATTACTTGCACTAGATCCATTGATTTCAATATAGATGTTGATTTCTAATCTTATTTGATTACCTGCATTAGATGCATTGATCTTAGTGTAGATGTTGTTTTGTAAACTTATTTGATTGTTTGCATTAGGTGCATTGATTTCAGTGTAGACGTTGATTTATGATTTGATGTACATTGATGGTACATTAATTTTAAAGTGATTGGATTAAGATTGTGCATTGATTTCAGTGTAAGCACACAAAATTATTAACAATGTACATTAATATTTGTGTTATAGTAAATCAACCTATTAATATTGAAGAGCAAGAGAGAAAATGTATGATGTTTAGTACAATAGTTCAAGCTAAATATTTAAATGGTTTATTATTTCAATTGTCTTTTTCATATAATAGAAATGAAAAGATGACAAAACTAACAAGGGTGACAATAAGAATAGAAAAAGAAAATAATTTGAGATTGATCACAATGAAGACTATTTGTAATTGACTACATTCTTATTATTTTCATTTTCTATCATTCAACACTATTACATTGTCACCTTGCATTCAAAAATTTATTTCATCATTAAATTTATTAACAATATTTATCATCTCAAAAAAATGAGGTAACTAAGAAAAATTTAAAATTAAAATGACCAGATAAATATGAGAGATATTTAGCATATATAAAATTATTCTATTTATGTTATCTGTATTTACATACTATTGATAAAATTATTCATATTTTCGATAGATTTTCCTTGGCCGTACACGACTCAAACCAACCTAGATCCATCTTAAATCTGGATCTATCAAGCACCGAGAGGGATCAAATCTCTCGAGGTGCAAACCTTTCCTCAAGTTTTGCACTCAAAAAAATAGGTTTTCACCTCTAGAGATTTGATCCCTCTCGGTGCTTGATAGATCCAGAGTTAAGATGGATCTAGGCTGGATCCATCTTAACTCTGGATCTATCAAGCACTGAGAACGATCAAATCTCTAGCTAAGGATAGATCACAATGAATTTGGTTTATTTTTCTTAGGTACAATGTGCATGAGATGTAAACGAGAAGGAAGTTATCATAGATGTTCAGCCGATAACCATATGAATCCAAGAGAACAACCTAATGTTCTTGGAGAGCTCACACAAGTCAAAGAGATGTTGATAACACGTGCAAGTCCAATTTTGCAGGTTATGTACTCAATAGGTGGACAATACAAATATAGAGGACGCACCATTAGTTTTCCACAAGAGGTTAGCAATCTTTCCATGAAGTTACCTTGACATATTAAAGACTTGGATTTGATAATTGTTGTGCGGAAGAAAGGTGCAAAGGGATCAAGCTATGATTTTAATGTCAGGAAATAAATTGTATTACGTGCATTACACTATAAGATTCATAATGATCCATATTATCGTGGAGTTCAAGTTGATAATGATGCACTTCAAGAAATGCCTGAAATTGCAACAGATGTATCACATATGATTAATGCTATTACTTTGCCAGAGAAAGATAGTGACACTAAATTTGCAATGTTGGAAGGGGTTCTAAGGATTGACGATGCATTAGATGGCCTACATACAACTTCATTTGCATCAAAGCTTCCAAATGATACACGAGAGATTGATATTATTCGACAATGGGTAAACAACCCTAATGCAGAGGAACAACCTAATACAGAGGAAGTGCTTAGTTGGCCTGGAATTGGATCATCTCCAATCAATGAGTATAACACTGTGGGATTATTTGATATGGAATTTCCGTCATTGTTCCCAAAAGGTGAAGCAGATTGGTTGCAAGCACGTGAGAGACATGTCCATCTTCATGAGTATGCAAAGTATCTTCTTCGATATCGTGATAACAAGTTTGGAAGGCACCCACGATTTAGATACTTTTTACTCAATATCATCATGAGACATCATGCTCAAGCCTCGTCTGCAGTATTTGTGAAGAAAAATATGACAGATTTACCAACCACAATGGAGGAGTTACGAGAAAATTTACAAAATATTCCAGATTCACGAATTGGAGAAAGATTGATGCGAATTGGCACTGTACTAAGAGGCACACGTGCATATTGGAATAAGTGTCATGCTGAGCTATCAGACATGGATCAAAAAATTGGGAGTCGTAAAATATTCTTTACATTAAGGGCGGCAGATATGCAATGGCTAGATTTACATAAATTAATGCTAGGTACATGTCCTAGAGATCTAGGGAAAGCAAGGAAATGGAGATGTCAAAATGTAATTGATAATCCTCATATTGTAGCACATTATATGCACTTAAGACATACAACGTTTTGAGATGAAATTTTCGAACGTTATCATCAAGCTACATATTATTGGCGTCGCTATGAGTGGAAACATCATGGGTCTCCACATGTGCATGGATTTCTATGGATAAAAAATTCTCCTAACATGGACATGTTGAATTGGGATGATCCAGTGCAAGTTAGATTTGCAAAAGAATATTTTGATGAATGTGTACATGTAATGAATCCACGTGATCGAAATCAAAGTAATATTCAAGTTAGACACAATATTGATGATCATCCTTTCTTAAAGGACACATGACAAATATTTCAGTCTGATCCTATGATTAATTATGAAGAATTTCTTAATTGTGTTGAGCGTCACATCACTTGCAATGAGAGATCATGCCTTCAAAAGAAGGTAGGATGATTTTTATGTAGATATAAGGCACCATGGGATTTATGTGAAGAGTCCAAACTTTATGTCGATGAGAATGGAGAAAAAAAGTATGAACTGAGATGAAATGATGATAGATTGAATACACACAATCGTGAAACGTTGATGATGTGGAGGGCTAATATTGATTGGCAACCAGTTCTTTCAAAGTGCGTTGTCATTAATTACATAGCAAAATATGCAGCAGAATCTGAAAAATGATCAGAATCATTCCATAATATGTTGATGCGTGTTTATTCTATTCAAAATCCAAATGAACCAGAAAAATGTGCATACAAGATTTTTTTGTGTGAAACTATTATTGACATGGATATATGTGCACAAGAGACATGTCATTTGCTTCTAGAAATTCCTCTTTCTGAATGTAGTCGTCGATTTGTGGTTCTGAATGTTGGTAGGAAAGTTTTCAAAGAAGTAGAGATTGAAACATATGATGCCGATAATGATAATTCCCTTATTTATGCATATACCAAGCGACCTGCCCATATTGAGCACCTTGCATTGATAGATGTTGCAAAATCATGGTCATATGATAAACATTGACGTGGGGAGAAACGGTTAGAACGGAAAAATGGAGCTATTATACGTGTGCTTCCTCGATTTAACTCAGTTCATCATCGAGGAGATGACAAGTTTGTAGAATTTGTTGGTCTGGAGTTAGTATTGTACAAGGCCTTTCATGATTTCCATAGAGATATAGGTTGAGGAGATGATGAGATAGTCAATAATTGGGAAAATTTTCAATATAATCCATGGCATATTGATCGCAATCTATTACCACCCATTGATCAAGTAGAATCTGAAGGAGAAGAAGTTCATAAGCCACCTGCAGATTCTATGGAGAATGAGTGGGAGATAATTTTTGGATTGTATGAGAAGAAATATATAAATTACAATGAATTTGAGATGCTGGAATGCATAGATCGTGATCGTGCACATAATTGGAACAGACATTTTGTTGATGAAGTGACTTCCAATCATGCTATTCATTTCATATCGGAAAAGAGAAAGTTGAATTTAATCTGTGCTAACCAACATGCAAAGTCTTATTCCATTGAAAGTTTGGGGGTTAAGCAAAGAATAGCATTTGATATTGTCCTTGAACATAATAGATTAGGGGTTGATCAACTACTTATGATAATCCAAGGCACTATAGGTAGAGGAAAGTCTTATTTGATCAGAGCTATTAAAAATTCCCTTGAAGCCGAGTCATTTCTAGAGAAGAGTCCATTACTTCTTTTAGCTCCTACCGGGGTTGCAGCTTTCAACATATCTGCAAGAAGAATTCATTATGTACTTCAAATTCTAATCAAAGACATGTCACCTTTGAAAGGATCAAGTTTAATGCCCCTACAACAATATTTGAAGCATGTGAAGTATATCTTGATAGATGAAATGAGTTTCATTGGAAGAAATTTGTTGCAAAACATTGATAAGAGACTTTGACAAGCTTTCCCAAAAAATGAGAAGCTTACTTTTGGTGGGAGATTGATTATATTGGTCGGTGATTTGAGACAATTGCCTCCTATTCTAGATAAACCTATATATGCATGTGAAGGTATTGCAAAAGAATTATGGAACTCATTCACAACAATTGTGACCCTTGATACCGTGTTTCGACAAGATGGAAAAAGCAATCAACAAATATATTTTCATCGTTTGTTAATGAAGGTAAGGTATTCAAAACCAGCTATGGAAGACTGGAAAGCACTTATTGAATGTAGAACATCATAATAATCTTTTTTTAAGAAGGCTAAATTGTCCCATTGCAGCCAATGTTGCTACAAAAGTAAAAGGAAATTCCATGCAAATAGATGAGGATTAAATGGAACTTGAATTAATCATTGCAGTTGGAGGTCGAGTGATGCTTACATCAAACATATGGACTGATGCAGGACTTGTAAATGGTGCTCTTGGAGTTGTAGAAAAAATTGTGTATAAACCTGGAAAATCACCCCCAGAATCACCCACATATGTTTTAGTAAGATTTGATAATTATATGGGAGTACCATGGGATGATTCATCCCCTCAAACAGTTCCTATTACACCTATTGAAAGAGGTAGTAGGAAACAACTTCCTTTGAAATTTGCTTGGGGCTTAACAATTAATAAATCACAAGGATTGACTTTGGAGAAAGCTACTATTAATATTGGGAAGAAAGAGAGACATGGTATGATGTTTACTGCAATTTCTCGAGTTAAGGATATGAATGGTATACGATTTCAAACTCCCTTTTCATATGATCGATATGCAAAGATGGAGAAAGTAGCAGGTGTGACTGCAAGAAAAGTAGAAGAAGAGAGATTGAGATCAATCACATTGTAAACTATTTTTTGATTGACTATATTCTTATTATTTGAATTTTCGATCATTCAATATTCTAAAATATATAATCTTATACATATTAATTTTTTTTAATATGAGCGCATTAGGTAACTAATAAAATTTTGAAATTAAAATGACTAGAAAAATATCACACATATTTACCATATATAAAATTATTATATTTATATTATCTGTATTTACATATTATTGATATAATTAATCAAATGTTTGATAGATTTTCCTTGGCCGCACACGACTGAAACCAACCTATATCCATCTTAACTCTAGAAGCACCAAGAGGGATCAAATCTCTCGAGGTGCAAACCTTTCCTCAAGTTTTGCACTCAAAAAAAGAGGGTTGCACCTCGATAGATTTGATCCCTCTCGACGCTTAATAGATCCATAGTTAAGATGGATCTAGATTGGTAATTATTGATAATTGTGCTAGAAAGCACACTTTGTACTAAAATCTTTAATATTTTGAGTAAGTCAAATTACATAAAAATATAAATAAAATAAAATAAAATAAAAAAATTAATGTAATTTAATATAAATATTTTAATTTTATAAAAAATAAAATAAACCATGGTATAGACTCATGGTATTGAGAAACAATGATATTGATCCATGATATTTATGTAAAATGTAGTCTATTTAAAGACCAAAAAATGAATAATTAAAAATAGAAACAAAGTAAATTTTATGATTTAAAGCAGCATTGCTATTGATATATTAGCACAGGTCAGGGAAAAGACTCGTCATTAACGCAGGCCATCCCTGAAAAGTGTTGCAGGGATATGCTATGGAGGACTATGACGAGTCGACTTCGAGTACTGTAAAGTCTGCAAAATCTGCGATTAGCAATCCATCGTCTTCAGATCCTTGTGTTTTAATCAACATCGTGCCCGATATATTGGAGAAGATATTTCTAAGAGTGCCTGTACAGCAATATCCCCAGATCCGGAGGACATGCAAAGCACTGAAAGAGTTTCTTGACGAGAGCAAGTTCCTTGGTCAGTATATCGAAGAGCACGTTGTGGAACGCGGAGAAATGATTGTTCCGGTGAAGTTAGGGTGGAGGAACCGCTTAGCGCGTTACACGAACAGATGCAGTGGTCGGGTATCGTGGGGGTTGGGCTCCGTCTTGGCCTTAATGTTTATAACCTGCGAAAACTGAGAAAAATAATACATATATACATTATGAAAAACTGAGAAAAATAATACATATGCACATTAAAAGTTAAGTAGTTGTTTGACTGTTTTTACTTGCTTTTCTTTTTGTGCCCTTTCCGCCATTGTTTTGAGTTTGGAGCAACTGGAACTAATGTGAATTTGCTAGGCTTCCCAAAGTTTTAGAATATATTTTTTTATTTGAGTCTCAGCGTTTTGAAATATAAACTTTTTTTTATATTCTTTTTATTTTTTTGATAGTGTTATTTTTCTATAGATCTGGTGCATTGTTCTCTTGTATTTAGATGTTATTTTACTCATGGAATATGATGATTCAGTTTTGGGTGTGTGTTTTTCTTTTTCTTGTTTTGGAGGGGGGATCTTTTATGATTTATTTTTCTTGGTGAGTGTTGGCTATGAGAGGTCTACAATCTTTTTTTTATTATTCATTTGTTTTGGGGATCATTTTTGCCTATGTAGATGTATTTTACAAATTTTTTGTTTGGTATTTGAAAGTGGTATTTTCATAATTTAATAAGTTCTTTTGAGAAATTTTTATGTTTTATTTGATGTGATTAGATAAGTCTTTGTTGAGATCTATTTCTACACAAATTTTATCCAAAGTAAATAGCTCTTTCTTTGTTATTTCAAGATCTCTTTCCTTATTATTTCAAGATCAGTATTTTTTCATTTTCCAAAGTTATTTTTTATTTAGCTTAGAACCTTATGGTGCTAGAAAGTAAGGGGGTGATTTAGAAGCTCTACCCAAACCAACATTGTTGAAACAACCATTTTTGTAGGATCAAAGTATGGAAGTGGTGGCTATGAGAGGTCTACAATCTTTTTGATTTGTGTGTCATCTCCTTTTTCTTTCTTGGGATCATTTTTTCCTCTGTAGATGTGTTTCACAAATCTCTGTTTGGTATTGGAAAATAGTATTTTCACAGCTACTTACAATCTGGTCATCCTTGAGAGATTTTTATGTTCATTTGATGTGATTAGGTAAGCCTTGTTGAGATTCATTCACACAAATTCTATCCAAAGTATTTCAAGATCAAGATTTTTTATTTTTTCCAAGTTATTTTTATTTAGTTTAGAACCTTCTCTTGCTAGAAAGGAAGGGGGCGATTTAGAAGCCTTACCCAGCCTTACCTAAACCAACATTGTTAAACACCATTTTTGCATAAAAGTATGTAAAGCTACGGGGCAATGTTGTTGGAAATCCACCAGCCTTTTAAGTGCATCAATGCATGGAAACCATGGGGTGAAAAAGAGCCTAACTTTCCCCAAATTAAAGCCCACAGAATTTAATACTTTCTCAAGTCTTCTTCACTATCAAATTTAACTATAAAAGAAAAATTGGAAATCTATTTTTATAATATTTATAGTAATAGTATTAAATTAAAATAATTTATTATGACCTTGGATATTTAGTGATTTTTAGGAAAACCTAGCATAACTTAGTTGTCAAACCAATGATGTCATACTTATTGTTATTTGCCAATGTAGATTTACTCATCATTGCTATTGGAGCAAAACCACCCTACTAAAATTACCCTTTGTGATTGGTTAGGGGACAAGGTTTCACTCTTACAAGATGTTTTTGGATCTTGAGTCATTAGCTTGTTTCCTTACTTCCTTTAAAATAGGCTCTTACACAAGTACTTACACTTTTAGATCAACTTCATACAACAATACATTTTTAGTTAATAAATTGAATTTTCATAATTAAATTGAAAATAAGTGAAATTTATAAAAAAATATCTTCTTTAACTTAATGAAAGAAAATTTCAATTAAGGATCTCATAATAATAAAGCTATTTGGAAATAATCTTTGCTTAGTCATACCATGACTTTTCTTTGTGTCAATGAAAGCATGTATACTAATAGCCTTTCTCAATATACAATAGGATAATTATAAATAGTGTTTATTCCAATATATTATTAGATATTAAAAAAATTGTATTAATAAGTGAATATAAAATTTTTTCACATGGAGTCATCATTTTAATAGATTATACTCATTATGCCAATAACAGTCTTTAGAGAGTGAATGGTTTTTCTTAAATTATATGTTAATAGGATTCTACAAGATGTCATTGGTTGCCCACACTATAATATCCATTAAAAATAATTGTCCACAGAATTAATGAAATAAGTCAATATATTATTTTTATTTAAATAAGTCAATATATTATTTTTATTTAGCAATATATTACAAAATTTTAATTATAGTTGTTTGGTCAAAAATTTGTTTTCATTCAAGTTTACAATTAAAAAATTTATTATATTATATATTATTTTTCCATTAAGTATATATATTTTAATAATTATTAAAATTTCATAATAAATCTACACTAATTAAATAATGAAATGATAATTTTTTTTAATTATAATTTTATTTTGAATATAATTTTCAGTGATATAAAGTAAGGTTAAATTAAAATTATTATTTTGTATGAGTATTTATATTTTGATTATAGATTTTGAGTATATAATAAATATAAATTAATGTATATTTATTGAATATTTGTATTTGTAATCTATATAGTAAGTGGTCATATTTGAGGATTATATAGAATTTTAATAAGAATATTTCATCATTTTAATGATAATTTTGATTGAAAAAATGAGTTTAAGTTGGAAAAGTATGTTAGTGAATATCTCATTCTGAATTTAAACTTCTAGGAAAGACAATTTTACAAACTCAACAATTCAAAACTACAATTTTACAAATTTTTAATGGAATTAGAAAAAAATTGAGCAGAAAATCAGGCTAAAAAAAACTAGAAACTAGTTTCTTTAGACTATATTGCAACTCAGATCTCCCACTTACCCTCTTTATAGAAACCACTTTTTTAAAATGTGTTATCATTTATTCATGTTAAATAGTTTTTTTTTCTATACATGTACCAACCAAAAATAACAGAAAACCACAAATGTAACATATCTCTAAAACATCATCTAGTCCTGTTTATTGCTTTTGCTCCCTTACATAATTTAATCTAAAATTGTACAAAACTGAATACTTGAACTTGGTGCAAAGGAGAGGAACATTTTCATGAATTATACTTCTATATATATTCTCAATCAATGTGTTCATATGCATGCTAAACTTAAGTGATTTGAGTTCATATCCATACTTATGTTTACTCGTGATTAGCTATTTTTGAAGTTTAGTACATAATCTAATTTTGTTCGTTGTTATTTGGTTCTATTTTATTTTATAACACAGGTTGGATGCTTGCTGCTCATGTATAGTGAGTGTATTATGCATTAAGAATCCTATAACTGGCATTTATAGGACACTTCTTTCATTAATGGAAGATGGAGCTCCAAACTGGAATGCATGGCAAGGTACGAAAGAGATAACTTTAAGCTTTTGGTTGAGGAGGATCGTGATCGTGATCTTGAGGGAGTTAGTTTTGTGAAAACGGTGATATATGATTCTGCCATAGATTCATGGAGAGAGTTTATAAATTGTTGTTTACATCCCCTTCAAAATATTAGAGTAGTTGATACTCATGGAATCTATTACAGAGGTGCCATGTATTGGCTATTAGAGGCTACTCAGAATCTAATCGTTTTCTGGGTTAGGAACGAAAGATGGGAAATACTTGAAATGCAGAAACCACAATGTGCTCTCATCCATTGGGCTTGGTGGTTTGCAAGGAACAAGTGTTAATGGCCGGAGAAAAGGACAAAGTGATAATTATTTGGAAGTTAACCGATCAAAACTCCCTTGATCAATCTCATAAAAAGAAAGGTGAATGGATGGAGATTTCTAGATCTACTGAGGAAATATTCAACCAGATTCAATACAGTGAAATGGCAATACATAGTGCACGTATCCCCAGCGGTGGTGATATTGTGTGTTTTGAAAATTTGCTCAACAAGACCTCGGTGACATTTAATGTGAACACTAGCTCCGGTAGGTCTAATGAAATTCATGTCATTTAGGTATATGTGTTTACAGCTCCAGATACATTTTGTAACTCTCTTTTTTATGAGATTGTTTCTTTAGAATTTTGTAATTCAATTTTTTTTATGAAATTGTTTTTTAGAAAATTGACACTTGATATTTTAAATGTTAAAGTTCCAATAAAATTAAAATTTATCTTGATATCTGAAAAAAGGAAAATAAAGTTTATGTGATATTCAATAAATAAGTTTTTTATTAAAATAATCAATATTCATAAATTTATATGACAATTTTTTCATTAAATCTTGGTGAAGTTTTATAGGTAAATTTCTACAAAATATTGGATAAATAATGGTGTATTTGAGATGTGTAAACACATAGTGGTAAAATTATGAAAGAAATGTAGAAAAACATATTATATAAAATCTTACAAATGAATAGGTATACTTTTTCATGAGTTATTTTTGTATAAATTGTAAATAAATATGTATATTTCTCCATGAGTTAATTTTATATAAATTTTAAATAGGAATGTATATGGTTTTAAATTTATTTTATTTTTTTATAAATTTAAATATTTATTTAAATATTTATTTTTTATTGTGTATTTGGGTATATTATAAATGGAATTTTTTATCAACTTATGGAATTAAGTAGAATTATGTTTATTTATTTAGCTTGTGAAGAGGAAATGGAAGGATAGCCATGATTTTTTAGGTTCTAAAACTATACAAGGAGAGAAATAGCTTATTTTAAATGTAAGTTGAACCCTTTTACATTACAAATAGTAGGTCTATTCAGGTATTTACCAAACAACTTTTATTTTTTTAGATGTGGTAAAATCATTAAAAATTTAAGCTAACACATCTTATAATAATTTAAATTTTAAATTGCATACATTTGATATATTGCAAAGAAATATAAATAAAAATACATTTAAGCTAACACATCTTATAATAACTTAAATTTTAAAGTGTATACATTAAATATATTACAAAGAAATATAAATAAAAATATAGCAAATTTGTGAAGGAACTAAGAAAACAACCAACTCATAGATAGAAAAAGACAAAGTAACAAAAAAAAACCTAAAATCATAATGTACAAAGAGCTATAAAAATGCTAGTGGGAACAACTTATTAAATCATTTGATATATGAATGTAATAACCCAATTTAGAGGGCTAATAATTGATTAGGCTCTTAAAAATTGAGTGGGAGAATCCTAGAACTATGAAGAATATTGGAAGTCATGGGATAGGTTCAATTATGTTCTTGGAATTTAGGTAAATGATTTTACAACCTCATATTCAATTTGAAATGTATTCTTGTAGGATGCATTCTTATAAGATTTAACTTTAGACCTCAATAAATAAATAAATTCAATAAATAAATTTCTTATTATAGTTCTAGGGGGTGATCAAATTTAGTAGAATTATATGGGTCATTCACTCAATAAATTCTTGAATAAATTCTTTTTTAATTTATGGACTTAGTGATAAAGTTTCATAGTTTTATATAGGAAATTAACAAATGATCATCCTTTTAGAGAATTTTATATAAGAAATTTCTTATATAAGATTGCTAATTTTTTTAAAAAATTTTGAAATGTGTTCTTATAGTAACCTAAAAAAAACTAAAATCATAATGTACAAAGAGCAATAAAAATGCTAGTAGGGACAATTTATTAAATGATTTGAGAGATGAATGTAATAACCCAATTTAGAGAGCTAATAATTGATTAGGCTCTTAAAAATTGAGTGGGAGAATCCTAGGACTATGAAGAATATTGGAAGTCATGGGATAGGTTCAATTAAGTTCTTAGCATTTAGGTAGGTGAGTTTACAACCTCATATTCAATTTGAAATGTGTTCTTATATGATGAATTCTTATAAGATTTAACTTTAGACCTCAATAAATCAATAAATTCAATAAATAAATAAATTCAATAAATAAGTTTCTTATTATAGTTCTCAGGGGTGGTCAAATTTAGTAGATTTATATGGGTCATTCACTCAATAAATTCTTGAATAAATTCTTTTTTAATTTATGGACTTAGTGGTAAAGTTTCATAATTTTATACAAGAAATTAACACATGATCATCCTTTTGGAAAAATGAATGAGAAATATAGGAGGACATATTGTTTGCAATATTACAAGTGAGTATGCCCACTTCTCCATGGAGCTTGCCGGAAAATTTTAGATAAAACTTCAAAATCAATATTATTAATTTATGTTTCATACTATTAATTTAATGTATCATGATATTTTAGTTAATAAAAAATTAGTTAAAATTTTTAAAACTAAATATATTAATTTTATATGAAAAGGAACTTGATGTGAGACGTGATTATGTGGAATAAGTGGAATTTGGATGTATGACACAAAAAAAAAAAGGAGAAGTGCATGACTCACCTTATTGCAACAGCCATGAAAGAAAAGAAGGATGGAGGTGGAAGGTTGACTTTGCTTCTTAGACATGTAGCTGAGATTTATACTAGATATCTCCAAGAGGATGATGTTGTGGAGAGGGGAGGCCTAATTTCTTCTACTAATGTAGGACAAGGAAAGGATTATGTATGTAGAGACCCAGTTGGAATTGTGGAATATTGAAGATATGCTATATGCATATATTATTTTCAATTGACAAGGGAGAAGCATGGAAATATTGGATGTACTCACGAGGAGATTGATGATGTGCATTATTACTTGAGGACTCGAATTCAATCTGATACTTTGGTGGATGAGAGCTAGGGAGGAAACTTACCAGCCCTTGCTTTATAGTATACCTTTGGAGGTGGGTGTGTGTAGTGCCTTGATGACATGGGAAGGGTTGCACCACCCTCAAAAAGGGGCCTTTGGGGAAAGACCCCACACATTGATGGGTGATGCTTCGATGGATGGATTTGGCCCACCACATCAAGCGGGTTCAAATCCTGTTGGATCCGCATAGTAGTTAGCACACCTTTGGGCGAGGTCTCGGTTACCTCCGACCCTCACCCTTTTTTGTTTTAATATGTATCATATATGGTTGGTGTTATCCCACCTATATATATATATATATATATATATATATATATATATATATATATATCTATATATATATAAGTGGTTAAAAAAGCCATCAGCCAAATTTGGGGTCAACCGTAAAATTAAATAGGCGACAAATTCTCTCATTCCTGTGGTCAGAATCCTTGGGCGGATAAGTTCCAAATTGTTGCCTCCTCAATGGCTACCACTAGACCTAGTTTTCCAAAATTTGACTTTCCATAACTTCGATATACGAACTTGGATTGAGGTGTCATTAGTGTCATTTGAAATCTTGCAACAAGATATTCAATCTAACCCTGGTTCCACTTCAATCCAGTGAATTCTATTTTTAAGCTCTTCCAAAGCCACTTATGAATTCTGAGCATTTTTGGAGCCACCTTAATCATTCCAACCCACTAATGAGATTTTGGGCAACCAAAAAAATTATTATTTAATTTCCAAGTGAGGGAATTCCTCTCTCACTTTCTCTTTTTCAATCCAACGAGCCTTACTTCCTTGAAACCAATACAAAGGTACTCCACGCCTCGCTGTCATGAATTCCTAGTCTTCTTATCAAGAATCAAATCCTGAGGTAGCTTCTCCAATTATTCAGGTGAAAATTCGTGCACTGTAGGAACATGTCCAACCACTTGGGAGTCTATGATCAAAGTGTTAGACGTCATTTTGTCACCATGACATTTGACTATCATTATGGGTCTATCATCATCCATATTATGCTCCCTTAGAGGTAAAAAATTCTTGTGTTCCTGAACCAAGTCTTGGAAACTCAAAAAAAGTTGTTTAAAACATTCAAAATATTACCTGTGTGCTTTTTGTGACCATTACCTGCACATGCGATGATACTTCTTCTATTAGCCATGGCGATCACCGCTCTATTCAACACCAAAAACTGCACACCCCCATAAAAAGGAAGTAAAAACAAAAATTTTACTTCTATAAGCCTATTTGGTCACATATTCTCCCAACTTGAAGCCTCTAGAGTCGCGTCAGTTCGAGATATTACCCTCTACTCATGGAGCTTATCCCTTGGCTAAAAGTCCATTCATTTGAGGTGTTATCACCCATTAAATTGTTAAACATTTCTTGATAGGGTCATATAGGTCACTCACCAAATGGATAAGGTCTCCTAAGCCATTTCATGGTGGTATAGGAAAAAATTTGCATTTTTAAGCCTATACTACGTTTTGAAATCACCTTCATTTATGCCATTTCATGTCAAATCAGTCCCATACCATGTGAGTTGTCATTCCCCATGAATTCAAACTCAAAATTATGAATCTACCAATTTTTAAAATTTTCGTAGCGTCTTACACAGGAAAAAAACAGAAAATGCTACGAAAACACCTAATAATTTTGTAGCGAATATGAGGATTTCTCTATTTTTTTACTTTTGAGTACTCAAAATTTCTAGGCAAACAAAGAAGTATTTTAAGAAACTAAGAGAGGTTATTGTCAATAACATATCAGATAACATTAACCTCTTTTACTTTTCTCAAAAGTGCTACAAATTAGGAGATACAGGGATATCTTTCGGACCTATTTTTCAGAAAATAGAATTTTCCTGCTTTATACATGTTTTTGAAATGCAGATTCTTGATAGTTGAAGATGGTATCTAAAAAAACAAGAGATTTTTATTCTTAAAAACGTATTGATATACAAAAACCTCCTCTAGTTTTGAAAAATCTATGAAAGACTCGGAAATATGAGTTCATTTCTAATCCCAAATTATGCATTTTTTAGGAAATTCATAGCGTGCTTCAGGCTTGAAGCCAGAAAAATGCTACAAAAATTCTTGTACGTGTTTTTTTGCTTTAAAATCTAGTTTTGGCATGTTTTATGGGGGGATATCAACGTTTTCAAGGTATCATGACATAATGAAGGTGTTGGAACAACAAAGAAGTAAAGAAGATTGGTGGAAAGCCATTTTTCCCATGCTACTAAAAATCTCGAGGAAATCGCCTAATGACACTCTGTTTTTGCAGAATGAAGCTTTGGGTTGTATTTTGTTATCTTGAAAGTGTTTTACAACGTCATATAGCCACATGTAAAGGTCAAATATAGTTAGAGGATTTTTTCTTTTCCAAGTTTGGTCTTCGACAAAGTTATCCAACTCATCAGTTCATCATGGAGGCATTATCATGTGTGATGGCAACAACTCCTTAAAAGTAGGAAGACATCTATCATGAAGCCCTCCTAAAAATTTTTAAAGGCTCATGGTAGCAGAAATTCAAGTTGATTGGAAAAAGTGTTTAAAACAGAGGCGCTACGAAAAGTTGCTACTAAACTACGCTACGAAAATTTCTGTACATGATTGTTTTAGTAGTCAACTTAAAGTTTGATTTTAGACAAAATGAAAATGTATTTTGGAAATATAAAAGCGTTTTTTCTTTGGCACAGGGCCGTCTACAAAAACCTCTCTCATTTTTTTCAAATCCATCAAGGTTTGGAAATTATATACTCATCGTGGAAGCCTGATTTTTAGAATTTTCACTGACCAGATTTGTGAAAAAATTGTAAAATTCAACTTAGAGGAGATCCAGCTCAACATCCACATGGCATAATGACACATCATCACTCTAGTACACTCGAAAAATTAGTTGGTTGAAGTTGATAAGGGTTATTAAATTTATTTTTTGATCTATTAATGAAAGAAGAGTCCTTTTTGTATTCAAACTCTCCAAAATAGATATATCCGTAGGAAGTCTCCAAGTAATGGAATCATTTTTTAAATAGGTATTTGAGGTGGGAATTCGAAGCTAGAAAGGTGGAAAAACATTTGTATGAGTCCTCACTCTATAAATTAGATATTTTTAGAGTTAGAAAGGGTTGGAAGATGTTACTTGTGACTACTACTATTGTAAATTGTTCTGATCAGTAATAGACAGTCGCTGTGGGATTTCTCTTTCACCTGAGATTCATTTGTTTTTTTTATGAAGCTTGTATTATGTATCTTGCTACTTTATTTCAATATATTAATGTTTGAATACTCAGAATTCATGCTTCTCATGCTCTGACTTCCTTTAAGCATTAAAATATTGTATATATTCCTAAATATCCTGCTTTCAATATCTTAATGTTCATTACTGAGAATTCATGTTTGTCTTGCTCTCATTTACATTGAACATTTATCTATTGAGTAAATTTTGTGTATGTTGTCCTTTCATTAAAATATCTACATGCCTCAACTTCCATAAGGAGAGCCATTGTTATTGAGTTCCCTAGCACTGACTCCATAAGCCCAATGGTAGTAAACCTTCTACATTTTCCACCTGCAATCATATACAATCAAGTCATTATCATAGAGTTAGCCATATAATAGAGTTTTCATTACAAACCATTTCATAGGTTGAGAGATCCCTCTCATAGTGATGAGGCTAATCTTCATTCAAAAGCTGGTTTGAAATAGTTACTCCAAGTGGACCATTGCAGCAGCCCAACGGGACTCAATTTGCTGATAACGGGAGGATCTCATCCCTTTCTTCATAGATCTGAAACTTCCTTAACCGCTCTATAAATTGAGCTCAAGTTTTAGGTTTGAGGGTACAGGTAGATATTGATTTGAGTAGGTACTCGTAGTGGTGAGTTCATAGTAGATTTCGAATTAGAAAGTTCTGGTTGTACATTGAAAATCACACCTTTATGCACAAGACTTCATGCTGGTAATTCTAGAGAGACAGGATTTTCAAACCAAAGAAAATTATTCCGCAGACACATGGAAGAAATCTGTACAATATCAAGGCTCATGTTGTAAGTTATCTCCTTTTTATTTCTGATAATACTTATGGATCTCATTTTCTCTTTTTCTTGTTTGTAAATTCATTGAAATGACGTCAATACTTAGATTTCTTGAACACTAAGTTGAACTAGTATTTATGATTATTATATACTGTAGGTGCTTTGATCATTTTCATTTTTTGTGATTGCAGGTTCATCTTAGCATTGAAGGATTTCTTTGGAGTGAAAGGTAAAATGCTACATCAAACGTCTCGATTGAAAGGTAGGAGCATAACCTCCTCATTTCTAAGTTATAATAATCTAAAATGAAAATAGTTTAGATAAAGGGGCATTCAAATGCTTGTTTGTTATGGGTACTAGGGAGATCAATGTTTTCTGCAAGAGGGATTAATCGAAAAAAAAAATTGGTGAATCCAGTCGGGAAGACAAGTTTAGTTTTCTTTTGTTCTATTTGGTTTGACATTCTAGCTTTCCTAGTTTAAATTTTCTAAGTGTGGTTGGGTATATGAAATCCTAGATTATATGAGTTAGAGAGAATTAAATTTATTTCTTCTAAATTTTCTCTTCCCTGCGTGGTTTTCTATGCAAAACATAGCGGCAACCTGCACAAATTTCTAGTATAGTTCAGTGCACATGCGCATTGGTTTGCACTGAGAAGTTGCGCACCCACTGGGAAATTTTGAAAACATGAATATTTTCTCTTCCAAAGTGACATAACCAAAATTTTATAGTTTAACTTGATGTATACAAGCTATCAGAGTCTTTCTACTAACTCCTCCTTAACACCTTACAATCTTGTTTTATAAATCATCATTTTGACATAATTCTATTAGGGTTTGCCCTGGTTTTCTATTGCTATTTTTGGAAGATAGATTCATTTGGAAAAGATCACTGGTTTTCTGTTATTGTCTTCTTGAGCCACCAATATTATTACCAGCCTTACATGTTTGAGTATTTTTTTCTTACCTGATTGCAAAAAGGAAAAGCTTCTAGATCACTGAAGTGTGATTTGTCTCAAACTAGTCTTTCATGATTTCATTTCTGCTAGTTCAAGTGGAAACAATTTTAGTTTGCTTATAACTAAGTGAAATAATTAAAAGACACTCATAGGTATCTTAGTTAGGATTTATAATTATAAATTTTATTTTCTTTGATTTTTTCTATACTTTTTAGGGTTTTTAGAAGTTTCTTTCTTCTGAAAATTGTTTGGTCATCAAAATTGTAGCTTTTTGGCTTTATAATCAATGAAATGTTTCATCACAAAAGAGATATTGGTCATGCTTGGAAATGAAATTCTTTTCTTGATGAAAAATAAATCTTATTTGAAGTTTTAGGAAGCTTGTACTTTTTGAGTTCAAAAGTCCTTCAACTTTACCTTAAATGGAAATTCATCGAAATAAAGAGTTGCATTACAAAGAATATACATGTTTGATAAGGATCTTGGGTGTGATAGGTTTAACATAGGCATTATGGCAAGGGGTGACTGAAAAATAATGATGGAGATTCTGTGGCCGAAGGTCAAAGTATAAAAAGCAGCTTGGCGATAGTCATAACTATTTATGATGGGGAAATCCCAGGATTCGGTAGGATGTCCAGGGTGGGTATATATTGGTTATGGATGTCATGGTTGCTTATGTGTGAGGGACTACTACCATGGGAGAAAAAATGGATGGGTGAATGGAGGACATAGTGCACCGTTTGCAGTCTTTGTACACTTACCAAAAGAATGAATTAATAGGGTTTGTTTTATACAAAACACAGAGGCAGGTGCCCCAAAAAATGAAATTTTTCACTCAGTGATGATGTGCGAAAGCTGTTTTGCTGACCGTTATGCAGAATTATGAATTACAGATAGAACATGTTCCCTAAATCTGGTGATATGCATTTAGAACAAAAATCAAATACTTTTTAGATACTTTCTCTAAGATTAAATAGACACACAGAAATATAGAGTAACATACTTGTGATCCAAGCGTTTCCTGTTCTCCTTCTATTGCTCTTGTTGTAGCTTCCAATCCAACTTCGATTGACAGACTAGTTCCTGCAAGTATAAACACTAAACAACAAAGAGATTGCAATATAAAGATTCCTATTTATCTTAATTACTTAAACTGATTAAACATGAAACATATATATTAGTTAACAATCCATCATTTGAAAAGTAGAAACATAAACAGATACATATATGGTAAAATGAGTAGCAATATTTATTAATGGATAGAAGTGGGAGGTTACAACCAGCTGTCGATTTCATGTCACTAGCTCCAGCATCATCTCAACATCATCACAGTAAAAATCTCACCAGCACCACATCACTCCTATCACTCTCTAAATTGAGAATCCAACAACATTTATTTACTAAATTTCTTCCTTCCCTAACACTAGAATCTGTGCTCAATTTATAGGGAAACTGATGATTCAAAGTTTGACAGATATCTACTCTTCTAGAAGGCATTGCCCATGTGGAGATTCCGGAACAATGAGAATTTTTCTCCCATTTGACCAACGCACTCTTGAATGTCGAGAAGTGCTTTACAGAGCACCCTTGAATGGAGATAGCTGGATATGCAAAGAAATTAGTCCCTTGAGAGGCTGCGTTGGTGAGATCATAAGTGATATAACATATACTTCAAACATTGGAAACCTTGCAATGGAAGTCATGGATGGTTTTTTCTTGTCTTAGGGCATGTAGCAACTGAAATGATAGGGGATGATAGACCCTATTTCATTGGTCCTAGGGATGATGTCCAGTTTTACTAGGTCATTGTGAATGATGCCAAAATTTAACTATAACAACTGCCCCCTAAAGCATGAAGTAAGAATAATAACAATATTTTTTGAATGAGATGCTTTACAATGTGATGGGTTGGCACTGAAGAGGAGTGGTGACCTGCATCGATATTACAATACATTAAATCATGATATATCCTCTTGATCACAAATATTTGAGGGAAGGCATTCCCATGCTCAACACATAAACTATCTAATAACATTTATATTGTGAATAAAGTTGTCTACATTGGAATGTTTCCCGATATAGAAATGCCTATACATATAGGCCCATCTTTGGATGACGATATGTATGTAAGGTCACCGTACAAATGATGTGTACAAAAATCCTAAAATTGTAGCCCAGATGGCTGAAACTAGATCTGGTGTCTTCTTATCTCGTTCACTCGATCGTTTGGGTATAAGTCTAGCCATGCGAATATATGATTTGTAGTTGAACATGGTAGTACATCGTTTGATTACCAGCCAATCATGTGAGCTGTTAACAAATGCGAGAGAACCACCATTGAAGTTAATGGATTTCAAGGCACTGTTGTACATTTCATAAGGCATGAATAGATGATTTAATGTGTTATCACCAAAATCGTACCTGATTGGCTACTGATCAGACAACTTCAGTGTAACTATTTCAAACCACTTCTAACTGAAGCTTAGCCTCTTCAGTCTAAGAGGGCTCTCTCAAGGGGGTTTATGATATTGGTTAATGATAAAAATAGATGGCTAACTCTATGACTTATGTATTGTTTTTATATGTTTGAAGGTTTAAAAGATGAAGGCTTGCTATCATTGGGTTAAGTATTCAGTGACAGTTATAAAGATGACAAAGGCTTTCCTTGTGGAAGTTGAGGCTTGTTTATATTTCATGGAAATAATAACACATTCAGGAAAATCCCAATAACTTGAGGTTCAAAGGAAGTCAGAGCATGTGACACATGAATTCCGAGTAATGAGACATCAAGGTATGGAAAGTAAAATACTCAATTCACCATAGCTTAATACTTAAAGGAAGCGAGAGCATGAGCAACCATGAATTCTGAGTAATAAGCATTAAGACATTGGAAGAAAACATCTCAAAAGATAGGATAGAAACTCATTTAACCATGGCTTAATACTTAAAGGAAGTCAGAGCATGAACAATCATGAATTCTGAGTAATAAGAATTAAGACATTGGAAGAAAACATTTCAAAAGATAGGACATAAACTCAAAAGAGTTACTGATTTCAGAGACAAAATGTGACTTGATATAGCAATTTTCAGGGATGACTGTCATGAGAATGAAGGTTTATGAGTATTGCAGAAGATGAGTATTCACTAGATGACTTCTCTTGAACATATCGATGACACTGAGATGAGCTGGCAGCATTGACCCAAAACCAAGCTAAAGGTATGATGAGCCATAGGTATGAATGAACCGTTGAGAATATTAATCAACCCAAACAGTCACGATGATGGAGTGAAGTGTCATGCTCAAGAGCGACCTGCTACAGTAAAAAAAAAATTCACTTTCCCAAATTTTCCCCAGTCATTTTTCGACCAACACCTCTTTATTTTTTAACAAGTTTGAGGAGTATAACATATTCTTGATCTATAATTCAACCCTTCGGGTGAATAATCTATCGCTATTTAATAATTTAATGAGTCTAGCGATGAATGAAGCTTGATTCTTGCCATGATCGAAAAGCCCATCACTATTTTATGTTTTAACGAGCTTAATGACAATGACAAATAGGTAATTTTTCATATTTAGAGAGTTTTAAAAAGAGGAAAAAATAAAACTCCATAGGTAAATTTTTGTAAAGTTGTCGATCAGATCCGAGAAAGTGTAAAATAATATCTGAGAGAACCTCCTAGTCATGTTCAACTAAGGCATTCCTTTTTCGTGAATAGTCTATCTTAGTGTAGAAAAGGGTCAAACTTATACCAAGTAGATATCAATTCATTAACTTTTACGAGCTCAAAAAGACAAGTGCTCAAAAATATTTTCATATTATCAGAGTCTAAAAGAGCTAAAAGAAGACATGAGGGGTTCCATTTTCGTTGTTATCAAAGATTGAAAAAGAGATAAAAGTGCTTCAAGTCCTCTTTCATTTTTATCAAAGCTCTAAAAATAAGGATAAAAGTATGCTTTGTGGTCAAATCATTCTTCAAATAAATGTGCACGACTAATCTGCTCATAATTTTCAAACCTATTCAGAACAACATCAAATTGATTAAAATACATGTTTCATGATAAAAAATGAATAAAATTGTAGTCACAGCAATAAATATGATTTTCAAATAATTAAATGACTAATTAAAATATTTTTACTATTCATTTTTACCATTTGAAAGTTACCATTTTCATTTTGGAGCTCTAAACATATTTTTGCCCCTGAACTTCAGCTGTTGATTGCGATCAATTCTGTGGATGGGTTTCATCGCCTTTTGATCCAATTTGGTGCCATAGATGCCCTATTTCTTTCAATAATCATTTCATTGCAAATTTTTAGGGATTTGGGCCCCTTAGGTTAAATTATTTTTCTAGAGAGAGTAACGCACCCTTAGGCATCGAAAACTGCATTGGAATGCACTCAAAATGAGGCCTAGGTGCATATGAAAGGCACTTTCTATTGAACAAAACTGATTTGTGCATTGATATTTGTGTTGCAGTAATTCAAACAGACATGTCTTCTCATAATAATGAGATGGAGGAAAATAAATTTGAAGAAATGTGTGACGAACAAAGAGAAGATCAGAGAAAGGAGAAAAGTGAAGAACAAAGAGAAACACATAGAACATATCAAAGAGAATATGTAAGAACATATCGACAAAGGAAGAAGCGAGAAATGAAAATTGCAAAACAACAAGAAGAGAGAAGAGCACCTCAAAGAGAATATCAAAAAAATTATCGACATAAAAAGAAATTAGAAATAAAAGTTGAAGAACATGAAGAACAAAAGATAAAGCATAATGAAAAAGCATGAGAATATAGAAAAAGAAAGGCACAAGAAATTTCAACTGCAGAACAACAAGAAGAGAGAAGAGCACGAAAAAGAGAATATCAAAGAGAATATCGAAAAATAAAGACACAACAAATAATAGAAGAAAATGCAGAACAAAGAGGAAATGGACAAGATAACCCAAAGGAAATAACACCTGAAAAATATGAGGAACATAGAAAACAGAAAAGTGAACAAAAAAGATCATATCGACAAAGAAAACAATATCTGAACAACTCATACATGGTATAGGACAAAGAGGAAAATCCTATGAAAGAAACATGTTTAAAACATATTGATTCCCAACATCAACATGAAAGTTTTGTTGATATGAATATTTCACATCAAAAATTTCATGTAAGGATTGATCGATTGGCTGATGTTCAAGTATGTCATGTGTTTGAAGATTCATATTCTAGAATTCAAGTACATACGACAAACATAGGTACAATGTGCATGAGATGTAAATGAGAAGAAAGTCATCATAGATTTTGAGCCGATAACCATATGAATCTAGGAGAACAACCTAATGTTCTTGCAGAGCTTAGACAAGTTGAACAGATGTTGATAGCACGTGCAAGTCCAATTTTCCAGGTTATGTACTCAATAGGTGGACAATACAAATATAGAGAACACACCATTAGTTTTCCACAAGAGCTTAGCAATCTTGCCATGAAGTTACCTCGACATATTAAAGACTTGGATTTGATAATTGTTGTGCGGAAAAAAGGTGCAAAGGGATCAAGTTATGATTTTACTCTCAGGAAATAAATTGTATTACGTGCATTACACTATAAGATTCATAATGATCCATATTATCATGGAGTTCAAGTTGATAATGATGCACTTCTAGAAATACGTGAAATTGCAACAGATGTATCACATATGATTAAAGCTATTACTTTTCCAGAGAAAGATAGTGACACTGAATTTGCAATGTTGGAAGGGGTTCCAGGGATTGACGATGCATTAGATGGCTCACATACAACTTAAGGTGGATCCACCTTAACTCTGGATGGATCACAATGAAGTTGGTTTATTTTTCAGTGTAAGCACACACAATTATTAACAATGTACATTAATATGATGATTTATAATCCTATTTTATTTATTACACTAGATGCATTGATATAAGTGTAGATGTTGGTTTCAAATCCTATTTTATTACTTGCACTAGATCCATTGATTTCAATATAGATGTTGATTTCTAATATTATTTGATTACCTGCATTAGATGCATTGATCTTAGCGTAGATTTTGTTTTGTAAACTTATTTGATTGTTTGCATTAGGTGCATTGATTTCAATGTAGACGTTCATTTCTGATTTGATGTACATTGATGGTACATTAATTTTAAAGTGATTGAATTAAGATTGTGCATTGATTTCAGTGTAAGCACACAAAATTATTAACAATGTACATTAATATTTGTGTTATAGTAAATCAACCTATTAATATTGAAGAGCAAGAGAGACAATGTATGATGTTTAGTACAATAGTTCAAGCTAAATATTTAAATGGTTTATTATTTCAATTGTCCTTTTCATATAATCGATATGAAAATATGACAAAACTAACAAGGGTGACAATAGGAATAGAAAAAGAAAATAATTTTAGATTGATCACAATGAAGACTACTTGTAATTGACTACATTCTTTTTATTTTCATTTTCTATCATTCAACACTATTACATTGTCACTTTGCATTCAAAAAATTATTTCATCATTAAATTTATTAACAATATTTATCATCTCAAAAAAATGAGGTAACTAAGAAAATTTTAAAATTAAAATGACCAAATAAATATCAGACATATTTAGCATATATAAAATTATTCTATTTATATTATCTGTATTTACATACTATTGATAAAATTAATCATATTTTCGATAGATTTTCCTTGGCCGCACATGACTGAAACCAGTGTAGATCCATCTTAACTCTAGATCTATCAAGTGCCAAGAGGGATCAAATCTCTCGAGGTGCAAACCTTTCCTCAAGTTTTGCACTAAAAAAAATAGGTTTGCACCTCTAGAGATTTGATCCCTCTCGGCGCTTGATAGATCCAGAGTTAAGATGGATCTAGGCTGGATCCATCTTAACTCTGGATCTATCAAGCGCTGAGACGGATCAAATCTCTAGCTGAGGATAGATCACAATGAAGTTGGTTTATTTTTATTAGGTACAATGTGTATGAGATGTAAACGAGAAGGAATTCATCATAGATTTCCAGCCGATAACCATATGAATCCAAGAGAACAACCTAATGTTCTTGCAGAGCTCACACAAGTCGAAGAGATGTTGATAGCATGTGCAAGTCCAATTTTCCAGGTTATGCACTCAATAGGTGGACAATACAAATATAGAGGACACACCATTAGTTTTCCACAAGATGTTAGCAATCTTGCCATGAAGTTACCTCGACATATTAAAGACTTGGATTTGATAATTGTTGTGCGGAAAAAAGGTGCAAAGGGATCAAGTTATGATTTTACTGTCAGGAAATAAATTGTATTAGGTGCATTACACTATAAGATTCATAATGATCCATATTATCGTGGAGTTCAAGTTGATAATGATGCATTTCAAGAAATACCTGAAATTGCAACAGATGTATCACATATGATTAATGCTATTACTTTTCCAGAGAAAGATAGTGACACTGAATTTGCAATGTTGGAAGGGGTTCCAGGGATTGACGATGCATTCGATGGCTTACACACAACTTCATTTGCATCAAAGCTTCCAAATGCTACACGAGAGATTGATATTATTCGACAGTGGGTAAACAACCCTCATGCAGAGTAACAACCTAATACAGAGGAAGTCCTTAGTTGGCCTGGAATTGGCTCATCTCCAATCAATGAGTATAACACTGTGGGATTATTTGATATGGAATTTTCATCATTGTTCCCAAAAGGTGAAGTAGATTGGTTGCAAGCACATGACAGACATGTCCATCTTCATGAGTATGCAAAGCATCTTCTTCGATATCGTGATAACAGGTTTGGAAGGCACCGATGATTTAGATACTTTTTACTCAATATCATCATCAGACATCGTGCTCAAGCTTCATTTCAGTATTTGTGAAGAAAAATATGACAGATTTACCAACAACAATGGAGGAGTTAAGAGAACATTTACAAAATATTCCAGATTCATGAATTGGAGAAAGATTGATGCGACTTGGAACTGTACTAAGAGGCACACGTGCATATTGGAATAAGTGTCGTGTTGAGCTATCGGACATGGATCAACAAATTGGGAGTCCTACAATATTCTTTAAATTAAGTGCGGCAGATATGCAATGGCCAGATTTACATAAATTAATGCCAGTTACATGTCCTAGAGATCTAGGGGAAGCGAGGAAATGGAGACGTCAAAATGTAATTGATAATCCTCATATTGTAGCACATTATATTCACTTAAGACATACAATGTTTCGAGATGAAATTTTCGAATGTTATCATCAGTCTACAGATTATTGATGTCGCTATGAGTGGCAAAATCATGGGTCTCCACATGTGCATGGATTTCTATGGATAAAAAATGCTCCTAACATGGACATGTTGAATTGGGATGATCGAGTGCAAGTTAGATTTGCAAAAGAATATTTTTATGAATATGTACATGCAATGAATCCACGTGATCGACATCAAAGAAATATTCAAGTTAGACACAATATTGATGATCATCCTTGCTTGAAGGACACACGACAAATATTTCAGTCCGATCCTATGATTAATTATGAAGAACTTCTTAATTTTGTTGAGCGTCACATCACTTGCAATGAGAGATCATGCCTTCAAAAGAAGGCAGGAAGATTGTTATGTAGATATAAGACACCATGGGATTTATGTGAAGAGTCAAAACTTTATGTCGATGAGAATGGAGAAAAAAAGTATCAACCAAGACGAAATGATGATAGATTGAATACACACAATCGTGAAACATTGATGATGTGGAGGGCTAATATTGATTGGAAACTAGTTCTTTCAAAGCGCGTTGTCATTAATTACATAGAAAAATATGCAGCAAAATTTGAAAAAGGATGAGAAACATTCCATAATATGTTGATGCGTGTTTCTTCTATTCAAAATCCAAATGAACCAGCAACATGTGCATACAAGAGTTTGTTGTTTGAAACTATTATTGACAGGGATATATGTGCACAAGAGACATGCCATTTGCTTCTAGAACTCCCTCTTTCTGAATGTAGTCATCGATTTGTGGTTCTGAATGTTGGTAGGAAAGTTTTCAAACAAGTACAGATTGAAACATATGATGCCGATAATGATAATTCCCTTATTGATGCATATACCAAGCGACCTGCCCATATTGAGCACCTTGCGTTGATAGATGTTGCAAAATCATGGTCATATGATAAACGTCGACGTGGGGAGAAATGGTTAGAATGGAAGAATGGAGCTATTGTACGTGTGATTCCTCGATTTAACTCAGTTCCTAATCGAGGAGATGACAAGTTTGTAGAATTTTGTTGGTCTGAGTTAGTATTGTACAAGGCCTTTTGTCATTTCCATAGAGATATAGGTCGAGGAGATGATGAAATAGTCAATAATTGGGAAAATTTTCAATATAATCCATGGCATATTGATCGCAATCCATTACCACCCATTGATCAAGTAGAATCTGAAGGAGAAGAAGTTTAGAAACCACCTGCAGATTCTAGGGAGAATGAGTGGGAGACAATTTGTGGATTGTATGAGAAGAAATATATAAATTACAATGAATTTGAGATGCTGGGACGCATAGATCGTGATCGTGCACATAATTGCAACACATATTTTGTTGATGAAGTGACTTCCAATCGTGCTATTCATTTCATATCGAAAAAGCGAAAGTTGAATTTAATCTGTGCTAACCAACATGCAAAGTCTTATTCCATTGAAAGTTTCGGGGTTAAGCAAAGAATAGCATTTGATATTGTCCTTGAACATAATAGATTAGGGGTTGATCAACTACTTATGATAATCCAAGGCACTACACGTACAGGAAAGTCTTATTTGATCGGAGCTATTAAAAATGCCCTTGAAGCCGAGTCATGTCCAGAGAAGAGTCCATTACTTCTTTTAGCTCCTACAGGGGTTGCAGCTTTCAACATATCTGCAAGAAGAATTCATTTTGTAATTCAAATTCCAATCAAAGACATGTCACCTTTGAAAGGATCAATTTTAATGACCCTACAACAAGATTTGAAGCATGTGAAGTATATCTTGATAGATGAAATGAGTTTCATTGGAAGAAATTTGTTGCAAAACATTGATAAGAGACTTCGACAAGCTTTCCCAGAAAATGAGAAGCTTATTTTTGGTGGGAAATCGATTATATTGGTCGGTGATTTGAGAAAATTGCCTCCTGTTCTAGATAAACCTATATATGCATGTGAAGGTATTGCAGAAGAATTATGGAATTCATTCACAACAATTGTGACCCTTGATACCGTGTTTCGACAAGATGGAAAAAGAAATCAACAAATATATTTTCGTCATTTGTTAATGAAGGTAAGGGATTCAAAACCAACTATGGAAGACTCGAAAGCACTTATGACTCGTACAAATACATGCTTGGATCCTTCCACAAATGATTCCTTTGATAAGGAAATACATTTGTTTGCAACAAATGATGATGTAGAACATTATAATAAGCTTTGTTTAAGAAGACTAAATTGTCCCATTGCAGCTAGTGTCTCTACAAAAGTAAAAGGAAATTCGATGCAAATAGATGAGGATGAAATGGAACTTGAATTAATCATTGCAGTTGGAGCTCGAGTGATGCTTACATCAAACATATGGACTGATGCAGGACTTGTAAATGGTGCTCTTGGAATTGTAGAAAAAAATGTCTATAAACCTGGAAAATCACCCCCAGAACCAGCTACATATGTTTTAGTAAGATTTGATAATTATATGGGAGTACTATGGGATGATTCATCCCCTCAAACAGTTCCTATTACACCTATTGAAAGAGGTAGTAGAAAACAACTTCCTTTGAAACTTGCTTGGGGCTTAACAATCCATAAATCACAAGGATTGACTTTGGAGAAAGCTACTATTAATATTGGGAAGAAAGAGAGATATGGTATGATGTTTACTGCAATATCTCAAGTTAAAGATATGAATGGTATACGATTTCAAACTCCCTTTTCATATGATCGATATGCAAATATGGAAAAAGTAGCAGGTGTGACTGCAAGAAAAGCAGAAGAAGAGAGATTGAGATCAATCACATTGTAAACTATTTTTTGATTGACTTTATTCTTATTATTTGAATTTTCGATCATTCAATATTCTAACATTGCATTTTCAATCATAATATATAATCTTATACATATTAAAATTTTTTAATATGAGCACATTAGGTAACTAATAAAATTTTAAAATTAAAATGACCAAAAAAATATCACACATATTTAGCATATATAAAATTATTATATTTATATTATCTGTATTTACATATTATTGATAAAATTAATCCAATGTTTGATAGATTTTCCTTGGCCGCACACAACTGAAACCAGCCTAGATCCATCTTAACTATGGATCTATTAAGCGCCGAGAGGGATCAAATCTCTCGAGGTGAAACCTTTCCTCAAGTTTTGCACTCAAAAAAAGAGGTTTGCACCTTGAGAGATTTGATCCCTCTCGACGCTTAATAGATCCATAGTTAAGATGGATCTAGGCTAGTTTCAGTTGTGTGCAGCCAAGGAAGATCTATGGAACATTTGATTAATTTTATCAATAATATGTAAATACATATAATATACATATAATAATTTTATATATGCTAAATATGTCTCATATTTTTCTCGTCATTTTAATTTTAAAATTTTATTAGTTACCTAATGCGCTCATATTAAAGAAATTTAATATGTGTAAGATTATATATTATGATTGAAAATGCAATGTTAGAATATTGAATGATCGAAAATTCAAATAATAAGAATATAGTCAATCAAAAATAGTTTACAATGTGATAGATCCATAGTAAAGATGGATCCATAGTATTGAGAAACAATGGTATTGACCCATGGTATTTATGTAAAATGTAGTCTATTTAAAAACCAAGAAATGAATAATTAAAAATAGAAACTAAGTAACTTTTATGATTTAAAGCAGCATTGCTATTGATATATACGCAGACCAATTAGCACAGGTCAAGGAAAAGACTCATTAACGCAGGCCATCCGTAAAAAGTGTTGCAGGGATATGCTATGGAGGACTATGACGAGGCTACTTCCAGTACTGCAAAGTCTGCGATTAGCAATCCATCGTATTCAGATCCTTGTGTTTTAATCAACATCGTGCCCGATATATTGGAGAAGATATTTCTAAGAGTGCCTGTGCAGCAATATCCCCAGATCCGGAGGACATGCAAAGCACTGAAAGAGTTTCTTTACGAGATCAAGTTACTTGGTGGGTATATCGAATAGCACGTTGTGGAACGCGGAGAAATGATTGTTCCGGTGAAGTTAGGGTGGAAGAACCGCTTAGCGCATTACAGGAACAGATGCAGTGGTCGAGTATCATGGGGGTTGGGCTCCAAGCTCAGATCCTGCTGCTATCGATGCTACAATATCAGAAAATTCGAGTTGAGAGTAAATGCAGAGACGCCCGTTCCCTCCCATGAGGGATTATTTTTCCCGTGGATTGAATGCAGGATTTGGCACAGGTGGTTCGATGGTGGCTTCGTGCGTACATTTCTGCGAGATAGGGCACCTGAATTCGAGAACAATACCGAAAGCCCTAGCCGTAGCCGTCGCACAGCTCGTTGACCCTGCAGTGTGTGTTCGAGTACAAGGTGAAGTACATCTACAGTTCTGTTTTAATTTGCTTAGTTTATGTTTTGAAGTGTTAGCTTTATCTAAGTTTTGATTGTTAAGTACATCTACAGTTTTGTTTTAATTTGCTTAGTTTGTGTTTTGGTTATATAAGTTTTGTCTTTTATTTTATTTTCAAAGTGTTAGTTTCATGTTTAGGGTTTATCTGGTCTTTTTTAAGTTAATATTTTTTTATTCATCTATTATCATTTAGAATATTAGTTTTGCATATATAAAATTCAATGTGTATTTAAGAGAGCTGCCCAAATCCAGACGGTTACAAGAAGTGACGAAAGCAGGTTTTTATTCATAGGGGCCGGGGTTTATAACCTAAGTGAAAAACTGAGAAAAATAATACATATATACATTGTGAAAAACTGAGAAAAATAATACATATACACATTAAAAATTAAGTAGTTGTTTCACTGTTTTTACTTGCTTTCCTTTTTTGTGCCCTTTCCGCCATTGTTTTGAGTTTGGAGCAACTGGAACCAATGTGAATTTGCTAGGGTTCCATTTTTTTATTTGAGTTTCAGCTTTTTGAAATATAAACTCTTTTTATATTCTTTTTACATTTTTGATAGTGTTATTTTTCTATTGATGTATTTTACAAATTTTTGGTTTGGTATTTGAAAGTGGTATTTTCATAATTTAATAAGGTCTTTTGAGAGATTTTTATGTTTTATTTGATGTGATTAGATAAGCCTTTGTTGAGATCTATTTCTACACAAATTTTATCCAAAGTAAATAGCTCTTTCTTTGTTATTTCAAGATCTCTTTCTTTATTATTTCAAGATCAGTATTTTTTCATTTTCCAAAGTTATTTTTTATTTAGCTTAGAACCTTATGGTGCTAGAAAGTAAGGGGGTGATCTAGAAGCTCTACCCAAACCAACATTGTTGAAACAACCATTTTTGTAGCATCAAAGTATGGAAGTGGTGGCTATGAGAGGTCTACCATCTTTTTGATTTGTGTGTCATCTCCTTTTTCTTTCTTGGGATCATTTTTGCCTCTGTAGATGTGTTTCATAAATCTCTTGTTTGGTATTGAAAATAGTATTTTCATACTGCTTTCATAATCTAATACCATCCTTTGAGAGATTTTTATGTTCATTTGATGTGATTAGGTAAGCTTTTGTTGAGATCTATTCTACACAAATTCTATCCAAAGTATTTCAAGATCAGTATTTTTTATTTTTTCCAAGTTATTTTTTATTTAGTTTAGAGCCTTCTCTTGGTAGAAAGGAAGAGGTTGATTTAGAAGCCTTACCCAAACCAAAATTGTTGGAACAACCATTTTTGTAGCATCAAAGTATGGAAAGCATGGGGCGATGTTGTTGGAACCACCATTTTTATGGCATCAATGTATGGAAACCATGGGGCTATGAAGAGCCTAACTCTTCCCCAAATTAAAGCCCAGAATTTAATACTTTCTCAAGTCTTCTTCACTATCAAAATTTAACTATAAAAGAAAAATTGGAAATCTATTTTTATAATATTTATAGTAATAGTATTAAATTAAAATAATTTATTATGATCTTCGATATTTAGTGATTTTTTAGGAAAACCTAGCATAACTTAGTTGTCAAACCAATGATGTCATCACTTATTGTTATTTCCCAATGTAGATTTACTCATCATTGCTATTGGAGCAAAACCACCCTACCAAAATTAACCTTTGTGATTGGTTAGGGGGCAAGGTTTCACTCTTACAAGATGTTTTTGGATCTTGAGTCATTAGCTTGTTTCCTTACTTTCTTTAAAATAGGCTCTTACACAAGTACTTACACTTTTAGGTAAACTTCATACAATAACACATTTTTAGTTAATAAATTGAATTTTCAAAATTAAATACATTTAATCATATTAATATAAAAATTAGTTTAAAAACCAATATTAATAAAGATATTTGAAAATAAGTGAAATTTGCTATTTGGAAATAATATTTGCTTAGTCATACCATGACTTTTATTTGTGTCAATGAAAGCATGTATACTAATAGCCTTTCCCAATATACCATAATATAATTATAAATAGTTTTTATTCCAATATATTATTAAATATTAAAAAATTTGTATTAATAAGTGAATATAAAAGATTTTCACATGGAGTCATCACTTTAATAGATTATACTCATTATGCCAATAAGAGTCTTTAGAGAGTGAATGGTTTTTCTTAAATTATATGTCAATAGGATTCTACAAGATGTCATTGGTTGCCCACACTATAATATCCATTAAACATAATTGTCCACAAAATTAATGAAATAAGTCAATATATTATTTTTATTTAAATAAGTCAATATATTATTTTTGAATATAATTTTCAATGATATAATTTGAGTATTTATATTTTGATTATAAATTTTGAGTATATAATAAATATAAATTAATGTACATTTATTTATATTTATTGAATATTTGTATTTGTAATTTATATAGTAAGTGGTCGTATTTGAGGATTATATAGAATTTTGATGAGAATATTTCATCATTTCAATGATAATTTTGATTGAAAAAATGAGTTTGAGTTGGAAAAGTATGTTAGTGAATATCTCATTCTGAATTTCAACTTCTAGGAAAGACAATTTTACAAACTCAACAATTCAAAACTACAATTTTACAATTTTTTAATGGAATTAGAAAATCAGGCTAAAAAAAGCTAGAAACTAGTTTCTTTAGACTATATTGCAACTGAGATCTCCCACTTACCCTCTTTATAAAAACCACTTTTTTAAAATGTGTTAATAGTTATTAATGTTAAATATTTTTTATTTTCCATACATGTACCAACCAAAAATAACAGAAAACCACAAATGTAACATATCTCTAAAACGTCATCTAGTCCTGTTTACTGCTTTTGCTCCCTTACATAATTTAATCTAAAATTGTACAAAACTGAATACTTGAAGTTGCTGCAAAGGAGAGGAACGTTCTCATGAATTATACTTATATATATATTCTCAATCAATATGTTCATATGCATGCTAAACTTAAGTTCATATCCATACTTATGTCTACTCGTGATTAGTTATTTTTGAAGTTTAGTACCTAATCTAATTTTGTTCGTTGTTATTTGGTTCTATTTTATTTTAGAACACAGGTTGGATGCTTGCTGCTCATGTATGGTGAGTGTATTATGCATTAAGAATCCTATAACTGGCATTTATAGGACACTTCGTTTCGTTAATGGAAGATGGAGCTCCAAACTTAAATGCATGGCAAGGTACGGAAGAGATAATTTTAAGGTTTTGGTTGGGATGCCACTTAATACTCACAGTGAGCATGAGGAGGATCGTGATCGTGATCTTGAGGGTGTTAGTTTTGTGAAAAAAGTGATATATGATTCTGCAATAGATTCATGGAGAGAGTTGATAAATTGTTGTTTATATCCCCTTCAAAATATTAGAGTAGTTGATACTCATGGAATCTATTACAGAGGTGCCATGTATTGGCTATTAGAGGCTACTCAGAATCTAATAGTTTTCTGGGTTAGGAACGAAAGATGGGAAATACTTGAAATGCAGAAACCACAATGTGCTCATCCATTGGGCTTGGTGGTTTGCAAGGAACAAGTGTTAATGGCTGGAGAAAAGGACAAAGTGATAATTATTTGGAAGTTAACCAATCAAAACTTGCTTGATCAATCTCGTAAAAAGAAAGGTGAATGGATGGAGATTTCTATATCTACTGAGGAAATATTCAACCAGATTCAATACGGTGAAATGGCAATACATAGTGTATGTATCCCAGCGGTGGTGATATTGTGTGTTTTAAAAATTTGCTCAACAAGACCTCGGTGACATTTAATGTGAACACTAGCTCCTGGGGTAGGTCTAATGACATTCATGTCATTTAGGTATATGTGTTGACAACTGCAGATATAATGCTTTTTTTTATGAGATTGTTTCTTTAGAATTTTGTAATGCAATTTTTTTATGAAATTGTTTTTTAGAAAATTGGCACTTAGATATTTTAAATGTTAAAGCTCCAATAAAATTAAAATTTATCTTGATACATGAAAAAGCAGGAAAATAAAGTTTATGTCATATTCAATATGTAGAGAAAGACAAATTCATTGTTGGATCCATATAGGGGGTGGAGCACCTTGAGGTTTACATCACTACATCCACTAGCCATGCTACCCAGCCTTCTAATCATAATTCCAATTTAGAAACTAGTACTACCCCTCCTACATAGCCTACCTCAGGAAGCTCTAATCGACCTAATCATTCGTAGCCAGTACACCCTGTCGATAGGCCTCTGGCATAGCTTATATAACCATACTCAATTTTCATATACCTATCTTGCCTAAAGGCCAACATATAAGTTATGGGCCTGCTGTAACTATACCCATCACTTCGAGATTTGCTTAATGTAGCTATGTAGAAGCCCCCTATAACATGTGCATCTATATAACTGCTGTTAGATCCACCCTATGATCCTCAAATAGATAATATTTGTCATAGTCCTCCTCCTCTTCTTAAGAGGACCAATACATTCTCGGTGGTACCCAAAACAAAAGGTGTAAACATTTCATCTTTGACACTGGTTGCCTACCTATAGATAGTGACTTACTTGCTGCACATGATCTTGCACTATACATCAAGGCTACTATGGGCCCCTGCTATGTCACATCCTAGTAAACTATGGCTCTAGGTTAATGTCATTTTGCATGATGTCCTCCTAACCTTCCTACCCTCAGGTGAGCCGTTCCTCCTTAATATGCACTACACTAATGATGATATCCAGGCCACCCACATTACATGCCATGTATATGACTCACGTGAGATCGTTTAGGCATTGTGAAGATCCCAATCATTGGGGACCCATTACTTTGGTTAGATATTGTTTTATCATCGATATATCCCTAACCTATAATCTATTGCTCGGTCACCTATGGCTACCCTGCATGTGAGCTATCCCATAAATATTTTTTTTATTAAAATAATCAATATTCATAAATTTATATGACAATTTTTTGATTAAATCTTGGTGAAGTTTTATAGGTAAATTTCTACAAAATATTGAATAAATAATGGTGTAATTGAGATGTGTAATCACATAGTGGTAAAATTATGAAAAAATGTAGAAAAACATATTATATAAAATCTTACAAATGAATAGGTATACTTTTTTATGAGTTATTTTTGTATAAATTGTAAATAAATATGTATATTTCTCCATGAGTTATTTTTATATAAATTTTAAATAGGAATGTATATGGTTTTAAATTTATTTTATTTTTTTTATAAATTTAAATATTTATTTAAATAATTATTTTTTATTGTGTATTTGAATATATTATAAATGGAATTTTTTATTAAATTATGGAATTAAGTAGAATTATGTTTATTTATTTAGCTTGTGAAGAGGAAATGGAAGGATTGCCGTGATTTTTTAGGTTCTAAAACTATACAAGGAGAGAAATAGCTTATTTTAAATGTAAGTGGAACCCTTTTACATTAAAAATAGTAGGTCTATTCAAGTATTTACCAAACAACTTTTATTTTCTTAGATGTGGTAAAATCATTAAAAATTTAAGGTAACACATCTTATAATAATTTAAATTTTAAATTGCATACATTTGATATATTGCAAAGAAATATAAATAAAAATACATCTAAGCTAACACATCTTATAATAACTTAAATTTTAAAGTGTATACATTAAATATATTGCAAAGAAATATAAATAGAAATATAGCAAATTTGTGAAGGAACTTAGAAAACAACTAACTCATAGATAACAAAAGGAAAAGTAACAAAAAAAAACCTAAAATCATAATGTACAAAGAGCAATAAAAATGCTAGTGGGAACAACTTATTAAATCATTTGATAGATGAATGTAATAACCCAATTTAGAGGGCTAATAATTGATCAGGCTCTTAAAAATTGAGTGGGAGAATCCTAGAACTATGAAGAATATTGGAAGTCAAGGGATAGGTTCAATTATGTTCTTGGCATTTAGGTAAATGATTTTACAACCTCATATTCAATTTGAAATGTATTCTTATAGGATGCATTCTTATAATATTTAACTTTAGACCTCAATAAACAAATAAATTCAATAAACAAATTTCTTATTATAGTTCTAGGGGGTGACCAAATTTAGTAGATTTATATGGGTCATTCACTCAATAAATTCTTAAATAAATTCTTTTTTAATTTATGGACTTACCAATAAAGTTTCATAGTTTTATATAGGAAATTAACAAATGATCGTCCTTTTAGAGAATTTTATATAAGAAATTTCTTATATGAGATTGCTAATTTTTTTCTTCTTTTTGGAAATGTGTTCTTATAGTAACTTAAAAAAAACTAAAATCATAATGTACAAAGAGCAATAAAAATGCTAGTAGGGACAATTTATTAAATTATTTGATAGATGAATGTAATAACTCAATTTAGAGAGCTAATAATTGATTAGGCTCTTAAAAATTAAGTGGGAGAATCCTAGGACTATGAAGAATATTGGAAGTCATGGGATAGGTTCAATTAAGTTCTTAGCATTTAGGTAGGTGAATTTACAACCTCATATTCAATTTTAAATGTGTTCTTATACGATGAATTCTTATAAGATTTAAATTTAAACCTCAATAAATCAATAAATTCAATAAATAAATAAAGTCAATAAATAAGTTTATCATTATAGTTCTCGGGGGTGATAAAATCTAGTAGATTTATATCGGTCATTCACTCAATAAATTCTTGAATAAATTCTTTTTTAAATTATGGACTTAGTGACAAAGTTTCATAGTTTTATATAGGAAATTAACACATGATCATCCTTTTGGAAAAATTAATGAGAAATATAGGAGGACATATTGTTTGTAATATTACAAGTGAGTATGCCCACTTCTCCATGGAGCTTGCCGGAAAATTTTAGATAAACCTTCAAAATCAATAGTATTAATTTATGTTTCATACTATTAATTTAATGTATCATGATATTTTAGTTAATAAAAAATTAGTTAAAATTTGTAAAACTAAATATATTAATTTTATATGAAAAGGAACTTGATGTGAGACGTGATTATGTGGAATAAGTGGAATTTGGATGTATGACACAAAAAAAAGGAGAAGTGGATGACTCACCTTGTTGCAAGAGCCATGAAAGAAAATAAGGATGGAGGTGGAAGGTTGAATTTGCTTCTTAGATATGCAGTTGAGATTTCTACTAGATATCTCCACGAGGATGATGTTGTGGAGAGGGGAAGCCTAATTTCTTCTCCTAATGTAGGACAAGGAAAGGATTATGTAGGTAGAGACCCAGTTGGAATTGCGAAATATTGAAGATATGCTATAAGCATATATTATTTTCAATTGACAAGGGAGAAGCTTGGAAATATTGGATGTACACATGAGGAGATTGATGATGTGCATTATTACTTGAGGACTCAAATTCAATCTGATACTTGGGTGGATAAGAGCTAGGGAGGAAACGTCCCAGCCCTTGCTTTATAGTAGACCTTTGGAGGTGGGTGTGTGTAGTGCCTTGATTACATGGGAAGGATTGCACCACCCTCACAAAGGGGCCTTTGGGGAAAGGCCCCACACATTGATGGGTGATGCTTCGATGGATGGAGACAGCCCACCAGGTCAAGCTGGTTCAAATCTTGTTGGATCTGCATAGTAGTTAGCACACCGTTGGGCGAGGTCTGGGTTAACTGCGACCCTCACCCTTTGTTGTTTTAATATGTATCATATATGGTTGGTTGTCTCCCACCTATATATATATATATATATATATATATATATATATATATATATATAAGTGGTTAAAAAATCCATTAGCCAAATTTGGGGTCAACAGTAAAATTAAATATGCGACAAATTCTCTCAGTCATATGGTCAGAATCCTTGCGTGGATAAGTTCCAAATTGTTGCCTCCTCAATGGCTACCACTCGACCTAGTTTTCCAAAATTTGACTTTCCACAACTTTGATATACGAACTTGGATTGAGGTGTCATTTGTGTCATTTGAAATCTTGCAACAAGATATTCAATCTAACCCTGGTTCCACTTCAATCCAATGAATTTTATTTTTAAGCTCTTCCAAAGCCACTTATGAATTCTGAGCATTTCTGGAGCCACCTTAATCATTCCAACCCACTAATGAGATTTTGGGCCACCAAAAAATTTATTAGTTAATTTCCAAGTGAGGGAATTCCTCTCTCACTTTCTCTTTTTCAATCCAACGAGCCTTACTTCCTTGAAACCAATACAAAGGTACTCCACGCCTCGCCGTCATGAAGTCCTAGTCTCCTTGTCAAGAATCAAATCCTAAGGTAGCTTCTCCAATTATTCAGGTGAAAATTCGTGGACTCTAGGAACATGTCCAACCACTTCGGAGTCTATGATCAAAGTGTTAGACGTCATTTTGTCACCATGACATTTGACTGTCATTATGGGTCTATAATCATCCATATTTTGCTCCCTTAGAGGTAAAAAGTACTCATGTTCCTGAACCAAGTCTTGGAAACTCGAGAAAAGCTTTTTAAAACCTTTAAAATATTACCTGTGCGCTTTTTGTGACCATTACCTGCACATGCGATGATACTTCTTCTATTAGCTGTGGCGATTGCTGCTCTATTCACAACCAAAAACTGTGCACCCCCATAAAAAGGAATTAAACATGAAAATGTTACTTCTATAAGCCTATTTGTTCAAATATTCTCCCAACTTGAAGCCTCTAGAGTCACCTTAGTTCGAGATATATCCCTCTACTCATGGAGCTTATCCCTTGGCTAAAATTCCATTCATTTGAGGTGTTATCACTCATTAAATTGTTAAACATTTCTTGATAGGGTCATATAGGTCACACACCAAATGGATAATGTCTCCTAAGCTATTTCATGGTGGTATAGGAAAAAAATTGCATTTTTAAGCATGTACTGCATTTTGACATCACCTTCATTTATGCCATTTCATGTCAAATCAGTCCCATACCATGTCAGTAGTCATTCCCCATGAATTCAAACTCAAAAGGATGAATCAACCAATTTTTAAATTTTCGTAGTGTCTTACACAGGAAAACAACAGAAAATGCTATGGAAACACCTAATAATTTTGTAGCGAATATGAGGATTTCTCTATTTTTTGACTTTTGAGTATTAAACTTCAAGGGAAATTTCTAGGCAAACAGAGAAGTATTTTAAGAAACTGATAGAGGTTATTGTCAATAACATATCAAATAACATTAACCTCTTTTACTTTTCTGAAAATTGCTACAAATTAGGAGATACAGGGATATCTTTCGGACTTATTTTTCAGAAAATAGAATTTTCTTGCTTTATACATGTTTTTGAAATGCAGATTCTTGATAGCTGAAGATGGTATCTAAAAAAACAAGATAGTATTATTTCTTAACAACATATTGATATATTAAAACCTCCTCGAGTTTTGAAAAATCTATCAAGGACTCAAAAATATGAGTTCATTTCTAAACCCAAGTTCTGCATTTTTTAGAAAATTTGGTAGCGTGCTTTAGGCTTGAAGCCAGAAAAACACTACAAAAATTCTTCTAGGTGATTTTTTGCTTTAAAATCCAATTTTGGCATGTTTTATGGGGGGAGATAGATGTTTTCAAGGTATCATGACATAATGAAGGTGTTGGAACAACAAAGAAGTAAAGAAGACTCATGGAAAAGCCATTTTTCTCATGCTACTAAAACTCTTGACGAAACTACCTAATGACACTCTATTTTTGCAGAAAGGATCTTTGGGTTGTATTTTGTTATCTTGAAAGTGTTTTAAAAGGTCATATAGCCACATGTAAAGGTCAAATATAGTTAGAGGATTTTTTATTTTCCAATTTTGGTCTTTGACAAACTTATCCAACTCATTAGTTCATCATGGAGGCATTATCATGTGTGACGGCAGCAGCTCCTTAAAAGTAGGAAGACATGTTTCATGAAGCCCTCCTAACATTTTTTAAAGGCTCATGGTAGTATAAATTCAAGTTGATTGGAAAAAGTGTTTAAAACAGAGGTGCTACGGAAATTTGCTACTAAACTACGGTACGAAAATTTTTGTACATGATTGTTTTAGTAGTCAACTCAAAGTTTGATTTTTGACCGAATGAAAATGTATTTCGGAAATATGAAAGAGTTTTTTCTTTGACAATGGGCCATCTACAAACACCTCTCTCATTTTTTGCAAATCCATCAAGGTTTGGAAATTATATACTCATCATGGAAGCCTGTTTTTTAGAATTTTCACTGACCAGATTTGTGAAAAAATTGTAAAATTCGACTTAGAGGAGATCCAGTTCCACATCCACATGGCATAATGACACATCAGCACTCTAGTACACTCGGAAAATTAGTTGGTTGAAGTTGATAAGGGTTATTAAATTGATTTTTTGAACTATTAATGAAAGAAGAGTCCTTTTTGTATTCAAACTCTGCAAAACAGATATATCCCTAGGAAGTCTCCAAGTAATGGAATCATTTTTGAAATAGGTCTTTGAGGTGGGAATTTGAAGCTAGAAAGGTGAAAAAACATTTGTATGTGTCCTCACTCTATAAATTAGATAGTTTTAGAGTTAGAAAGGGTTGGAAGATGTTACTTGTGACTACTACTATTGTAAATTGTTCTGATCGGTATTAGACAGTCCCTGTGGGATTTCTCTTTCACCTGAGATTCATTTGATGTTTTTATGAAGCTTGTCTTATGTATCTCGCTACTTTATTTCAATATATTAATGTTTGAATACTCAAAATTCGTGCTTCTCATGCTCTGACTTCCTTTAAGCATTAAACTATTGTATATCTTCCTCAATATCCTGCTTTTAATATCTTAATGTTCATTACTCAGAATTCATGTTTCTCATGCTCTCATTTCCTTTGAACATTTATCTATTGAGTAAATTTTGTGTGTGTTTCCCTTTCATTTAAATATCTATATGCCTCAACTTCCATAACGAGAGCCATTGTTATTGAGTTCCCTAGCACTAACTCCATAAGCCCAATGGTAGTAAATCTTCTACATTTTCCACCCACAATCATATAAAATCAAGTCATTATCATAGAGTTAGCCATATAATAGAGTTTTCATTACAAACAATTTCATAGGTTGAGAGATCCCTCTCATACTGATGAGGCTAATCTTTAGTCAAAAGCTGGTTTGAAATAGTTACTCCAAGTTGACCATTGCAGCAGCCCAACGGGACTCAATTTGGTGATAACGGGAGGATCTCATCCCTTTCTTCATGGATTTGAAACTTCCTTAACCACTCTATGAATTGAGATGAAGTTTTAGGTTGGAGGGTACAAGTATATACTGATCTGAGTAGGTACTCGTAGTGGTGAGTTCATAGTAGATTTCGAATTAGAAAGTTCTGGTTGTACATTGAAGATCACACCTTTATGCACAAGACTTCATGCTGGTAATTCTAGAGAGATAGGATTGTCAAACCAAAGAAAATGATTGCACAGACACATGGGAGAAATATCTACAATATCAAGGCTCATGTTGTAAGTTATCTCTTTTTTATTTCTGATAATACTTATGGATCTATTTTTCTCTTTTTCTTGTTTCTAAATTCATTGAAATGACGTCAATACTTAGATTTATTGAACACTAAGTTGAACTAATATTTATGATTATTATATATTGCAGGTGCTTTGATGCTTTGCATTTTTTGTGATTGCAGGTTTATCTTAGCATTGAAGGATTGCTTTGGAGTGAAAGGTAAAATGCTACATCAAACGTCTCGATTGAAAGGTAGGAGCATAACCTCCTCATTTCTAAGTTATAATAATCTAAAATGAAAATAGTTTAGAGAAAGGGGCATTCAAATTCTTGTTTGTATGGGGTACTAGGGAGATCAATGTTGTTCGCAAGAGGGATTAATCCACAAAAAAAAATGGTGAATCCAGTCGGGAAGACAAGTTTAGTTTTCTTTTTTTCTATTTGGTTTGACATTCTAGCTTTCCTAGTTTAAATTTTCTAAGTGTGGTTGGGTATATGAAATCCTAGATTATCTGAGTTAGAAAGCATTAAATTTATTTCTTCTAAATTTTCTCTTCCCTGCGTGGCTTTCTATGCAAAAAATAGTGGCAACATGCACAAATTTCCAGTATAGTTCAGTGCACATGCGCATTGGTTTGCAATGAGAAGTTGCGCACCCACTGGGAAATTTTGAAAAAATGAATATTTTCTCTTCCAAAGTGACATAACCAAATTTTTAAAGTTTAACCTGATGTATACAAGCTATGAGAGTCTTTCTATTAACTCCTCCTTAACGCCTTACAATCTTGTTTTATAAATCATCATTTTTACATAATTAGGTTAGGGTTTGCCCTGGTTTGCTATTGCTATTTTTGGAAGATAGATTCATTTGGAAAAGATCACTGGTTTTCTGTTATTGTCTTATTGAGCCACCAATATTATTACCAGCCTTACCTGTTTGAGTATTTTTTTCTTACTTGATTGCAAAAAGGAAAAGCTTCTAGATCACTGAAGTGTGATTTGTCTCAAACTAGTCTTTCATGATTTCATTTCTACTAGTTCAAGTGGAAAAAATTTTAGTTTGCTTACAACTAAGTGAAATCATTAAAAGACACTCATAGGTATCTTAGTTAGGATTGATAACTATAAATTTTATTTTCTTTGATTTTTTCTATACTTTTTAGGGTTTTTAGAAGTTTCTTTCTTTTGAAAATTGCTTTTTCATCAAAATTGTAGCTTTTTGGCTTTATAATCAACAAAACGTTTCATCACAAAAGAGATATTGGTCATGCTTGGAAATGAGATTGTTTTCTTGATGAAAAATAAATCTTATTTGATGTTTTAGGAAGCTTGTACTTTTTGAGTTCAAAAGTCCTTCAACTTTACCTTAAATGGAAATTCATCGAAATAAAGAGTTGCATTACAAAGAATATACATGTTTGATAAGGATCCTGGATGTGATAGGTTTAACATAGGCATTATGGCAAGGGGTGACTGAAAAATAATAATGGAGATTCTGTGGCCCAAGGTCGAAGTATAAAAAGCAGCTTGGCGACAGTCATAACTATTTATGATGGGGAAATCCCAGGAGTCGGTAGGATGTCCAGGGTGGGTATATACTGGTTATGAATTTCATGGTTGCTTATGTGTGAGGGTGTGATACTCCAACCAAGGGTGACCAGGGACTACTACCATGGGAGAAAAAATGGATGGGTGAATGGGGGACATAGTTCATCATTTGCGGTCTTTGTACACTTACCAAAAGAATGAATTAATAGGGTTTGGTTTATACAAAACACAGAGGCGGCTGCCCCAAAAAATGAAAAATTTCACTCACTGATGATGTGGGGAAGGTGTTTTGCTGACCGTTATGCAGAATTATGAATTACAGATAAAACATGTTCCCTAAATGTGGTGATATGCATTTAGAACAACAAATCAAATAATTTTTAGATACTTTCTCTAAGAGTAAATAGACACACAGAAAGATAGAGGAACTTACTTGTGATCCAAGCATTTCCTATGCTCCTTCTGTCGCTCTTGTTGTAGCTTCCAATCCAACTTCGATCGACAGACTAGTTCCTGCAAGTATAAACACTAAACAACAAAAAGATTGCAATATAAAGATGCCTATTTATCTTAATTAGTTAAACTTATTAAACATGAAACATATATATTAGTTAACAATCCATCATATGAAAATTAGAAACATAAACAGATACATATATGGGAAAATGAGCAGCAATCTTTATTAATGGATAAAAGGGGGAGGTTGTAAATTTGATGTCACTAGCTCCAGCATCATCTCAACATCATCACAATAAACATCTCACCAGCAGCATATCACTCCTATCACTCTCTAAATTGAGAATCCAACAACGTTTATTTACTAAATTTCTTCCTTGCCTAACACTAGAATCTGTGCTCAATTTATAAGGAAACTGATGGTATTTTCTCAATCAGTGACTTTACAATAATAGGAAACACATTTTCCCAAGCTCACAGGTGTTAGACGGACACATGGATTCAAATTTTGACACATATCGACTCTTCTAGAAGGCACTGTCCATGTGGAGATTCCGGAACAATGATAATTTTTCTCCCATTTTCCCAACGCACTCTTGAATGTCGAGAAGTGCTTTACAGAGCACCCTTGAATGGAGATAGCTGCATATGCAAAGAAAATAGTCCCTTGAGAGGCTGCGTTGGTAAGATCATAAGTGATATAACATATACTTCAAACCTTGGAAACCTTGCAATGGAAGTCATGGATGGTTTTTTCTTGTCTTAGGGCATGTAGCAACTGAAATGATAGGGGATGATAGACCCTATTTCATTGGTCCTAGGGATGATGTCCAGTTTTACTAGGTCATTGGCAATGATGCCCAAATTTAACTATAACAGTTTCCCCCTAAAGCATGAAGTAATAATAATAACAATATTTTTTGAATGAAATGCTTTACAATGTGATGGGTTCGCACTGAAGAGGAGTGGCGACCCGCATCGATATTACAATACATTACATCATGATATATCCTCTTGATCACAAATATTTGAGGGAAGGCGTTCCCATGCTCAGCACATAAACTATCTAATAACATGTACATTATGCAGAAATTTGTTTACATTGGAATGTTGCCCGATATAGAAATGCCTATAGATATAGGCCCATGTTTGGATGACGATCTGTATGTAAGGTCACCATACAAACGATGTGTACAAAAATCCGAAAATTGTAGCCCAGATGGCTGAAACTAGATCTGATGTCTTCTTATCTCGTTCACTCGATCGTTTGGGTACAATTCTAGCCATGCGAATATATGATTTGTAGTTGAACATGGTAATACATCATTTGATTACTATCCAATCATGTGAGCTGTTAACAAATGCGAGAGAAACACCATTGAAGTTAATGGATTTCAAGGCACTGCAGTACATTTCGTAAGGCATGAACAGATGATTTAATGTGTTATCACCAAAATCGCACCTGATTGGCTATTGATCAGACAACTTTAGTGTAACTATTTCAAAACACTTCTAACTGAAGCTTAGCCTCTTCAGTCTAAGAGGGCTCTCTCAAGGGGGTTTATGATATTGGTTAATGATAAAAGTAGATGGCTAAATCTATGATTTATGTATTATTTTTATATGTTTGCAGGTTGAAAATATGAAGGCTTGCTACCATTGGCTTAAGCATTCAGTGACAGGGATAAATATGACAAAGGATTTCCTTGTGGAAGTCGAGGCTTGTTTATATTTCATGGAAATAATAACACATTTAGGAAAATCCCAATAACTTGAGGTTCAAAGGAATTCAGAGCATGTGAAACATGAATTCTGAGTAATGAGACATCAAGGTATGGAAAGTAAAATACTTAATTCACCATAGCTTAATACTTAAAGGAAGCAAGAGCATGAACAATCATGAATTCTGTGTAATAAGCATTAAGACATTGGAAGAAAACATCTCAAAATATAGGATAGAAACTCATTTAACAATGGCTTAATACTTAAAGGAAGTCAGAGCATGAACAATCATGAATTCTGAGTAATAATCATTAAGACATTGGAAGAAAACATTTCAAAAGATAGGACATAAACTCATTGAAATATAATAAGAAGCTTAGGTGAAGAAAAGTTGTATTGTTATTGTATGTATCAGAAACTCCAAATATTTACAATAAAATAGTCTTCCCTGATCATATTTCCAACCCTTCATACATCGAAGTACTCACTACTTCTAGGTATCTAGCCTTGACATCCAATCTTCCAAGTGGCTAGATCATTAAACTCTTACTGACACCAAATCTAACCACTAACTACATATTTAAAACTAGAACTGACACCTTTCGAATTAAGAGCTAGAGTCCTACTATGACTCAAACACCTACTTATTACATTTTAATCTAAATATGATCCAAATATTCCTTGAAAGGAATCATGACTTTCACCCATACTCGCCACAAATAAAACATTAATACTCTGACTGTCTTCACGAAACTGCTCGTCCTACTGTTAAGGAACTGTCAGTTTCAAGATATGGTAGCATAGTGAGCTGGTATCTTCGAACTGTATCCATAACAAAATATCTTCACTTAGCAATATTCTGATCTGATACCCTTTATCATTGCCCTGATACTCTTTATCATTCCTTATGGAGAGCAGATTTTAAATAGTCATTTACCCATCACCTTCTTCCAAAAATTGATCTTGCTATCAAAACAGAGTTTTGAGATACTTTCATATCGAATTTCGTAGCAAAAATCGAAAAGGTCATCTGAGATAATATTCTGCTATTCTTGACCATTGGAGGGTGTTAAGTGATCAAAAAAATTTAAATACAAGCCTCAAAGTTCCTCAACCCTGTCAGTTTAGGTGCCTTAAAATCAAAAAGAAATTTTTAGAAATTCCACAGCAAAAACTGGGCTTCAAGCCTGGCACACACTGTAGAATCGCCTAATTACTCAGAGAATTGACAAAATTTAGGATCTGAGCTCTTAAAATATCCATGAATATACCTGCATGTAAAGTATGATAATATAAGACAAAAATGTCTATTATTCATTGTTACCTTCTTATTTACCAGCAGTTTCTTCATGAGCAACTTCAATAGTTTTTTCCATAGCTCCTCTTTCCAAACCTTTCTTCTCTAATTCTGTCTTCATCATCTCCATATTTACTTTCAACTCTTTGACTTGTCTCTGAAGACTTTTACTTTCTTCCTATAGCCATAAATTCCTCTACCTTGTGTGTGTCATCATGATGCGTAAAGGTTGTGATTTCTTCAACAATTTTTTGGCCTTTCCAATGGTTTTTTCAAAATGAGTAACCTAATAATTCACTTTCTTTTCCACCTCATATATCATTTTTCTATATTTCTTGTATCTTTCCAGGTCCTTCTCTGTTTCAGAAAACTCTTCCCTAGCTGCTTTTAACTGTTCTTCAAGAAACTCTTTTTCAGTTTTCTCTATGATTTTTTCCTTTCCCTTTCTCTATTTGACTGTTTCTTCCTTATCTTTAAACTGTCCGTTTCGAAAATCTGCCTCAGACTCCTTCTGAATATTTCTTTTAGATTAACCTTTCTTTTCTTTAGTAACCTCTGTCTCAGTAGGAGATATAACTATGACTTCTTGCACTGCTTCCATTTTTTATTTATCTTGCCTCTACTTCTTATTTCCAACTGTTATAGTCTCAGAAATTTGTGATCTAGTAAAAGGATTTCTAGGTTTAAAAAGAAAACCTGAATCCTCTGATGAAAAATCTAATTTCTTGGCCATAAGCCCCTTCCCTTTAATCTTGGATCCTTCTACCTCAGTTGCTTTCACTACATGGGTTTCTACAATGTCTATAGCCTATAAGATGTCTTCAAGCCTGCCTTTACCTCCAATAGTTTCCTTTGTTCTTCCTTTAGACCTTTTTGATGTAGGTTTAGTCTTGCTATTTATGACATGTTTTTTAGCATGCTTATTAGTTGGTTGATGTGGTGCCGCCTCTTGGATAAAATTAGCTTCTACCTCCATGTCTTTAACTGTATCTTTTAAACCTTCTTGTTGATTCTCTTCTACTTCTGTAGTAGTATTCAGCTCTTGCCTAGGAGAAAGAGTTTTGAGTTTAGATGCTTTCCTTGGGGATAAAACATCCATTTCATACCCATTCATAAACAAGAAAGATGCCCAGTGTCTGTCTAGTTTATTTAATTCTTCCAATACTAGTAATTTCATCACTCCATGGTGAAAGATGGAAGTTTTGCTTCTTTCAGGTCTACCTTGCACTTTATCTGCCATTTTTCCAAGGCTTGTGAAAAGGTAGAAAGGAATATCTATCAGCTTTTTTCCCATAAAATTAAGCAACTGTTTGAAGTGATACATGTAGATTTTACAAAATCTTCCTTCACAGGTAAAGTATTTATGTATGACTTCCAATAAATTAGAGTAGTTACCTTTAAGGCATGTTCTGGGAATCCCTATAGTAATATTTATCCCTACATGTTCACGCTTTAGATAATCATCACAACTCTTTAAATCAAACTTTGTATCTTTAAACCATTCTTCTCCCATCCTAGGGATCCCTGTTGCTTGAGAAATGCTCTCAGACGAAACTGGCACATAAAGATATCCAACCTTTGTACATGTTCCTTTGAAATTGAGTACAAAGTCTTGTGATACATGTTTCTAATGACCTTGCAACTTTTGACAGAAATGAATGCATCCTTCTCTTGTAAGAATTTCTAAGAATTTTGGATCTTCCATAATTAATCTTGGACTTGTAGGTTTGCAGCGGTGGCCTTCTCTAGATATTTAAACCTATTCAGTAAAAGCCTTTAATGACAACGAGATGTTATGGTAAAAGCAGACTGAAATGACAGAGGGTTTCTAAGGGAAATGAAAATGACAGCAAGCTTCTTTGGTAGCATCTTACAAGAGTGGAAAATAAAGCGTGAGGAATGAAGGATGGATTTTAAAAAATGAGATGAGATTTATTAAGAAAATGGTGGTTGATGCCAAAACATGCCTAAGACTTTCCATGATAACCCTATTCGGACAGCATGACCTCGAAACCCTCAAAGTTTAACAACTCATCATTATGCAGAAAACCATTATAGGATGACACGCTTTCATAGTGAATTTATCCTTACAAGTGTTAGTTTCACTACAAAATTACTAGGTGTTTCTGCAACAAAATCTGTTAATTTTGTACCAAAATCGATGCGGACTGAGAATTTTTTTGACATGTGGCGAGGTTTGAGATATTAGGTTGATTTAAAGTACCTATTTCAGATTTTTTCCTTTGATATGACTTGAGATCATTCCCTAACAACTTAAAAAATCATAGAAGCTTATACTAATGATAAAATTTATCATTTCATGATGGTATGCTTCTAACCAATCTAAATACAAACTTGATACATTTCAAGTTATGATTTTCAAAATTTAGGGTGTGATAACATAATGTCAAACGCCAAACAAAATATTTCGGTCAAAAGTCCGAAAGCAAGAATCTTGTCGATGCTGCCTCATGGTACCGGAAGATGATGTTTCTAAGTAAACTTCCTGGATGATGATTTGGCATCAATAGGAAGTTACTTTATTGCGAAATGGGAGTTACTGATTTTAGAGACAAAATGTGACTTGATATAGCAATTTTTAGGGATGACTGTCATGAGAATGAAGGTTTATGAGTATTACAGAAGATGAGTATTCACTAGATGACTTCTCTTGAACATATCGATGACACTGAGATGAGTTGGCAACATTGACCCAAAACCAAACTTAAGGTATGATGAGCCATAGGTATGAATGAACCGTCGAGAATATTACCCAACCCAAACAGTCACGATGATGGAGTGAAGTGTCATGCTCAAGAGCGACCTGCTACAGTAAAAAAAATTCACTTTCCCAAATTTTCCTTGGTCTTTTGTCGAACAATACCTCTTTATTTTATAACAAGCTTGAGGAGGATAACATATTCTTGATCTATAATTCAACCCTTTGGGTCAATAATGTATCGCTATTTAATAATTTAACGAGTCTAGCGATGAATGAAACTTGATTCTTTCCATGATCAAAAAGCTCGTCGTTATTTTATGTTTTAACAAGCCTAATGACAGTGACAAACAGGTCCTTTTTCATATTTAGAGAGTTTGAAAAAGAGGAAAAAATAAAACTCCATAGGTAATTTTTCGTAAAGTTGTTGATCAGATCCGAGAAAGTGTAAAATATTATCTGAGAGAACCTCCTAGTCGTGTTCAACTAAGGCATTCCTTTTTCGTGAATAATCTATCTTAGTCTGGAAAAGGGTAAAACTTATACCAAGTAGATATCAATTCATTAACTTTTACCAGCTCAAAAAGACAAGTGCTCAAAAATATTTTCATATTATCAGAGTCTAAAAGAGCTAAAAGAAGACATAAGGGGTTCCATTTTCGTTGTTATCAAAGATCGAAAAAGAGATAAAAGTGCTTCAAGTCCTCTTTCATTTTTATCAAAGCTCTAAAAATAAGGATAAAAGTATGGTTTGTGGTCAAATCATTCTTGAAATAAATGTGCACAACTAATCTTCTCATAATTTGCAAACCTATTCAAAACAACATCAAATGGATTAAAAATACATGTTTCATGATAAAAAATGAAGAAAATTGTAGTCACAACAATAAATATGATTTTCAAATAATTAAATGACTATTTAAAATATTTTTACTATTCATTTTTACCATTTGAAAGTTACCATTTTCAGTTTGGAGCTCTAAACCTCTTTTTGCCCCCGAACTTCAGATGTTGATTGCAATCAATTCTGTGGATGGGTTTCATCACCGTTTGATCCAAGTTGGTGCCATAGACCCCCTATTGCTTTCAATAGTAATTTCATTGCAAATTTTTAGGGATTTGGGCCCCTTAGGGTAAATTATTTTTCTAGAGAGAGTAACACACCCTTAGGCATCGAAAACTGCGTTGGAATGCACTCAAAATAAGGCCTAGGTGCATATGAAATGCACTTTCTATTGACCAAAACTGATTTGTGCATTGATATTTGTGTTGCAGTAATACAAATAGCCATGTCTTCTCATAATACTGAGATGGAGGAAAATAACTTTGAAGAAATGTGTGACGAACAAAGAGAAGATCAAAGAAAGGAGAAAAGTGAAGAACAAAGAGAAACACATAGAACATATCAAAGAGAATATGCAAGAACATATCGACAAAGAAAGGAGCGAGAAATGAAAACTGTAGAACAACAAGAAGAGAGCAGAGCACGTCAAAGAGAATATCAAAACAATTATCGACATAGAAAGAAATTAGAAATGAAAGTTGAAGAACATGAAGAAAAAAGGATAAAGCATAATGAAAAAGCACGAGAATATCGAAAAAGAAAGGCACAAGAAATTTCAACTGCAGAACAAAAAGAAGAGAGAAGAGCACACAAAAGAGAATATCAAAGAGAATATCGAAAAATAAAGATACAACAAATAATAGAAGAAAATGCAGAACAAAGAGGAAATGGACAAGAAAACCCAAAGGAAATAACACCTGAAAAACATGAAGAACAAAGAAAACGGAAAAGTGAACAAAAAATATCATATCGACAAATAAAACAATATCTTAACAACTCATACATGGTATAGGATGAAGAGGAAAATCCTATGAAAGAAACATGTTTAAAACATATCGATTCCCAACATCAACAATAAAGTTTTGTTGATATGAATATTTCACATCGAAAATTTCATGACAGGATTGATCGATTGGTTGATGTTCAAATATGTCATGTGTGTGAAGAGTCGTATTCTAAAACTCAAGTACATATGACAAACATAGGTACAATGTGCATGATATGTAAATGAGAAGGAAGTCATCATAGATTTTTAGCCGATAACCATATCAATCTAGGAGAACAAGCTAATGTTCTTGCAGAGCTCAGACAAGTCGAAGAGATGTTGATAGCACGTGCAAGTCCAATTTTGCAGGTTATGCACTCAATAGGTGGATAATACAAATATAGAGGACACACCATTAGTTTTCCACAAGAGGTTAGAAATATTGCCATGAAGTTACCTCAACATATTAAAGACTTGGATTTGATAATTGTTGTGCGGAAAAAAGGTGCAAAGGGATCAAGTTATGATTTTACTGTCAGGAAATAAATTGTATTACATGAATTACACTGTAAGATTCATAATGATCCATATTATCTTGGAGTTCAAGTTGATAATGATGCACTTCAAGAAATACCTGAAATTGCAACAGATGTATCACATATGATTAACGCTATTACTTTGCGAGAGAAAGATAGTGACACTGAATTTGCAATGTTGGAAGGGGTTCCAGGGATTGACGATGCATTAGATGGCTCACATACAGCTTAAGGTGGATCCACCTTAACTCTGGATGGATCACAATGAAGTTGGTTTATTTTTCAGTGTAACCACGCACAATTATTAACAATGTACATTAATATGATGATTTCTAATCCTATTTTATTTCTTACACTAGATGCATTGATATAAGTGTAGATGTTGGTTTCAAATCCTATTTTATTACTTGCACTAGATCCATTGATTTCAATATAGATGTTGATTTCTAATCTTATTTGATTATCTGCATTAGATGCATTGATCTTAGTGTAGATGTTGTTTTGTAAACTTATTTGATTGTTTGCAGTAGGTGCATTGATTTCAGTGTAGACGTTGATTTCTGATTTGATGTACATTGATGGTACATTAATTTTAAAGTGATTGGATTAAGATTTTGCATTGATTTCATTGTAAGCACACAAAATTATTAACAATGTACATTAATATTTGTGTTATAGTAAATCAACCTATTAATATTGAAGAGTAAGAGAGACAATGTATGATGTTTAGCACAATAGTTCAAGCTAAATATTTAAATGGTTTATTATTTCAATTGTCCTTTTCATATAATCGATATGAAAAGATGACAAAACTAACAAGGGTGACAATAGGAATATAAAAAGAAAATAATTTGAGATTGATCACAATGAAGACTATTTGTAATTGACTACATTCTTATTATTTTCATTTTCTATCATTCAACACTGTTACATTGTCACTTTGCATTCAAATTATTATTTCATCATTAAATTTATTAACAATATTTATCATCTCAAAAAAATGAGGTAACTAAGAAAATTTTAAAATTAAAATGACCAGATAAATATCAGACATATTTAGCATATATAAAATTATTCTATTTATATTATCTGTATTTACATACTATTGATAAATTAATCATATTTTCAATAGATTTTCCTTGGCCGCACACGACTGAAACCAGCCTAGATCCATCTTAACTCTGGATCTATTAAGCGCCGAGAGGGATCAAATTTCTCGAGGTGCAAACCTTTCCTCAAGTTTTGCACTCAAAAAAAGAGGGTTGCACCTCGAGAGATTTGATCCCTCTAGACACTTAATAGATCCATAGTTAAGATGGATCTAGGCTGGTAATTATTGATAATTGTGCTAGAAAGCACAGTTGTACTAAAATTTTTAATATTTTGACTAAGTCAAATTACATAAAAATATAAATAAAATAAAATAAAATAAAAAATTAATGTAATTTAATATAAATATTTTAATTTTATAAAAAAAAATAAACCATGGTATTGACTCATGGTATTGAGAAACAATGATATTGACCCGTGGTATTTATGTAAAATGTAGTCTATTTAAAGACCAAGAAATGAATAATTAAAAATAGAAACTAAGTAAATTTTATGATTTAAAGCAGCATTGCTATTGATATATTGGCAGACCAATTAGCACAGGTCAGGGAAAAGACTCGTCATTAACGCAGGCCATCCCTGAAAAGTGTTGCAGGGATATGCTATGGAGGACTATGACGAGTCGACTTCCAGTACTGCAAAGTCTGCAGTCCATCGTCTTCAGATACTTGTGTTTTATTCAACATCGTGCCCGATATATTGGAGAAAATATTTATAAGAGTGCCTGTGCAGCAATATCCCTAGATCTGGAGGACATGCAAAGCACTGAAAGAGTTTCTTGATGAGAGCAAGTTCCTTGGTCGGTATCTCGAAGAGCACGTTGTGGAACGCAGAGAAATGATTGTTTCGGTGAGGTTAGGGTGGAGGAACCGCTTAGCGCGTTATAGGAACAGATGCAGTGGTCGGGTATCGTGGGGTTGGGCTCCAAGCTCGGCTCCAGCTACTATCGATGCTACAATATCAGAAAATTCGAGTTGAGAGGAAACACAGAGACGCCGGTTCCCTGCCACGAGGGATTTTTTTGCCCATGGATTGAATGCGGGATTTGGCATAGGTTTTGATGGTGGCTTCGTGCGTACATTTCTGCGAGATAGGCACCCGAATTCGAGAACAATACCGAAAGCCCTAACCATAGCCGTGGCACAACTCGTCGACCCTGCAGTGTGTGTTCGAGTACAAGGTGAAGTACATCTACACTTCTGTTTTAATTTGCTTAGTTTATGTTTTGAAGTGTTAGCTTTTATCTAAGTTTTGATTTTTAAGTACATCTATAGTTTTGTTTTAATTTGCTTAGTTTTCGTTTTGGAGTGTTGGCTTGATATAAGTTTTGTCTTTTATTTTTTTTTCAAAGTGTTAGTTTCATGTTTAGGGTTTATCTTTTTTAAGTTAATATTTTTTTATTCATCTATTATCATTTAGATTATTAGTTTTGCATATATAAAATTCAATGTGTATTTAAGAGAATTGCCCAAATCCAGACGGTTACAAGAAGTGACGGAAGCAGCTTTTTATTCATAGGGGCCGGGGTTTATAACCTAAGTGAGAAACTGAGAAAAATAATACATATATAGATTAAAGGTTAAGTAGTTATTTCACTGTTTTTACTTGCTTTTCTTTTTGTGCCTTTTCCACCATTGTTTTGAGTTTGGAGCAACTGGAACTAATGTGAATTTGCTAGGCTTCCCAAAGTTTTAGAATAGATTTTTTTATTTGAGTCTCAGCTTTTTGAAATATAAACTCTTTTTATATTCTTTTTATTTTTTTGATAGTGTTATTTTTCTATTGATGTGGTGCATTGTTTTCTTGTATTTAGATATTATTTTACTCATGGAATATGATGATCCAGTTTTGGGTGTGTGTTTTTCTTTTTCTTGTTTTGGATGGGAGTATCTTTTATGATTTATTTTTCTTGGTGAGTGCTAGCTATGAGAGGTCTACAATCTTCTTTTTATTTGTGTGTTATTCATTTGTTTTGGGGACATTTTTTTTCCTGTGTAGATGTATTTTACAAATTTTTTATTTGGTATTTGAAAGTAGTATTTTCATAATTTAATAAGGTCTTTTGAGAGATTTTTATGTTTTATTTGATGTGATTAGATAAGCCTTTGTTGAGATCTATTTCTACAAAAAATTTGTCCAAAGTAAATAGCTCTTTCTTTGTTATTTCAAGACCTCTTTCTTTTTTATTTCAAGATCAGTATTTTTTCATTTTCCAAAGTTATTTTTTATTTAGCTTAGAACCTTATGGTGCTAGAAAGTAAGGGGGTGATTTAGAAGCTCTACCCAAACAAACATTGTTGAAACAGCCATTTTTGTAGCATCAAAGTATGGAAGTGGTGGCTATGAGAGGTACACCATCTTTTTTATTTGTGTGTCATCTCCTTTGTCTTTCTTGGGATCATTTTTTCCTCTGTAGATGTGTTTCACAAATCTCTTGTTTGGTATTGAAAATAGTATTTTCATACTACTTTCATAATCTAATACCATCCTTTGAGAGATTTTTATGTTCATTTGATGTGATTAGGTAAGCCTTTGTTGAGATCTATTCTACACAAATTCTATCCAAAGTATTTCAAGATCAGTATTTTTTATTTTTTCCAAGTTATTTTTTATTTAGTTTAGAACCTTCTCTTGCTAGAAAGGAAGGAGGTGATTTAGAAGCCTTACCCAAATCAACATTGTTGGAACAACCATTTTTGTAGCATCAAAGTATGGAAAGCATGGGGCGATGTTGTTGCAACCACCATTTTTATGGCATCAATGTATGGAAACCATGGGGTGATGAAGAGCCTAACTCTTCCCCAAATTAAAGCCCATCATTTAATACTTTCTCAAGTCTTCTTCACTATCAAATTTAACTATAAAAGAAAAATTGGAAATTTATTTTTATAATATTTATAGTAATAGTATTAAAGTAAAATAATTTATTATGATCTTGGATATTTAGTGATTTTTTAGGAAAACCTAGCATAACTTAGTTGTGAAACCAATGATGTCATCACTTATTGTTATTTGCCAATGTAGATTTACTCATCATTGCTATTGGAGCAAAACCACCCTACCAAAATTACCCTTTGTGATTGGTTAGGGGGCAAGGTTTCACTCTTACAAGATGTTTTTGGATCTTGGGTCATTAGCTTGTTTCCTTCCTTTAAAATAGGCTCTTACACAAGTACTTACACTTTTAGATCAACTTCATACAATAATACATTTTTAGTTAATAAATTGAATTTTCAAAATTAAATATATTTAATTTAAATTAATATAAAAATTAGTTTAAAAACCAATATTAATAAAGATATTTGAAAATAAGTGAAATTTATAAAAAAATATCTTCTTTAACTTAATGAAAGAAAATTTCAATTAAGGATCTCATAATAATAAAGCTATTTGGAAATAATCTTTTCTTAGTCATACCATGACTTTTCTTTGTGTCAATGAAAGCATGTATACTAATAGCCTTTCCCAATATACCGTAGGATAATTATAAATAGTGTTTATTCCAATATATTATTAAAAATTGTAAATTTGTATTAATAAGTGAAGATAAAAGGTTTTCACATGGAGTCATCATTTTAATAAATTATACTCATTATGCCAATAAGAGTTTTTAGAGAGTGAATGGTTTTTCTTAAATTATATGTCAATAGGATTCTACAAGATGTCATTGGTTTCCCACACTATAATATCCATTAAAAATAATTGTCCACAGAATTAATGAAATAAGTCAATATATTATTTTTATTTAAATAAGTCAATATATTATTTTTATTTAGCAATATAATACAGAATTTTAATTCTAGTTGTTTGGTCAATAATTTGTTTTCATTCAAGTTTACAATTAAAACATTTATTATATTATATATTATTTTTCCATTAGGTATATATATTTTAATAATTATTAAAATTTAATAATAAATCTACACTAATTAAATAATGAAATGATCATTTTTTTTAATTATGTCTTTATTTTGAATATAATTTTGAGTGATATAAAGTAAGGTTAAATTAAAATTATTATTTTGTATGAGTATTTATATTTTGATTATAAATTTTGAGTATATAATAAATATAAATTAATGTACATTTATTTATATTTATTGAATATTTGTATTTGTAATTTATATAGTAAGTGGTCATATTTGAGGATTATATACAATTTTAATAAGAATATTTCATCATTTCAATGATAATTTTGATTGAAAAAGTCAATTTAAGTTGGAAAAGTGTGTTAGTGAATATCTCATTCTGAATTTCAACTTCTAGGAAAGACAATTTTACAAACTCAACAATTCAAAACTACAATTTTACAAATTTTTAATGGAATTAGAAAAAAATTGAGCAGAAAATCAGGCTAAAAAAAGCCAGAAACTAGTTTCTTTAGACTATATTGCAACTCAGATCTCCCACTTACCCTCTTTATAGAAACCAATTTTTTAAAATGTGTTATCAGTTATTCATGTTAAATAGTTTTTATTTTCTATACATGTACCAACCAAAAATAACAGAAAACCACAAATGTAACATATCTCTAAAACATCATCTAGTTCTGTTTATTGCTTTTGCTCCCTTGCATAATTTAATCTAAAATTGTACAAGACTGAATACTTGAACTTGCTGCAAAGGAAAGGAACATTTTGATAGCCCAGCCCTCCAACTATGCGTAATTGTAATTCAACGCTTGTTGGTAACCGTGATAGGTTTACAGGTCCCACCTATCTGTTTAACTATGGTTTGATACACACGTCAATGGTTTTATGAATGTTACGGTCACTGTGTTGTTATATTAAATAAGTCTCAAATGGTCCGTGGATTTGATCCACTTTACAATCTCTATGCAAATGATTACCGTCCTTTGCGCCGGTCGTTGGGTGCCATCTGTCGGTCTACTCGATCCAATCACTCCCGCCTTTCGACAAATCCTACCCTCGTCCTACTGTCATTTTCATTGTGCATTTGTGCTGCGGCTCTCCGTTCTATTCTGCTGCGGCGATGTTGATACCTTCCGGTTTTTCCTGCTCTATGCGATGGGTTTTTCACTGAGAACGACAACCCTGTCGATTCCCTATTCTGTGCTTATGGTATGACTGTGTTATAGTTGATTTCCTGTTCTGTGCATATGATATAACTATTTTGTAGTCGAGCTAAGTCGACCCTACTACTCTGGACAGTTGTGGATTTATAATTTCGCTTGCTCTGGTTTCGTAACTTTTCTTCTCGCTGTGACAGGATGGTCCTTGGATTCCATGCTCGTAGCTCGGTGCATTCGACCTTTCTTGCATCCGAGGTAAGTTAAGGTTCCCTGCTATAACCCTCTCTTCACTTTTCTCAGGTTCTCATGTGCCCGCCCCTTTTTTATCGGGTTCTGTCTGTCAGTTTCTCGGCCTTCTCTCACGATGTCGCCCTTCAATCACTCGTAAATATGAATGCCTCTGCGATTTCGCCACTACTTCAGTATTCCTTTGTCTTCTCTTTTCAGTTTCAGCACTTTCAACTTCTAACCTACTCCTCTTCTTGTTTGTGCAGGTTCCCAAGGTTATTGGTCGCCAAGGGTTCTCTCTTCTGCAATTTTCGGGAAGCAAAAAAAAACCGGCCTGTTTCAAACAACCGGGTAGGGTCGTTCCGACCACGAATCTACTGTTAGTTTCGTAATAAGGTTTTGTTGTTTCTAGTTCCCGCGCTTCCTGTGATTACAGTCTCATGATCATTGTTTGGTCCAAACTTTGCTCTGTCACTCCGCGGCACGAATTTTCCTTGTATATTCTATTTAGCTAGGAAGGTTTTAACAGTTAGCCGTTCTAGGAGCACTGTCTGCTCGGCTCAGTAACCCCTCTGTACTCTCTTGTTCGAAATGGACAGTGGTTTTTACAGTTTTAATTGAATGAAATATTCCTTGTTTTGCTTTTAAAGAAACTTGTACTCTTTTTAAATGGTTCTATGGAATAGTAATGCTTACCCTGGAAATTCGTTGGTGACTGTTTACAATGATGATGTCCTTTACTCTTTCGCTGGAAGTTGTTCCTTGTGTGTTGTATCCTTCACTCTTGGCTTGTGCAAACTCTGTCTTCGTATTAGACAGCTGTGGCTTCTCCTTAAACTGAAAAACTGCTTTTGTCTGCAAGGGTTTCAAACTCTGTCTTGGGTTTACAGTACGTAATTGTCTGGCATGAATTCAGTCCGCTATTCTATCGATTACAAATGCATTTGTACTTGTAATGATTTCAACTCTTAGCTATTTCTGATTACAATGTACATCAGTAAATAATTATGAAACGAACACAGGAATTCAATGCATGAAATGGTTTGCTGTGTATTTAGAACTGGAAAGATCTTTTCTTTTCATTACAGAAAGACTCATTCTACTCGTCTTCTCTGAGTGGAGATTCGAACCCTAAAACTTATTTTCTCGCTGTTTAAATGCTTGCGAGGTGTAACAGTTTCATGTTTCGGTTGAACTATTTCAAACCGAATCTGTCTAACTGTTTAGCCAGTTTTTTAAAAGAGAAAAACCAACTGCTAACTAATTATTAAACTAAAACAGTTTACAACATTAATCCTATTGTCTTTAACTGATTTCTGGAAATGAAGAAAATAATAATAAAAAAAAAACAAGTTTGATAACCTATCCAATAACACGTGAAACTTTCGGCTTACTTCGAGACAGTCAACCACCTTCTGTCTCCTCGGAGCTGGATGCTCCTGCATCAGGCTCCCGGGGTGGCAAAAAGTCATGGCTCCGTTCCATGAGGTCGTCGACAGAATAACCTGTTTTATGTATCTGCGTTGCGTCGAGCCACGAACTGTCCTCAATCGGACGGTTCTTCCACTTGACTAAGTACCGCAGATATTCCTTCCTGCGTGTGCGCCTGGCTACCTGTGTGTCAAGGATCCTCTCGATCTCAAGGGGCTGTGCCATTGGCATCTGTCTCATCCACGAACTTTCCTCACAACTGGTGTCCCACGGTGGCTTCTCTGTTGCGCTATCTTCTGGATCAGCGACATAAGGGAACAGATCTGCCACGTTAAAAATGGGAGAAATACCTATTCCTGGGGGCAATTGTAGTTCATAGGCATTTGCAGAAAACTTGCGAATGATTTTGCAGGGACCAATCTTTTTATACTTCAGCTTGTTGTATTCCCGCTTTGGAAACCGTTCCTTGCGTAAATGTGCAAGGACTTCATCTCAAACGTTAAACTGAACTTCCCTTCGCTTTGAATCAGCTCGCTGCTTATACTTTTGACTGCTACCCTGCAACTTTAACTTTACCTGCTCATGTAGGTCGCTCATTGCTTGGGCAAAATCTTCCCCATCAGCACTTCATTTTTCAAGCTTTCCCAAATCTCGCATCTCATGCACTCCGCGTGGATGCATGCCGTATAAGATCTGGAAGGGACTATAACCGGTGCTGCGATTAGGTGAATCGTTATATGCGAATTCAGCCTAAGCCAGTACGCGGTCCCACATCCGTGAATTTTCGCCTATTAAGCTCTGTAGTAGATTTCCCAGACTCCTGTTCACCACTTCAGTTTGCCCATCAGTCTGTGGGTGATAAGCGGAGCTGAACTGTAACTGAGTGTCCAACTTCTTCCACAGGGTTCGCCAAAAGTGTCCGGTGAACTTCACGTCCCTGTCGGAGATGATGGACCTTGGTAGGCCATGCAGTCTGACGATCTCTGTAAAAAAAAAATGTGCTACATGAGTAGCATCACTGGTTTTCTTGCAAGGTATAAAGTGTGCCATCTTTGAAAACCGATCTACCACGACCATTACTGAATCAAAACCCCGCGGTGTCTTTGGCAAGCCCAAAACAAAATCTAGGCTGACGGAGTCCCACAATCTATTTGGAATGGGTAATGGCAGATAGAGACCTGTATTCTTACTGTGACCCTTGGCCAGTTGACATGTCTTACATCTGCTTACGTACCTTTGTACGTCCCGTCGCAACTTTGGCCAAAAATAAAAATGCTCAACCTGTGAAAACGTCTTGTCTATACCGAAATGTCCGGCTAGACCCCCACTGTGCTTTTCCCGAATAATGTTCTCTCTCATAGAACAGTCGGGAATACATAACTGTCCTCCCTTAAATAACAATCCTTCCTATAAATTGTATTCCAACCATGGACTACTATTTCTCAACAGAGGGTTTTGGCAGGCCTCATAGGCCTCCTTAAAATCTATATCTGTTTGATACAGTTCCCTCAGGTGCTCAAAGCCTAAAACCTGCATTGTACTTTCCTGTAAGAGTAGGGTCCTCCTACTCAGCGCATCTGCCACCTTGTTCGCCTGCCCACTAATATGCTTCAGCACAAACGTGAAACTCTGAAGATACTCAACCCATTTAGCATGCTTATGGTTCAATTTATGTTGCTGCATAATGTACTGTAATGCAGAATTATCTGAAAATAAAACAAACTCATTACCTAACAGGTAATGCCTCCAATGCTTTAATGCTTGTATAATTGCATAAAACTCCTTGTCATAAGTTGAGTACTTCTGTCTACTCTCGTTCAACTTTTCACTGAAGTATGCGACTGGTCTATCCTCCTGACTAAGCACCGCCCCAATGGCTGTACCACTGGCATCACAACGAACTTGAAAAATTTTGTTGAAGTCAGGCAGCCTCAATATCAGCCTTTCGGTGATCTTCCTCTTCAAATTCTGAAAACTGTTTTCCGCTGCTTCGGTCCAGTGAAAAGGCTGATTGGCCTTTTTTATTGTATCCAGCATGGGTGCGCAGATTTCACTGAAATTCCTGATGAATTTCCTGTAAAAGCTTGCTAGTCCGTGAAAACTTTGGACTTCAAATAAATTCTTTGGAGAAGGCCAGCTAACTATAGCTGCCACCTTTTCTGGGTCCATCTTCAGTTCATTCTCTGCAATTACAAAACCCAGGTACACTAACTCCTGCTGAAAAAAAGTACACTTTTTCAAGTTTATCAGCAACTTATTTTGCTGCAGCTTCCTCAGCACACTTCGAACATGCCTGAAATGTTCTTCCTTGGTTTTACTGAAAATCAGTATGTCATCCAAGTAAACAATTACAAACTTCCCTATAAATTCTTTCAGTACTTCATTCATCAAGCGCATGAAAGTACTAGGAGCGTTACTCAACCCAAATGGCATCACCAGCCACTCATACAGCCCTTCATTTGTCTTGAAAGCTGTCTTCCATTCATCTCCTTCCCAAATTCGGATCTGGTGATATCCACTCTTCAAATCAATTTTCGAAAAATAAACCGCCCCACTCAAACAGTCCATCATATCGTCCATTCTCAGCAATGGAAATCTGTACCTGATAGTAATTTTATTAATGGCTCTAGAGTCCGTGCACATTCGCCACTCTCCTCCTTTCTTTGGAGCCAAAACTGTCGGAACTACACAAGGGCTCATACTCTCTCTAATCAACCCCTTATCCAACAATTCCTGATCCTGCTTCCTAATTTCTTCGTGGTCCTTAGGACTCATGCGGTAAGCTGCTTTATTGGGCAGACTAGCCCCTGGTATAAAGTCAATACAATGACTGATACCTCTCCTGGGGGTAGCTCATCTGGAAGATCGTCTACCACAATATCTCCAAATTCCTGCAACATTTTTTGGATTTCCTCGAGCAGGTCTGAAATCTGTGTGTGCAGTATCACTGTCTTTGGTCTTCTTATGACAGCAAAATTTACTTCACTATCTTCAATCTGTTTTAGAAATTCTTTTCCACCCAACAGTAGCGCTTTTACTCCACTGGTCTCTGCTGCACTTTCCTCTTTAATGGGTACGAGCGTGTGCTTGATCCCATCCTTGACAAACTTGTAACAGTTTGTTTTCCCGTCATGAACTGCACTTCTATCAAACTGCTAGGGCCGTCCTAGCAGTATATGACAGACATCCATTGGCATAACATCGCAGATAATTTTGTCCTTATACCTGCCTATCTGGAATTCCACCTCACACTGCTCATCAACTAAAAGTTGATGTCCTTTTTGCAGCCATGACACCTTGTAGGGAGTGGGATGCTTCAGCTTTTTCAATCCCAATTTCTCCACCATCTCCGTGGCCACCAGATTGTCAGTACTTCCCCTGTCAATGATTAGTTTGCAGCACTTACCCTGTGACTTGCAAATTGTTCGGAACAAAGCCTTCCGCTGGTCAGGTTCTGCAACTTCTTTTGCTGGTTTCAACAGCACCTTATTCAACACCAAAGCTTCACCTGTCTCTGGTGCGTTCTCAACTTCTTGAGGCAATGCCTCAGCTTCCTCTGACTGGGCAACATAAGCTCCTCTTCCCCCTGCTGGTTCACCTTCAGGACAGTCATAAGACTTGTGCCCCCACTTGTGGCACCGATAGCACTGGACAGATCCTCTCCCCCGACCATTTCCTCTCCCCCGCTGGGCTGGTCATCCTCCTCTAGTGCTATTGTCCTTTTCTGCTGTTCCTGCAGATTTGGAGCTGCTGCCTTCTTCACCTGAACCTGTACCTCTGCCTCTGCCAAAGGCCTTTCCCTTCCCTCTGCCAGTTCCACCTCCTCTCCTGGCATTCTGTTTCCGGTTGATTTTCTCCTCCGCCTTTAAAGCAAACTCGTATGTTTCATCTAAAGTTTTGGGTGAGAGGATACTGATTTCATCCAGTATTTCCCCTCTCAACCCATTCACGAACCTGGCTGTCTTTTCTGGGGTGTCTTCCATATACCTTGCCCGCAGATTCAGCTTATAAAACTCTTCCGTATATTCTTTAACAGTCATTCCTCGTTGCTTCAAGTTCTGTACCTGCCTGTACAACATGATCTGATAGTCTTTCGGCAGAAAATTCTCCTTCAGTTTTGCTTCCATCCTGGCCCACTTCCTTATAGGCTGCTTGTGTAGCCTTTTCCTTTCCGCCTGAACGCTGTCCCACCACAAGGATGCATGTCCTTTCAACTTCGTGGCATCGAACTTCACCTGTTTGTCCTCACTGGTTTCCTCAAACTCAAAATACTTGTTTACTTCACTCAACCAGTCCAGTAATACATCGGTAGACAAACTTCCGTCATAAGTGGAAAGCTCGTGCTTTGGCTTATGACTGGATAGCAAAACTGATTTTAATAACCTGAGCTCGGGTGTCACCCCTTCAAACTCATCTTCTAATTCTTCCACATCTTCATCACTATCATCTGCTGGGTTTCTCCTTCCCCCAGCTTCTACTGATGTCAATCTTTCACGCAAAATTCGAATCTCCTCACGCAGTCCCTCCTCTGCTACCCTTCGAACTTCCCTTCCTCTTCCTCTTCCTCTTCTGCCAACTTCCATTTTTGTTTACTGTTCAGCAAACTCGCTCTGATACCACTAATGATAGCCCAACCCTCCAACTATGCGTAATTGTAATTCAACGCTTGTTGGTAACCGTGATAGGTTACAGGTCCCACCTATCTGTTTAACTATGGTTTGATACACACGTCAATGGTTTTATGAATGTTACGGTTACTGTGTTGTTATATTAAATAAGTCTCAAATGGTCCGTGGATTTGATCCACTTTACAATCTCTATGCAAATGATTACTGTCCTTTGCGCCGGTCGTTGGGTGCCATCTGTCGGTCTCCTCGATCTGATCACTCCCGCCTTTCGACAAACCCTACCCTCGTCCTACTGTCATTTTCATTGTGCATTTGTGTTGCGGCTCTCCGTTCTGTTCTGCTACGGCGATGTTGATACCTTCCGGTTTTTCCTACTCTATGCGATGGGTTTTTCACTGAGGACGACAACCCTGTCGATTCCCTATTCTGTGCTTATGGTATGACTGTGTTATAGTTGATTTCCTGTTCTGTGCATATGATATAACTGTTTTGTAGTCGAGCTAAGTCGACCCTGCTACTCTGGACCGTTGTGGATTTATAAGTTCGCTTGCTCTGGTTTCGTAACTGTTCTTCTCATTGTGACAGGATGGTCCTTGGATTCCACGCTCGTGGCTCAGTGCATTCGACCTTTCTTGCATTCGAGGTAAGTTAAGGTTCCCTGCTATAACCCTCTCTGCACTTTTCTCAGGTTCTCATGTGCCCGCCCCTTTGTTATCAGGTTCTTTCTATCAGTTTCTCGGCCTTCTCTCACGACGCCGCCCTTCAATCACTGGTAAATATGAATGCGTCTGCGATTTCGCCACTACTTCAGTATTCCTTTGTCTTCTCTTTTCAGTTTCAGCACTTTCAACTTCTAACCTACTCCTCTTCTTGTTTGTGCAGGTTCCCAAGGTTATTGGTCGCCAAGGGTTCTCTCTTCTGCAATTTTCGGGAAGCAAAACAAAACCGGCCTGTTTCAAACAACCGGGTAGGGTCGTTCCGACCATGAATCTACTGTTAGTTTCGTAATAGGGTTTTGTTGTTTCTGGTTCCCGCGCTTCCTGTGATTACAGTCTCATGATCATTGTTTGGTCCAAACTTTGCTCTGTCACTCCGTGGCACGAATTTTACTTGTATATTCTATTTAGCTAGGAAGGTTTTAACAGTTAGCCGTTCCAGGAGCACTGTCTGCTCGGCTCAGTAACCCCTCTGTACTCTCTTGTTCGAAATGGACAATGGTTTTACAGTTTTAATTGAATGAAATATTCCTTTTTTTTCTTTTAAAGAAACTTGTATTCTTTTCAAATGGTTCTATGGAATAGTAATGCTTACCCTGGAAATTCGTTGGTGACTGTTTATAATGATGATGTCCTTTACTCTTTCGCTGGAATTTGTTCCTTGTGTGCTGTATCCTTCACTCTTGGCTTGCGCAAACTCTGTCTTCGTATTAGACAGTTGTGGCTTCTCCTTAAACTGAAAAACTGCTTTTGTCTGCAAGGGTTTCAAACTCTGTCTTGGGTTTACAGTACGTAATTGTCTGGCATGAATTCAGTCCGCTATTCTATCGATTACAAATGCATTTCTACTTGTAATGATTTCAACTCTTAGCTATTTCTGATTACAATGTACATCAGTAAATAATTATGAAACGAACACAGGAATTCAATACATGAAATGGTTTGCTGTGTATTTAGAATTGGCAAGATCTTTTCTTTTCATTACAGAAAGACTCATTCTACTCGTCTTCTCTGAGTGGAGATTCAAACCCTACAACTTATTTTCTTGTTGTTTAAATGCTTGCAAGGTGTAACAGTTTCATGTTTCGGTTGAACTGTTTCAAACCGAATCTGTCTAACTGTTTAGCCAGTTTTTTAAAAGAGAAAAACCAACTGCTAACTAATTATTAAACTAAAACAGTTTACAACATTAATCCTATTGTCTTTAACTGATTTCTGGAAATGAAGAAAATAATAATTAAAAAAAAAAAGTTTGATAACGTGTCCAATAACACGTGAAACTTTCGGCTTACTTCGAGACAGTCAACCACCTTTTGTCTCCTCGGAGCTGGATGCTCCTAC